>JAQNBH010000001.1:10377316-10499816 GCA_028752905.1 Cladorhizidae sp. MBARI D1340-BT2
ACTTGCACTGGCCACATACTTGCACTGGCTACATACTTGCACTGGCCACATACTTGCACTGACTACATACTTGCACTGGCCACATACTTGCACTGGCCACATACTTGCACTGGCCACATACTTGCACTGGCTACATACTTGCACTGGCCACATACTTGCACTGACTACATACTTGCACTGACTACATACTTGCACTGGCTACATACTTCACTGGCCACATACTTGCACTGGCCACATACTTGCACTGGCCACATACTTGCACTGGCCACATACTTGCACTGACTACATACTTGCACTGACTACATACTTGCACTGGCTACATACTTGCACTGGCCACATACTTGCACTGGCCACATACTTGCACTGGCCACATACTTGCACTGGCCACATACTTGCACTGGCTACATACTTGCACTGACTACATACTTGCACTGGCTACATACTTGCACTGGCCACATACTTGCACTGGCCACATACTTGCACTGGCCACATACTTGCACTGGCCACATACTTGCACTGGCCACATACTTGCACTGGCTACATACTTGCACTGGCCACATACTTGCACTGGCCACATACTTGCACTGACTACATACTTGCACTGGCCACATACTTGCACTGGCTACATACTTGCACTGACGACATACTTGCACTGACTACATACTTGCACTGGCCACATACTTGCACTGGCCACATACTTGCACTGGCTACATACTTGCACTGGCCACATACTTGCACTGGCTACATACTTGCACTGGCCACATACTTGCACTGGCCACATACTTGCACTGGCCACATACTTGCACTGGCCACATACTTGCACTGACTACATACTTGCACTGGCCACATACTTGCACTGGCCACATACTTGCACTGGCCACATACTTGCACTGGCCACATACTTGAACTGGCCACATACTTGCACTGGCCACATACTTGCACTGGCCACATACTTGCACTGACTACATACTTGCACTGGCCACATACTTGCACTGGCTACATACTTGCACTGGCCACATACTTGCACTGGCCACATACTTGCACTGGCTACATACTTGCACTGACCACATACTTGCACTGGCTACATACTTGCACTGGCCACATACTTGCACTGGCCACATACTTGCACTGGCCACATACTTGCACTGACCACATACTTGCACTGACTACATACTTGCACTGGCCACATACTTGCACTGACTACATACTTGCACTGACTACATACTTGCACTGACTACATACTTCACTGGCCACATACTTGCACTGGCTACATACTTGCACTGGCCACATACTTGCACTGGCCACATACTTGCACTGGCCACATACTTGCACTGGCCACATACTTGCACTGGCCACATACTTGCACTGGCCACATACTTGCACTGGCCACATACTTGCACTGACTACATACTTGCACTGGCCACATACTTGCACTGGCCACATACTTGCACTGGCTACATACTTGCACTGACTACATACTTGCACTGGCCACATACTTGCACTGGCCACATACTTGCACTGGCCACATACTTGCACTGACCACATACTTGCACTGACCACATACTTGCACTGGCCACATACTTGCACTGGCCACATACTTGCACTGGCCACATACTTGCACTGGCCACATACTTGCACTGGCCACATACTTGCACTGGCCACATACTTGCACTGGCCACATACTTGCACTGGCCACATACTTGCACTGACTACATACTTGCACTGGCCACATACTTGCACTGACCACATACTTGCACTGGCCACATACTTGCACTGGCCAGATACTTGCACTGGCCACATACTTGCACTGGCCACATACTTGCACTGGCCACATACTTGCACTGACTACATACTTGCACTGGCCACATACTTGCACTGGCCACATACTTGCACTGGCCACATACTTGCACTGACCACATACTTGCACTGGCCACATACTTGCACTGGCTACATACTTGCACTGGCTACATACTTGCACTGGCTACATACTTGCACTGACCACATACTTGCACTGGCTGCATACTTGCACTGGCTACATACTTGCACTGGCCACATACTTGCACTGGCCACATACTTGCACTGACTACATACTTGCTTGCACTGGCCACATACTTGCACTGGCCACATACTTGCACTGGCTACATACTTGCACTGGCCACATACTTGCACTGGCCACATACTTGCACTGGCCACATACTTGCACTGGCCACATACTTGCACTGGCCACATACTTGCACTGACCACATACTTGCACTGACCACATACTTGCACTGACTACATACTTGCACTGGCCACATACTTGCACTGGCCACATACTTGCACTGGCCACATACTTGCACTGGCCACATACTTGCACTGACCACATACTTGCACTGGCCACATACTTGCACTGACCACATACTTGCACTGGCCACATACTTGCACTGGCCACATACTTGCACTGGCCACATACTTGCACTGGCCACATACTTGCACTGGCCACATACTTGCACTGGCCACATACTTGTACTGACTACATACTTGCACTGACTACATACTTGCACTGGCCACATACTTGCACTGGCCACATACTTGCACTGGCCACATACTTGCACTGACCACATACTTGCACTGGCCACATACTTGCACTGGCTACATACTTGCACTGGCTACATACTTGCACTGGCTACATACTTGCACTGACCACATACTTGCACTGGCTGCATACTTGCACTGGCTACATACTTGCTTGCACTGGCCACATACTTGCACTGGCCACATACTTGCACTGGCTACATACTTGCACTGACTACATACTTGCTTGCACTGGCCACATACTTGCACTGGCCACATACTTGCACTGGCTACATACTTGCACTGGCCACATACTTGCAATGACTACATACTTGCACTGACTACATACTTGCACTGGCTACATACTTCACTGGCCACATACTTGCACTGGCCACATACTTGCACTGGCCACATACTTGCACTGGCCACATACTTGCACTGACTACATACTTGCACTGACTACATACTTGCACTGGCTACATACTTGCACTGGCCACATACTTGCACTGGCCACATACTTGCACTGGCCACATACTTGCACTGACTACATACTTGCACTGACTACATACTTGCACTGGCTACATACTTGCACTGGCCACATACTTGCACTGGCCACATACTTGCACTGGCTACATACTTGCACTGGCCACATACTTGCACTGGCCACATACTTGCACTGACCACATACTTGCACTGGCCACATACTTGCACTGGCCACATACTTGCACTGGCCACATACTTGCACTGGCCACATACTTGCACTGGCCACATACTTGCACTGACCACATACTTGCACTGACCACATACTTGCACTGGCCACATACTTGCACTGGCCACATACTTGCACTGACCACATACTTGCACTGGCCACATACTTGCACTGACTACATACTTGCACTGGCCACATACTTGCACTGGCCACATACTTGCACTGGCTACATACTTGCACTGGCCACATACTTGCACTGGCCACATACTTGCACTGGCCACATACTTGCACTGACCACATACTTGCACTGGCCACATACTTGCACTGACTACATACTTGCACTGGCCACATACTTGCACTGGCCACATACTTGCACTGGCCACATACTTGCACTGGCCACATACTTGCACTGGCCACATACTTGCACTGGCCACATACTTGCACTGACTACATACTTGCACTGACTACATACTTGCACTGGCCACATACTTGCACTGACCACATACTTGCACTGGCCACATACTTGCACTGGCCACATACTTGCACTGACTGCACTGACTACATACTTGCACTGGCCACATACTTGCACTGACTACATACTTGCTTGCACTGGCCACATACTTGCACTGGCCACATACTTGCACTGACCACATACTTGCACTGACTACATACTTGCACTGACCACATACTTGCACTGGCCACATACTTGCACTGGCCACATACTTGCACTGGCTACATACTTGCTTGCACTGGCCACATACTTGCACTGACCACATACTTGCACTGACCACATACTTGCACTGGCTACATACTTGCACTGACTACATACTTGCACTGACTACATACTTGCACTGGCCACATACTTGCACTGGCCACATACTTGCACTGGCCACATACTTGCACTGACTGCACTGGCTACATACTTGCACTGGCCACATACTTGCACTGGCCACATACTTGCACTGACTACATACTTGCACTGACGACATACTTGCACTGACTACATTATTGCACTGACCACATACTTGCACTGGCCACATACTTGCACTGGCCACATACTTGCACTGGCCACATACTTGCACTGGCTACATACTTGCACTGGCCACATACTTGCACTGGCCACATACTTGCACTGGCTACATACTTGCACTGACTAGATACTTGCACTGGCCACATACTTGCACTGGCTACATACTTGCACTGGCCACATACTTGCACTGGCCACATACTTGCACTGGCCACATACTTGCACTGGCCACATACTTGCACTGACTACATACTTGCACTGACGACATACTTGCACTGACTACATTATTGCACTGACCACATACTTGCACTGGCCACATACTTGCACTGGCCACATACTTGCACTGGCCACATACTTGCACTGGCCACATACTTGCACTGGCTACATACTTGCACTGGCCACATACTTGTACTGACCACATACTTGCACTGGCCACATACTTGCACTGGCCACATACTTGCACTGGCCACATACTTGCACTGGCCACATACTTGCACTGGCCACATACTTGCACTGGCCACATACTTGCACTGGCTACATACTTGCACTGGCCACATACTTGCACTGGCCACATACTTGCACTGGCCACATACTTGCACTGGCCACATACTTGCACTGGCCACATACTTACACTGACCACATACTTGCACTGGCTACATACTTGCACTGACCACATACTTGCACTGACTACATACTTGCACTGACTACATACTTGCACTGGCCACATACTTGCACTGGCCACATACTTGCACTGGCCACATACTTGCACTGGCCACATACTTGCACTGGCCACATACTTGCACTGACTACATACTTGCACTGGCTACATACTTGCACTGGCTACATACTTGCACTGGCCACATACTTGCACTGGCCACATACTTGCACTGACTACATACTTGCACTGGCCACATACTTGCACTGGCTACATACTTGCACTGACCACATACTTGCACTGGCCACATACTTGCACTGGCCACATACTTGCACTGGCCACATACTTGCACTGGCCACATACTTGCACTGGCCACATACTTGCACTGGCCACATACTTGCACTGGCCACATACTTGCACTGGCCACATACTTGCACTGGCCACATACTTGCACTGGCCACATACTTGCACTGACTACATACTTGCACTGGCCACATACTTGCACTGACTACATACTTGCACTGGCCACATACTTGCACTGGCCACATACTTGCACTGACCACATACTTGCACTGACCACATACTTGCACTGGCCACATACTTGCACTGGCTACATACTTGCACTGGCCACATACTTGCACTGACCACATACTTGCACTGGCCACATACTTGCACTGGCTACATACTTGCACTGGCCACATACTTGCACTGGCCACATACTTGCACTGGCCACATACTTGCACTGGCCACATACTTGCACTGGCCACATACTTGCACTGGCCACATACTTGCACTGGCCACATACTTGCACTGGCCACATACTTGCACTGGCCACATACTTGCACTGGCCACATACTTGCACTGGCCACATACTTGCACTGGCCACATACTTGCACTGACTACATACTTGCACTGGCCACATACTTGCACTGGCCACATACTTGCACTGGCCACATACTTGCACTGGCCACATACTTGCACTGGCCACATACTTGCACTGACTACATACTTGCACTGGCCACATACTTGCACTGGCCACATACTTGCACTGGCCACATACTTGCACTGGCCACATACTTGCACTGACTACATACTTGCACTGGCCACATACTTGCACTGGCCACATACTTGCACTGGCCACATACTTGCACTGGCCACATACTTGCACTGACTACATACTTGCACTGGCCACATACTTGCACTGACCACATACTTGCTTGCACTGGCCACATACTTGCACTGGCCACATACTTGCACTGGCTACATACTTGCACTGACTACATACTTGCACTGGCCACATACTTGCACTGGCCACATACTTGCACTGGCCACATACTTGCACTGGCCACATACTTGCACTGGCTACATACTTGCACTGGCCACATACTTGCACTGGCCACATACTTGCACTGGCTACATACTTGCACTGGCCACATACTTGCACTGGCCACATACTTGCACTGGCCACATACTTGCACTGGCCACATACTTGCACTGGCCACATACTTGCACTGGCCACATACTTGCACTGGCTACATACTTGCACTGGCCACATACTTGCACTGGCCACATACTTGCACTGACTACATACTTGCACTGACCACATACTTGCACTGGCCACATACTTGCACTGGCCACATACTTGCACTGACTACATACTTGCACTGACCACATACTTGCACTGGCTACATACTTGCACTGACTACATACTTGCACTGGCCACATACTTGCACTGGCCACATACTTGCACTGACTACATACTTGCACTGGCCACATACTTGCACTGGCCACATACTTGCACTGGCCACATACTTGCACTGACTACATACTTGCACTGACTACATACTTGCACTGGCCACATTCTTGCACTGGCCACATACTTGCACTGGCCACATACTTGCACTGGCCACATACTTGCACTGGCCACATACTTGCACTGGCCACATACTTGCACTGACTACATACTTGCACTGGCCACATACTTGCACTGGCCACATACTTGCACTGGCCACATACTTGCACTGGCCACATACTTGCACTGGCCACATACTTGCACTGGCCACATACTTGCACTGACTACATACTTGCACTGGCCACATACTTGCACTGGCCACATACTTGCACTGACTACATACTTGCACTGGCCACATACTTGCACTGGCCACATACTTGCACTGGCCACATACTTGCACTGGCCACATACTTGCACTGACTACATACTTGCACTGACCACATACTTGCACTGGCCACATACTTGCACTGGCCACATACTTGCACTGGCCACATACTTGCACTGGCCACATACATGCACTGGCCACATACTTGCACTGGCCACATACTTGCACTGGCCACATACTTGCACTGGCCACATACTTGCACTGGCCACATACTTGCACTGGCCACATACTTGCACTGACTACATACTTGCACTGGCCACATACTTGCACTGGCCACATACTTGCACTGGCCACATACTTGCACTGGCCACATACTTGCACTGGCTACATACTTGCACTGGCCACATACTTGCACTGGCCACATACTTGCACTGACTACATACTTGCACTGGCCACATACTTGCACTGGCTACATACTTGCACTGGCTACATACTTGCACTGGCCACATACTTGCACTGGCCACATACTTGCACTGGCAACATACTTGCACTTACCACATACTTGCACTGACTACATACTTGCACTGGCCACATACTTGCACTGGCCACATACTTGCACTGGCCACATACTTGCACTGGCCACATACTTGCACTGGCCACATACTTGCACTGGCCACATACTTGCACTGACTACATACTTGCACTGGCCACATACTTGCACTGGCCACATACTTGCACTGACCACATACTTGCACTGGCCACATACTTGCACTGGCCACATACTTGCACTGGCCACATACTTGCACTGGCCACATACTTGCACTGACTACATACTTGCACTGACCACATACTTGCACTGGCCACATACTTGCACTGGCCACATACTTGCACTGACTACATACTTGCACTGGCCACATACTTGCACTGGCCACATACTTGCACTGGCCACATACTTGCACTAGGCCACATACTTGCACTGGCCACATACTTGTACTGACTACATACTTGCACTGACTACATACTTGCACTGGCCACATACTTGCACTGGCCACATACTTGCACTGGCCACATACTTGCACTGGCCACATACTTGCACTGGCCACATACTTGCACTGGCCACATACTTGCACTGGCCACATACTTGCACTGACCACATACTTGCACTGGCCACATACTTGCACTGGCCACATACTTGCACTGGCTACATACTTGCTTGCACTGGCCACATACTTGCACTGACCACATACTTGCACTGACCACATACTTGCACTGACTGCACTGGCTACATACTTGCACTGGCCACATACTTGCACTGGCCACATACTTGCACTGACTACATACTTGCACTGGCCACATACTTGCACTGGCTACATACTTGCACTGGCCACATACTTGCACTGGCCACATACTTGCACTGGCTACATACTTGCACTGACTAGATACTTGCACTGGCCACATACTTGCACTGGCTACATACTTGCACTGGCCACATACTTGCACTGGCCACATACTTGCACTGGCCACATACTTGCACTGACTACATACTTGCACTGACCACATACTTGCACTGGCCACATACTTGCACTGGCCACATACTTGCACTGGCCACATACTTGCACTGGCCACATACTTGCACTGGCTACATACTTGCACTGGCCACATACTTGCACTGGCCACATACTTGCACTGGCCACATACTTGCACTGGCCACATACTTGCACTGGCCACATACTTGCACTGACTACATACTTGCACTGGCCACATACTTGCACTGGCCACATACTTGCACTGGCCACATACTTGCACTGACTACATACTTGCACTGGCTACATACTTGCACTGGCTACATACTTGCACTGGCCACATACTTGCACTGGCCACATACTTGCACTGACTACATACTTGCACTGGCCACATACTTGCACTGGCTACATACTTGCACTGACCACATACTTGCACTGGCCACATACTTGCACTGGCCACATACTTGCACTGACCACATACTTGCACTGGCCACATACTTGCACTGGCCACATACTTGCACTGGCCACATACTTGCACTGGCCACATACTTGCACTGGCCACATACTTGCACTGACTACATACTTGCACTGGCCACATACTTGCACTGACTACATACTTGCACTGGCCACATACTTGCACTGGCCACATACTTGCACTGACCACATACTTGCACTGACCACATACTTGCACTGGCCACATACTTGCACTGGCTACATACTTGCACTGGCCACATACTTGCACTGACCACATACTTGCACTGGCCACATACTTGCACTGGCTACATACTTGCACTGGCCACATACTTGCACTGGCCACATACTTGCACTGGCCACATACTTGCACTGGCCACATACTTGCACTGGCCACATACTTGCACTGGCCACATACTTGCACTGGCCACATACTTGCACTGGCCACATACTTGCACTGGCCACATACTTGCACTGGCCACATACTTGCACTGGCCACATACTTGCACTGGCCACATACTTGCACTGGCCACATACTTGCACTGGCCACATACTTGCACTGGCCACATACTTGCACTGACTACATACTTGCACTGGCCACATACTTGCACTGGCCACATACTTGCACTGACTACATACTTGCACTGGCCTCATACTTGCACTGACCACATACTTGCTTGCACTGGCCACATACTTGCACTGGCCACATACTTGCACTGGCTACATACTTGCACTGGCCACATACTTGCACTGACTACATACTTGCACTGACTACATACTTGCACTGGCTACATACTTGCACTGGCCACATACTTGCACTGGCCACATACTTGCACTGGCCACATACTTGCACTGGCCACATACTTGCACTGGCCACATACTTGCACTGACTACATACTTGCACTGACTACATACTTGCACTGGCTACATACTTGCACTGGCCACATACTTGCACTGGCCACATACTTGCACTGGCCACATACTTGCACTGGCCACATACTTGCACTGGCCACATACTTGCACTGGCTACATACTTGTACTGGCCACATACTTGCACTGGCCACATACTTGCACTGGCCACATACTTTCACTGGCCACATACTTGCACTGACCACATACTTGCACTGACTACATACTTGCACTGGCCACATACTTGCACTGGCTACATACTTGCACTGGCCACATACTTGCACTGGCCACATACTTGCACTGGCCACATACTTGCACTGGCCACATACTTGCACTGACTACATACTTGCACTGGCCACATACTTGCACTGGCCACATACTTGCACTGACCACATACTTGCACTGGCCACATACTTGCACTGGCCACATACTTGCACTGGCCACATACTTGCACTGGCCACATACTTGCACTGGCCATATACTTGCACTGGCCACATACTTGCACTGGCCACATACTTGCACTGGCCACATACTTGCACTGGCCACATACTTGCACTGGCTACATACTTGCACTGGCCACATACTTGCACTGACTACATACTTGCACTGACTACATACTTGCACTGGCTACATACTTGCACTGACTACATACTTGCACTGGCCACATACTTGCACTGGCCACATACTTGCACTGGCCACATACTTGCACTGGCCACATACTTGCACTGGCTACATACTTGCACTGACTACATACTTGCACTGGCCACATACTTGCACTGGCCACATACTTGCACTGGCCACATACTTGCACTGGCCACATACTTGCACTGGCCACATACTTGCACTGACTACATACTTGCACTGGCCACATACTTGCACTGGCCACATACTTGCACTGGCCACATACTTGCACTGGCCACATACTTGCACTGGCCACATACTTGCACTGACTACATACTTGCACTGGCCACATACTCCACATACTTGCACTGGCCACATACTTGCACTGGCCACATACTTGCACTGACTACATACTTGCACTGGCCACATACTTGCACTGGCTACATACTTGCACTGGCCACATACTTGCACTGGCTACATACTTGCACTGACTACATACTTGCACTGGCCACATACTTGCACTGGCCACATACTTGCACTGGCCACATACTTGCACTGGCCACATACTTGCACTGACTACATACTTGCACTGACTACATACTTGCACTGACTACATACTTGCACTGGCCACATACTTGCACTGGCCACATACTTGCACTGGCCACATACTTGCACTGGCCACATACTTGCACTGACCACATACTTGCACTGGCCACATACTTGCACTGGCCACATACTTGCACTGGCCACATACTTGCACTGGCCACATACTTGCACTGGCCACATACTTGCACTGACCACATACTTGCACTGACCACATACTTGCACTGGCCACATACTTGCACTGGCCACATACTTGCACTGACCACATACTTGCACTGGCCACATACTTGCACTGACTACATACTTGCACTGGCCACATACTTGCACTGGCCACATACTTGCACTGGCCACATACTTGCACTGGCCACATACTTGCACTGACCACATACTTGCACTGGCCACATACTTGCACTGACTACATACTTGCACTGGCCACATACTTGCACTGGCCACATACTTGCACTGGCCACATACTTGCACTGGCCACATACTTGCACTGGCCACATACTTGCACTGGCCACATACTTGTACTGACTACATACTTGCACTGACTACATACTTGCACTGGCCACATACTTGCACTGGCCACATACTTGCACTGGCCACATACTTGCACTGGCCACATACTTGTACTGACTACATACTTGCACTGACTACATACTTGCACTGGCCACATACTTGCACTGGCCACATACTTGCACTGGCTACATACTTGCACTGGCTACATACTTGCACTGGCTACATACTTGCACTGACCACATACTTGCACTGGCTGCATACTTGCACTGGCTACATACTTGCTTGCACTGGCCACATACTTGCACTGGCCACATACTTGCACTGGCTACATACTTGCACTGGCCACATACTTACACTGACTACATACTTGCACTGGCCACATACTTGCACTGGCCACATACTTGTACTGACTACATACTTGCACTGGCCACATACTTGCACTGGCCACATACTTGCACTGGCCACATACTTGCACTGGCCACATACTTGCACTGACTGCACTGACTACATACTTGCACTGGCTACATACTTGCACTGGCCACATACTTGCACTGGCCACATACTTGCACTGACTGCACTGACTACATACTTGCACTGGCCACATACTTGCACTGGCCACATACTTGCACTGGCTACATACTTGCACTGGCCACATACTTGCACTGGCCACATACTTGCACTGACCACATACTTGCACTGACTACATACTTGCACTGACCACATACTTGCACTGGCCACATACTTGCACTGGCCACATACTTGCACTGTCTACATACTTGCACTGACCACATACTTGCACTGGCCACATACTTGCACTGGCCACATACTTGCACTGGCCACATACTTGCACTGACCACATACTTGCACTGGCCACATACTTGCACTGGCTACATACTTGCACTGACTACATACTTGCACTGACTACATACTTGCACTGGCCACATACTTGCACTGGCCACATACTTGCACTGGCCACATACTTGCACTGACTGCACTGGCTACATACTTGCACTGGCCACATACTTGCACTGGCCACATACTTGCACTGACTACATACTTGCACTGACGACATACTTGCACTGACTACATTATTGCACTGACCACATACTTGCACTGGCCACATACTTGCACTGGCCACATACTTGCACTGGCCACATACTTGCACTGGCCACATACTTGCACTGGCCACATACTTGCACTGGCCACATACTTGCACTGGCTACATACTTGCACTGGCCACATACTTGCACTGGCCACATACTTGCACTGGCCACATACTTGCACTGGCCACATACTTGCACTGGCCACATACTTGCACTGACTACATACTTGCACTGGCCACATACTTGCACTGGCCACATACTTGCACTGGCCACATACTTGCACTGACTACATACTTGCACTGGCTACATACTTGCACTGGCTACATACTTGCACTGGCCACATACTTGCACTGGCCACATACTTGCACTGACTACATACTTGCACTGGCCACATACTTGCACTGGCTACATACTTGCACTGACCACATACTTGCACTGGCCACATACTTGCACTGGCCACATACTTGCACTGACCACATACTTGCACTGGCCACATACTTGCACTGGCCACATACTTGCACTGGCCACATACTTGCACTGGCCACATACTTGCACTGGCCACATACTTGCACTGGCCACATACTTGCACTGACTACATACTTGCACTGGCCACATACTTGCACTGACTACATACTTGCACTGGCCACATACTTGCACTGGCCACATACTTGCACTGACCACATACTTGCACTGACCACATACTTGCACTGGCCACATACTTGCACTGGCTACATACTTGCACTGGCTACATACTTGCACTGGCCACATACTTGCACTGACTACATACTTGCACTGGCCACATACTTGCACTGGCCACATACTTGCACTGACCACATACTTGCACTGGCCACATACTTGCACTGGCTACATACTTGCACTGGCCACATACTTGCACTGGCCACATACTTGCACTGGCCACATACTTGCACTGGCCACATACTTGCACTGGCCACATACTTGCACTGGCCACATACTTGCACTGGCCACATACTTGCACTGGCCACATACTTGCACTGGCCACATACTTGCACTGGCCACATACTTGCACTGGCTACATACTTGCACTGGCCACATACTTGCACTGGCCACATACTTGCACTGGCTACATACTTGCACTGGCCACATACTTGCACTGGCCACATACTTGCACTGGCCACATACTTGCACTGGCCACATACTTGCACTGGCCACATACTTGCACTGGCCACATACTTGCACTGGCTACATACTTGCACTGGCCACATACTTGCACTGGCCACATACTTGCACTGACTACATACTTGCACTGGCCACATACTTGCACTGGCCACATACTTGCACTGGCCACATACTTGCACTGGCCACATACTTGCACTGGCCACATACTTGCACTGGCCACATACTTGCACTGGCTACATACTTGCACTGGCCACATACTTGCACTGGCCACATACTTGCACTGGCCACATACTTGCACTGACTACATACTTGCACTGACCACATACTTGCACTGGCCACATACTTGCACTGACTACATACTTGCACTGGCTACATACTTGCACTGACTACATACTTGCACTGGCCACATACTTGCACTGGCCACATACTTGCACTGGCCACATACTTGCACTGGCTACATACTTGCACTGGCCACATACTTGCACTGACTACATACTTGCACTGACTACATACTTGCACTGGCCACATACTTGCACTGGCCACATACTTGCACTGGCCACATACTTGCACTGGCCACATACTTGCACTGGCCACATACTTGCACTGACTACATACTTGCACTGGCCACATACTTGCACTGGCCACATACTTGCACTGACTACATACTTGCACTGGCCACATACTTGCACTGGCCACATACTTGCACTGGCCACATACTTGCACTGGCCACATACTTGCACTGACTACATACTTGCACTGACCACATACTTGCACTGGCCACATACTTGCACTGGCCACATACTTGCACTGGCCACATACTTGCACTGGCCACATACATGCACTGGCCACATACTTGCACTGACTACATACTTGCACTGGCCACATACTTGCACTGGCCACATACTTGCACTGGCCACATACTTGCACTGACTACATACTTGCACTGGCCACATACTTGCACTGACTACATACTTGCACTGGCCACATACTTGCACTGGCGACATACTTGCACTGACTACATACTTGCACTGACTACATACTTGCACTGGCTACATACTTGCACTGGCCACATACTTGCACTGGCCACATACTTGCACTGGCTACATACTTGCACTGGCCACATACTTGCACTGGCCACATACTTGCACTGGCCACATACTTGCACTGACCACATACTTGCACTGGCCACATACTTGCACTGGCCACATACTTGCACTGGCCACATACTTGCACTGGCCACATACTTGCACTGGCCACATACTTGCACTGACTACATACTTGCACTGGCCACATACTTGCACTGACTACATACTTGCACTGGCCACATACTTGCACTGGCCACATACTTGCACTGACCACATACTTGCACTGACCACATACTTGCACTGGCCACATACTTGCACTGGCTACATACTTGCACTGGCCACATACTTGCACTGACCACATACTTGCACTGGCCACATACTTGCACTGGCCACATACTTGCACTGGCCACATACTTGCACTGGCCACATACTTGCACTGGCCACATACTTGCACTGGCCACATACTTGCACTGGCCACATACTTGCACTGGCCACATACTTGCACTGGCCACATACTTGCACTGGCCACATACTTGCACTGGCCACATACTTGCACTGGCCACATACTTGCACTGGCCACATACTTGCACTGGCCACATACTTGCACTGGCCACATACTTGCACTGGCCACATACTTGCACTGGCCACATACTTGCACTGACTACATACTTGCACTGGCCACATACTTGCACTGACTACATACTTGCACTGGCCACATACTTGCACTGGCCACATACTTGCACTGGCCACATACTTGCACTGGCCACATACTTGCACTGGCCACATACTTGTACTGACTACATACTTGCACTGGCCACATACTTGCACTGACTACATACTTGCACTGGCCACATACTTGCACTGACCACATACTTGCACTGACTACATACTTGCACTGGCCACATACTTGCTTGCACTGGCCACATACTTGCACTGGCCACATACTTGCACTGGCTACATACTTGCACTGGCCACATACTTGCACTGACTACATACTTGCACTGACTACATACTTGCACTGGCTACATACTTCACTGGCCACATACTTGCACTGGCCACATACTTGCACTGGCCACATACTTGCACTGGCCACATACTTGCACTGACTACATACTTGCACTGACTACATACTTGCACTGGCTACATACTTGCACTGGCCACATACTTGCACTGGCCACATACTTGCACTGGCCACATACTTGCACTGGCCACATACTTGCACTGGCTACATACTTGCACTGACTACATACTTGCACTGGCTACATACTTGCACTGGCCACATACTTGCACTGGCCACATACTTGCACTGGCCACATACTTGCACTGGCCACATACTTGCACTGGCCACATACTTGCACTGACTACATACTTGCACTGACTACATACTTTCACTGGCCACATACTTGCACTGACCACATACTTGCACTGACTACATACTTGCACTGGCCACATACTTGTACTGACTACATACTTGCACTGGCCACATACTTGCACTGGCTACATACTTGCACTGGCCACATACTTGCACTGGCCACATACTTGCACTGGCCACATACTTGCACTGGCCACATACTTGCACTGACTACATACTTGCACTGGCCACATACTTGCACTGGCCACATACTTGCACTGACCACATACTTGCACTGGCCACATACTTGCACTGGCCACATACTTGCACTGACTACATACTTGCACTGACCACATACTTGCACTGGCCACATACTTGCACTGACTACATACTTGCACTGACTACATACTTGCTTGCACTGGCCACATACTTGCACTGGCTACATACTTGCACTGACTACATACTTGCACTGGCCACATACTTGCACTGGCCACATACTTGCACTGGCCACATACTTGCACTGGCTACATACTTGCACTGACTACATACTTGCACTGGCTACATACTTGCACTGGCTACATACTTGCACTGGCCACATACTTGCACTGGCCACATACTTGCACTGGCCACATACTTGCACTGGCTACATACTTGCACTGGCCACATACTTGCACTGGCTACATACTTGCACTGGCTACATACTTGCACTGACTACATACTTGCACTGGCTACATACTTGCACTGGCCACATACTTGCACTGGCCACATACTTGCACTGACTACATACTTGCACTGACTACATACTTGCACTGGCTACATACTTGCACTGACTACATACTTGCACTGGCCACATACTTGCACTGGCTACATACTTGCACTGACTACATACTTGCACTGGCCACATACTTGCACTGGCCACATACTTGCACTGGCCACATACTTGCACTGGCCACATACTTGCACTGGCCACATACTTGCACTGACTACATACTTGCACTGGCCACATACTTGCACTGGCCACATACTTGCACTGGCCACATACTTGCACTGGCCACATACTTGCACTGACTACATACTTGCACTGACCACATACTTGCACTGGCCACATACTTGCACTGGCCACATACTTGCACTGGCCACATACTTGCACTGGCCACATACTTGCACTGGCCACATACTTGCACTGGCCACATACTTGCACTGACTACATACTTGCACTGGCCACATACTTGCACTGGCCACATACTTGCACTGGCCACATACATGCACTGGCCACATACTTGCACTGACTACATACTTGCACTGGCCACATACTTGCACTGGCCACATACTTGCACTGGCCACATACTTGCACTGGCCACATACTTGCACTGGCCACATACTTGCACTGGCCACATACTTGCACTGGCCACATACTTGCACTGGCTACATACTTGCACTGGCCACATACTTGCACTGGCCACATACTTGCACTGGCCACATACTTGCACTGGCCACATACTTGCACTGGCCACATACTTGCACTGGCCACATACTTGCACTGACTACATACTTGCACTGACTACATACTTGCACTGGCCACATACTTGCACTGGCTACATACTTGCACTGGCCACATACTTGCACTGGCTACATACTTGCACTGACTACATACTTGCACGGGCCACATACTTGCACTGGCTACATACTTGCACTGGCTACATACTTGCACTGACTACATACTTGCACTGGCTACATACTTGCACTGACTACATACTTGCACGGGCCACATACTTGCACTGACTACATACTTGCACTGACTACATACTTGCACTGACCACATACTTGCACTGGCTACATACTTGCACTGGCCACATACTTGCACTGGCTACATACTTGCACTGACTACATACTTGCACTGGCCACATACTTGCACTGGCCACATACTTGCACTGGCTACATACTTGCACTGACTACATACTTGCACTGGCCACATACTTGCACTGGCTACATACTTGCACTGGCTACATACTTGCACTGGCCACATACTTGCACTGGCCACATACTTGCACTGACTACATACTTGCACTGGCTACATACTTGCACTGGCCACATACTTGCACTGGCTACATACTTGCACTGGCTACATACTTGCACTGGCCACATACTTGCACTGGCCACATACTTGCACTGGCTACATACTTGCACTGACTACATACTTGCACTGGCTACATACTTGCACTGGCCACATACTTGCACTGGCTACATACTTGCACTGACTACATACTTGCACTGGCCACATACTTGCACTGGCTACATACTTGCACTGACTACATACTTGCACTGGCCACATACTTGCACTGGCCACATACTTGCACTGGCTACATACTTGCACTGGCCACATACTTGCACTGGCCACATACTTGCACTGGCCACATACTTGCACTGGCCACATACTTGCACTGGCCACATACTTGCACTGACTACATACTTGCACTGGCCACATACTTGCACTGACCACATACTTGCACTGGCCACATACTTGCACTGGCCACATACTTGCACTGACTACATACTTGCACTGGCCACATACTTGCACTGGCCACATACTTGCACTGGCCACATACTTGCACTAGGCCACATACTTGCACTGGCCACATACTTGTACTGACTACATACTTGCACTGACTACATACTTGCACTGGCTACATACTTGCACTGACTACATACTTGCACTGACTACATACTTGCACTGGCCACATACTTGCACTGGCCACATACTTGCACTGGCCACATACTTGCACTGGCCACATACTTGCACTGGCCACATACTTGCACTGACTACATACTTGCACTGGCCACATACTTGCACTGGCCACATACTTGCACTGACCACATACTTGCACTGGCCACATACTTGCACTGGCCACATACTTGCACTGGCCACATACTTGCACTGACTGCACTGACTACATACTTGCACTGGCTACATACTTGCACTGACTACATACTTGCTTGCACTGGCCACATACTTGCACTGGCCACATACTTGCACTGGCCACATACTTGCACTGGCCACATACTTGCACTGGCCACATACTTGCACTGGCCACATACTTGCACTGGCCACATACTTGCACTGACCACATACTTGCACTGACTACATACTTGCACTGGCCACATACTTGCACTGGCCACATACTTGCACTGACTACATACTTGCACTGGCCACATACTTGCACTGGCTACATACTTGCACTGGCCACATACTTGCACTGGCTACATACTTGCACTGGCCACATACTTGCACTGACTACATACTTGCACTGGCCACATACTTGCACTGGCCACATACTTGCACTGACTACATACTTGCACTGGCCACATACTTGCACTGGCCACATACTTGCACTGACTACATACTTGCACTGACTACATACTTGCACTGGCCACATACTTGCACTGGCCACATACTTGCACTGGCCACATACTTGCACTGACTACATACTTGCACTGGCCACATACTTGCACTGGCCACATACTTGCACTGGCCACATACTTGCACTGACTACATACTTGCACTGGCTACATACTTGCACTGACCACATACTTGCACTGGCTACATACTTGCACTGGCCACATACTTGCACTGGCCACATACTTGCACTGGCCACATACTTGCACTGGCCACATACTTGCACTGACTGCACTGACTACATACTTGCACTGGCTACATACTTGCACTGGCCACATACTTGCACTGGCCACATACTTGCACTGGCCACATACTTGCACTGGCCACATACTTGCACTGGCCACATACTTGCACTGGCCACATACTTGCACTGGCCACATACTTGCACTGGCCACATACTTGCACTGGCTACATACTTGCACTGACTACATACTTGCACTGGCCACATACTTGCACTGGCCACATACTTGCACTGGCCACATACTTGCACTGGCCACATACTTGCACTGGCTACATACTTGCACTGACTACATACTTGCACTGGCCACATACTTGCACTGGCCACATACTTGCACTGACCACATACTTGCACTGACCACATACTTGCACTGGCTACATACTTGCACTGGCCACATACTTGCACTGGCCACATACTTGCACTGGCCACATACTTGCACTGGCCACATACTTGCACTGGCCACATACTTGCACTGGCCACATACTTGCACTGGCCACATACTTGCACTGACTACATACTTGCACTGGCCACATACTTGCACTGACCACATACTTGCACTGGCCACATACTTGCACTGGCCACATACTTGCACTGGCCACATACTTGCACTGACCACATACTTGCACTGGCCACATACTTGCACTGGCTACATACTTGCACTGGCTACATACTTGCACTGGCTACATACTTGCACTGACCACATACTTGAACTGGCTACATACTTGCACTGGCTACATACTTGCACTGACTACATACTTGCACTGGCCACATACTTGCACTGACTACATACTTGCTTGCACTGGCCACATACTTGCACTGGCCACATACTTGCACTGACTGCATACTTGCACTGGCTACATACTTGCACTGGCCACATACTTGCACTGACTACATACTTGCACTGGCCACATACTTGCACTGACTACATACTTGCTTGCACTGGCCACATACTTGCACTGGCCACATACTTGCACTGGCTACATACTTGCACTGGCCACATACTTGCACTGACTACATACTTGCACTGACTACATACTTGCACTGGCTACATACTTCACTGGCCACATACTTGCACTGGCCACATACTTGCACTGGACACATACTTGCACTGGCCACATACTTGCACTGACTACATACTTGCACTGACTACATACTTGCACTGGCTACATACTTGCACTGGCCACATACTTGCACTGGCCACATACTTGCACTGGCCACATACTTGCACTGGCCACATACTTGCACTGGCTACATACTTGCACTGACTACATACTTGCACTGGCTACATACTTGCACTGGCCACATACTTGCACTGGCCACATACTTGCACTGGCCACATACTTGCACTGGCCACATACTTGCACTGACCACATACTTGCACTGACTACATACTTGCACTGGCCACATACTTGCACTGGCTACATACTTGCACTGGCCACATACTTGCACTGGCCACATACTTGCACTGGCCACATACTTGCACTGGCCACATACTTGCACTGGCCACATACTTGCACTGACTACATACTTGCACTGGCCACATACTTGCACTGGCCACATACTTGCACTGACCACATACTTGCACTGGCCACATACTTGCACTGGCCACATACTTGCACTGGCCACATACTTGCACTGGCCACATACTTGCACTGACTACATACTTGCACTGACCACATACTTGCACTGGCCACATACTTGCACTGGCCACATACTTGCACTGACCACATACTTGCACTGGCCACATACTTGCACTGGCCACATACTTGCACTGGCCACATACTTGCACTGGCCACATACTTGCACTGGCTACATACTTGCACTGACTACATACTTGCACTGGCCACATACTTGCACTGGCCACATACTTGCACTGGCCACATACTTGCACTGGCCACATACTTGCACTGGCCACATACTTGCACTGACTACATACTTGCACTGGCCACATACTTGCACTGGCCACATACTTGCACTGACCACATACTTGCACTGGCCACATACTTGCACTGGCCACATACTTGCACTGGCCACATACTTGCACTGGCCACATACTTGCACTGACTGCACTGACTACATACTTGCACTGGCTACATACTTGCACTGGCCACATACTTGCACTGACTACATACTTGCACTGGCCACATACTTGCACTGACCACATACTTGCACTGGCCACATACTTGCACTGGCCACATACTTGCACTGACTGCACTGACTACATACTTGCACTGGCCACATACTTGCACTGGCCACATACTTGCACTGGCCACATACTTGCACTGGCTACATACTTGCACTGGCCACATACTTGCACTGGCCACATACTTGCACTGACCACATACTTGCACTGACCACATACTTGCACTGGCCACATACTTGCACTGGCCACATACTTGCACTGGCCACATACTTGCACTGGCCACATACTTGCACTGGCTACATACTTGCTTGCACTGGCCACATACTTGCACTGACCACATACTTGCACTGGCCACATACTTGCACTGGCCACATACTTGCACTGGCTACATACTTGCTTGCACTGGCCACATACTTGCACTGACCACATACTTGCACTGGCCACATACTTGCACTGACTACATACTTGCACTGACTACATACTTGCACTGGCCACATACTTGCACTGACTACATACTTGCACTGGCCACATACTTGCACTGGCCACATACTTGCACTGACTACATACTTGCACTGACTACATACTTGCACTGACTACATACTTGCACTGGCCACATACTTGCACTGACTACATACTTGCACTGGCCACATACTTGCACTGACCACATACTTGCACTGGCCACATACTTGCACTGACTACATACTTGCACTGGCCACATACTTGCACTGGCCACATACTTGCACTGGCCACATACTTGCACTGACTACGTGTACAGAGAAAGATAACTGATACTATATATATAGTCCACAGAGGAGAGACATGCTAATGATGGAGAATATACTGAACTCAAGCAGATCAGGAGAGCAAAATAACTTTGAACAAAATGTCTGAAGTTATTACACGGTCTTCCTAGTACTTCTGTCGGCCATCAAGCCCTGCCTGATGACCTCTCTCACAATGTCTCAAGTTCTTGCCAGCCTCTGCATAGTCCTCCACTCTAGCATCTCATCAGCCAGCAAGCTCGGCTTGGTGACAGGTGACCTCACTCTTACTATGATCCCCAGCCTCAGAGGTGGCTGCTTCCAAGTATAGTCTAATTTAAAAAACTTTAAAAAACACCCACCTCCTCTCCCTGTGATATTCCACACATACTGTACATTTCTAGCCCCAGCCAGCCCATTGCGCTGCAGGGCATCTATCCACTTGTGCAGCTGGGCACAAGTTGGGCACTTGTCAAGAACATGCGTGCATGTCCACTTACATACCACGTACAAATAAGGAGACTAAACAAGAGCATTGGCACGGAAACGTCTGCTTGCCACACAATGCCCTACATTGGTTTCATGCCGTGGTAACATAGGTACCAAGTAGAGGCTATTAGTCCATACAAATGCACAGAGGTTGGGGGAGGGCATGAGGGCTGCACTCAAGTGCCACTTCAGTCCACCGACATGTAGTGAGCCAGCTAGCTGTATTTCCCCCATGTGTGAAAACTGCAGTCGCCTTAGCGATGTATGTACTGTGTGCCCATTGCTTGAACATTGCCCACAGGCACAGGGACATTGTGTTGAATGATTACGGAGTCCTGTGTTTTGTTTCATTGTTCATACTGTATATATACGAAGGAGTTTGGAGAGAAACATTTGAGCTTACCTCGTCTCTCTACCACATCGCATCCATTGAACTAGACTGCAGTTCACCTGGCATTGGTAATGGTTCCAAGCCCAGTTTGTACTACAGTAGAACCACGATTATCCACCCCAGTTGTCCGGAAACTCTGATTATCCGCAAGGCTAATCGTATGCACATGAGAAGGGAGTGTGTCCACTCCATTTTAGAGTGTGTCTGTTCCAGATTATTAGCATCTCGAGCCGGAAGACTACGGAAAAGAGAGCTGTTGAAGGAGCTGAGCATGGCTACAGCTGCCCGGGTCAAACGTGAGAACCACACTTTCTATCGAGAAAAAAATAGAAGCTATGCAAGCTGAAGAGTCCGAGTGCTTCGTAGCCGGCCAGGGAGTGTTTTGGAATGTCTAGCTTCTGTTTGTCTCAAGAAAAATGAAGACAAGATCCATTCTGATCTCTTCCATTTTTCTCTCCTTTTCTCTTTTGACGGTGTAAGCATTTCTTGATATTTTAATTATGTACGGTATACGGTGAGGTATTTTAATTAAATTCACGGCCCAGCTTGTAATGAATTCAGTTATCTGCAACGGGTTTAGTCGCTGCTGGAAAGCTCACACAATTTACTAGAATCAGATGTTACATTCCAACCCTGGTCACATCTGACAGCTCGCAGCTAATTGGATTCCCAAGAACATGGAATTGAGTCGAGTGTCCACAGGTCTTTCTGGGTGTAGCAGGCGCAGATAACCCTTTACCTCATTTACACTGCGACTGCAGAGGAAGAGTGTGGCACACTGATGGAGAGTGATTTGTCCGAGAGCAATTTGATTAGATTTGCCCAAGCACACCCCAATCTTGGTGCCTAAGTCCTAATGTGAAAAGGTTAATGAGGGCTGGTGTTGCTGAAAAGGACATCTTCAAAAGTACTCTGAACTAGTATTGTACATATATATATAGCTGCGCTATATATATAATAATACATAATAGTTATATATATATATGTAGGTACATATAGCTCACCCTGGTATATGCTCTATTGTGCCATTCCTATGATGCAGTCTTAGATATTGCTTCTGGTCCGCTGAAAACCTGCTCAATCTTTCAAATGTCTTCGTAATTATAAATGGTCTCTGTGGGCCATCCACAACTGTGGCCGCTCCCTGTCTGTTTGTGATCAAACCCTGTAAAATACATTTTCAGAGTCTTCACGGCTAGAGTTCTTTTATTTTAAACCCCAAGTTCATTTAAAGGACTTACTCTTTCCCCAGACCTCACGGTCTTAAAGATGGGCATTTTAGAACGAGTAGAAACGTCAGTAGCTACACCCAAAAAAAGAACAACACCCCCTCCCTCCTCCCCCGCAACCAAAATATTATGGCTCCACGTCCCCCACCTTCGTGGAATTCCATAGGAAACGCGCGGGCAGTAGGGCGTTGGCAAACCTACCGACTCCTTACCTGCAGCGTAAGTGCGTAACCAACGGTCTAGAAGTAGGATAGCCGACACCTCAGCAATCTGGCAACGGTCTAGAAGTGGGGTAGTCAACAACCTCAGCATTCTGGCAACGGTCTAGAAGTAAGGTAGTCAACCTCAGCATTCTGGCAACGGTCTAGAAGTGGGGTAGTCAACAACCTCAGCATTCTGGCAACGGTCTAGAAGTAAGGTAGTCAACCTCAGCATTCTGGCAACGGTCTAGAAGTGGGGTAGTCAACAACCTCAGCATTCTGGGCAATTCTTTTTACCTCATGGTGGCGTTAGAGGTGGATGATAGTTTGATGTGCTGGCGACCAATGTTTTTGACGGTGTCCTTTCCTCGCCAGCCATAAGGAAAGACCAGAAGAAAAAACTTACTAGATTTCCACTTCCTAATTCAGGCCCTCACAATCTTGAGCTCCGTGCCCGTGCAAGCAGTCCCAATTTACTGTCGTTTCCAAAATGCATTTGGGGAGTATAAAATACTCTGCCATGTTTTGGTGTTTGAAGAGTCCATGATGATAGCCAAGAAAACCTTATAGATGATGAGACCTATGCATGCCTGGTGACGGAGTGAGGGTTTGCATGGCAATGATCGCTGCAACAGACTGGTTTCTAGGTTCATCAGTTCTCAGAAGGCACGAACAGTAGGTCTCAACTTACCCATTATCAGATGCTCAATAAGTTCTTTTGTTAATTAATTATAGTACAACCCCCTGGCAAGGTAAACGGCTTGTATAATTTGTTCCCCTCCACTGCCACTGCCAGGGCCTCAGGGCCTACCAATGCAAGCAATATGGCAAAGTAATCGGTAAGGCAGATCTAACTGCCTGCTAAGTGGTGATTTGCTATTATCCCACAGGGTCAATATCAAAAGCTATATACAACAGACTGATATTTTATTTCTACCTTGTACCAGGTCGTCCGGAAATATACTACAACTAGGTGTGCACTATTTGCAGATTTTGCCTTTCATTTTCATTACAAGGCTAGTTATAAAAATTAAAAAAAGCTGACAAGGTGGCTTGAGAAATTTATGCTGCAGACATGGCTACAGAGGCTGCAGGTTAACTCGTGGACACCATGCAACAGTTTCTAACATGGCTTCAGTGGCTTCCGAAGTTGGTATTATTTAACCATTCACAGGGGAGTAGACCAGTGAACTGTGGAGCACTTCAACAGGACTTTAACGAAGCAGCTCTTAGGTGGTAACTAGCTAGTATGCTGTAGACCTGCTTAGCCTGGTGCCAGACCTGCCAACTCACCCGATGCTGCCGGGTGTCACCCGATTTCAACACTAATCTCCAGATCTCCCGATTGAATGTCCAACTTTCATTTTTTTAAAGATCAGGGTTCAGGTTTAAAAAATATGCCCTCGAACTCAATAAACCTGGTATATAACGGTCGTCGATCTGCCAAATCGTTTACGTTGTGCAAAAGGAAGAGAGTAGTTTTGTCGATCGAGTCAAAGATAGCCATTCTAAGCAAGATATCAAATGGAGCCAGTCAAGCCGGACTAGAGGAAGAGTAAGGCGTAGGGAAGTTGACAATAACGGAGATAAAAAAGAACGAAGCCAAACTTCGAGAGCTCGCAGACAACCTTGACTGTCGGGGGATAAGGACTGTCGGGGGATAAGTTCAGCTCGCAAAGCCATGCGCCTTGCTAAAGACGAACAACTAGAAAATGCTGTTTGGTTCGTTCAGAAAAGGGAGCAAGCCCCAAGGCACTGCAGTCGGTGGACTATTTGCTCAGAGAAAACAGAACATATGAATATAAATAATATGATGTATATAATTACTGAGGACCTAAATCCTTACCAGGAAGTGAGCTTCTTATTATCCAAAGGACCTGCAGATTAAAACGATATTGAAAATAATTCCAAGCATTTTAATTACATTCATGAATTTATAATTAATGTGTGTTTTTTTGGCATATCCGAACTTTTTGCTTATCCTAACTACTTTGTCAGCGTTTCAAATACCTATTTCGTGTCGCTGAGGTAGTTGTTGTCCTCCCTCACAGTAATGCTGAAGAGGAATGACTCGAGTATTTTCGGAAAGAATAAGACGCGCTCGGCAATGAAGCTCGATGGTACTTTGTCAAGTATTCTAGCCATGAAGTTAGCATTCCCTGAATCTGAAGTTCCCTGTTAACGCTGGGTGCCTGATGAGAAAATTCGGGACCATGCAAAAAGGGCAACTTCTTGCTATAATCAGAATCATTGAAACTGATAGCAGCGTGTTATTTGGGGGGGAAATTAATTTAGTATGCTACATGCTATGTTATGACTTGATGCAAATGATAACCAGATTTTATACCAAATCTCTCCAGATTTTTCGAGGATTTTTTGGGGAATCTCCAGATTTTCATGACTCAGGGGTTGGCAGGTCTGTGGTCCTGAAAATTGTGAAGGGATGCTGTAGGTTCTGGTTGTTGTGCAGGCATTGAACAGTACATTAACTGGACTGACGGGTAAAAGAATGCCATCCATATTTGGCTGGTGCATTGTGATGATGCTTCGAAGGTTTCTTACCTAGTTGGATATGATAAAGTTTGGATGCCTAGCGATGCCTTGGTTCGCTACTCATATGCTTCTTAGGAGCTCAAAGGCAGTGAAAGGCACGGAGCTACAGATCCGATTTAGTATGTGACCGTGCACACCATTGAGCACTCTGTAATGACATCCATGTTTTATACTCTTATCTAAGCCACAGGAAACAGGAGCCAAATGAATCTTTGTATTACCACCTGACACAGAAAGACTGTGCTAGTGCATAACAGATGGTAATACCTGATGTTCTTTGGATGCAAAGATCCATTTGCAAGATCACATTCTCACCACTGGACAACAAGAGGTGCATTTCAAATTATGGCAAGTCTTCAAGGATATCTTTTGGCTCTATGTATGTGGTGACCTTGGCTTCACAGAGTGTCCAAGCTTATGTCAGAAGGTCTTGCTATCTAAGGAGGCCCTCAATTTTGTAGCACAGCTCTTCCTTATGCCCCGGGCTTACCAGATCACCTTGACTTTAACCTTGTGGATGGAGTACATCTTGGGGTGTAGGACAAGATATGTGGACGTCAGCGCAATCGTCCTTCATCTTGGCTGCACCCATTTTGTTCTCAAACCTGTGGAATAGGTCGTTTTTGGGGTGGCCACATAGTGAAATAGAGGTCCATGCACAAGGCCATGTCTGAACACACATCACCGTGCAATAGAGGTCCGTGCACAAGGCATGTCCGAATAAACATCACCATGCAATAGAGGTCCATGCATGTCAGAATACACATCACCATGCAATAGAGGTCAGCTATGTCCGAATACACTCCACCATGCAATAGAGATCCATGCACAAGGCATGTCCGAACACACATCACCGTCCGTATAGAGGTCCATGCACAAGGCCATGTCAGAATACACATCACCTTTTTGATCCCAAGTGGCAAGCTGTCTATAATGGTTTACAGGAGCTATCTCCCATCCCCATACTCTTATTTGAGTTGGTTGTAATAGTAATCATGCACCAGGTGCTGGAGAGATCGAGGGTGCTCATCCTCAAATAGACAGAGTGGTGTAGGACAAATTTGCTCTTATGCATGTCAAGGGTGTCGAGATGATTGTCGAAGATGTTCCTTTTAGGAAAATAATGTTGTCGATTTTTTTTGCTGATGACTGCCTGGGTGGGATCAATTCTGCCCTTTGCAGCAAGCATGTGTCATATGTGAATGTGTGGCATTATTTTATCTTTCAGATACAAAAAAATGTTACTTAGCTGTCTGTCATTTAGCTATGCAGGTTCTATTAGAATAATACTGTGTGCATGTTCGTTTCTATATCAATTCGTGTACAGTATGACAGCATGCGAATAAGAAGCTCCAGAAATCAGTAGCTTTACGCAAGTCCACACTTCAAATTGAAATGACGGGATATTTGTGGGAGATTCCCTAAAATACAAACATCCTCTGCAGCACTGTCCCACAAGGAACAGCCTGGATTTCCCAATATGTTTTATTTAAAAGAAATTGTATTTGATGAGTTACAGTAAAATTGTGAAGTGCTTTGGAGAGACACACATAAATGACAGATGTTCAGATATACTGAGCATATCTACCAATAATAAGTAATGATGTTGTGGTTTGAATAATCGTGATAATTGGATGCAAGTGGCGTGGAAAAATGTAGAACATGGACATGGAAAGTGGAAGGTATATATAGTTCCATCAAAATCAGACATGAAGTGGTCCCAGAAACTATCAGCTGAATATTGGTGATGGATCATCAATGTGTGTGGTATGTAGTGCGTTCTAGAGTCTCAGCAATTTAAAAGTGTGGCGGTGCATTATTATTTGATATATAGAAGTTTGTGTATGCGAAGATGTCTTGTCGGTGGCTGAGAAAGTGACATCAGTAATCTGGAACAGTAATCTGGAGATGTGGAGTTTTTAAGAATCTTTATACCATATATATAGCTCATTAAAAGGTGGGGATTTAATTGTATTCAAAATCGATTTCATAGCACATCATTGACTCTCTCTAGCACTTTTATGAAGTGAGATCTCCAGAGAGATGAGCAATATATTTATGCATAGGAAGAGAAGTGTATACTAACTTCTTGGTCATAGTATATAGTAGAGTCGAGAGACAGAAAGTTCCACGCTGTAAGTAAAGTGGAAGCTATTTCTAGAGATTTTGACTTGTACACCACTGATGTTTTATTATCAGACCATAACGATGGATCCTTGTGGTGTGGTCCTCCTGGTGTTGCCTTTACATATACGAGTGTTTCTGGTACACCACTTGGTCAAAAATCTGGTGAAGCGTTTGGGATGAAAGCAGCTTTTATTTAGATCGAGTTCAAGGATCCACATACTACTCAAGCTGTTGATGACATTAATTAACATTGCCCTGAAGTAGAAGACTATCTCCAAATGGTGGATACACGTTTCCAGCATTTTGTATCATAAGTAATTTGCAACAATCTAAAGAGCTTTCTAGACAATTGATAAACAGCAAGGGATCGAGGATACCGCCCAGTTCCCCTCCCTGCTCGAACCCAACATGACCCTGCAAAGTTCTGATGCAGGCACTGACAAGGAAGGAAAGTTTTATTAAATAATAAAATCTCAATGAGCTCTCAGTTGACATATATAATAATATTACAATAACCTTCTCAATAATCAACTTCAAATTGTATTCGCGACTAGATGCTCTAGCCTTCATCAGGAATAATATGATGAAGGCTAGAGCATCTAGTAGAAACATTGAGAGAGTACAATTTCAAGTTGAGTATTGAGAAAGTCATGCTAACAAAAGGAATGGGAGGAAAGAAAACATAGGGAAAGAAACCCGACTAGTTCCAGGGGGTGAATAAGTTGAGGAGGACATCCTTGGTGATGTGAGTATTGAAGAGATACGTAGATCAAGACCAGATGGTTGATGTTCTTGCTGCCTCAAGAAATACTTGTTCGCTTCTAATATCAACTAGACCCTTTACCAGCATATTGTTTGGTAAAGGGTCTGTCTGGGAACTAAATGCGCAACTGACAGAGACGAGGTTGCTGTATGACATATTTTGTGAGGGAAGTGAACTGTGCAGGCAGTTGTCTCCAAATCAAGCAGCTTTATGTGGGTGACGTTGGATGTGTAGTATGGGACGCAGCTCTCGTCCTGGCAAAATTTCTGGAGAACCCAATCCACTTCCCACCAACCACGAGCTGTGAATCATTTGGTTATTGGAATGGGAAAAGAGTGATTGACATTGGAGCCGGAACGGGGATAGTAGGACTAGCTGCTGGAATCCTAGGGTGTGTAAGTGTTTTTCCGGGTTGTTTTACACTGCATTTTGGCCAGTCAAAAGCATGACTCATCATCATTTAATACTGTACTGAGTGTAAATGGTTGAGGAGATGACTCAATCTGCACCATACTCAATTATAGGGCTATGGCAACCTGTATAAAATGTGTAGGTCCCACGAAGTGTGAATCATTTGGCTCCAGTAACTTGGGTGTAGTTATACGTATGAAAAATTTTGTTATCAAAAGAGAGCACACAGAGAGACCTATCTTTTGAGCTATATATATCAAGTCCATACCAGGAAGTTTGCAGAATCTATGGAGGTATGAAGTGGTAACCACATGGGAAAAAAATACTATAGTGCTTGCCAGCATAAAGGCGCATAAAGGCCCCCAAATTTTATAGCATATAACTTTTTGTCTGTTGGGAATAAAAATTAAAAAATACCATTTTTGAAATTTTAACGAAAAAATATCTAAGATATGCATCTTGAAATCTTGAAAGTAAAAATTATAATTTGACCAATCAGAGCACAGTTCTATAAGGCGTTGCTATGGTAATTGAATAAATCACCGTAATTAGCATGTGCAAAATAAGTGCGCGTGGCAATTTACTCCCGTGAGAATGTTTGTGTTCGTCGACAGTTGACCGGGTAAAGAACGCTTCGGAGATGTCGGACCGGAGGCCAAACTGGAGGGAAAGGAAGACGAAAGAAAGAGCTGAAAGGCTAGTGAAAGCGAGACGGCATATCGCCCCCAGCGTACCAACCAGCGAAGTTGCAGGGCGTTCTCCAATGAGCGTTGTGGTCGAGCTCGAGACCAGCCAAGGTGCTGGCCCTTCTCCTGGGAGCATAGAGTCCGAGATCGCGGCTAGAGAAGGCGCTGGCCCTTCTCCTACGAGTGTTGAGATCGAGATCGAGAGTTCAGAAGGTCTAAGGCTAGGACCAGAGCTAGAGCAAGGGGCAGATCCTGGTTAGTGTGTATATATCATGCTATTGATATTATTTATAAACCACTAGATTATATTGTATATATATATATATAGGAGTATTAGAAGGAGATAACATCACTATACAGAGCCACAAACCACCACCGCTCTGCAGTGATGATCTTCCTCACGTTCGTGATGAGAACGATGACGTGAAGATCCTAGTAGTGTTGTATCACGATTAGAGTATTTACAACTCCAACGAAGGGCAAACATGGATGTGGGGGGGAAGACAAAGACAAAAGGGAGTGGCATAATGGTAGCGGATTTTGTTGACGAGCATGAGGGATACTTATGTCTCAGTGCTCAGCAGCGCAAACAAGCGAAGAGGATCCATCCGGCGATAAAACAGACAGCGAAGGAATTTCTGGAGTATGGTGCTGAGCGTGAGGGATACTGGATGGGTGAGCGCTTCATGGCACAGATGAAGACGGCGTGTGACATAGCAAGCTATAAGTATCCCCAGAGCCCCAGAGCACACACGGTCGTCTTTATTCTGGATCAGAGCAGTTGCCACCAAAAATATGACGAGAAGGCACTGATCACAAGAAACATCCTTGTGAAAGATGGAGGACCACGTAGGGTTCGGGATACCATTTGGGCAGGTGCAGTGCAATCCACTGTTTTTCCAGATGGCTCGGCAAAGGGGTTGAGAACCATCTTGAAGGAGAGAGGGCTTGTGAATATTCACCACTTGAAGGCTGATGAAATGCGAGAAATCCTTTCCTTCCACAATGACTTCTTGGACGAAAAGACTCAAGTGGAACACTATGTACACAGCAGGGGTCACAAGTGTTTCTTTCTGCCCAAGTTTCACTGCAAACTTAACCCTATTGAACCGGTCTGGGGAAAGTCGAAGCAGTACTGCCGAGCATACACTAATTTCACCTTGGTGAAGCTCAGGGAAATACTCATCCCAGCTCTTGACACAGTATCAACTGATCTGATTCGTAAATACTTCCGAAATGCTAGGGAATACGAACGAGCATACCTACAGATGGGAAAAAGGAAGTAGAGGGTGCAGTGAAACTATACAAATCACATCGATGCATATTTAATGAAAGTGTATAATCCCCTCTCCCACCCCCACAACTTCAATTGAATGTATCTCCCTCAATATTTATCTAATTAAAATTTAAAATTCTATAACAGCCATTTTGGTAGCTCTTGTTCTTGTGCATTTTTTTATTATTTTTTGGCAATTATATCTTGCACTGTGTAGGCACTCACTCTATTTAGAGTGAGGATGTCATATTTTATAGTTGATTAAATATCTCACTCAAACATCATCTGATCAAAAATCCATAGCAGCCACTTTGTTTGCACCTTAGAGTGTTACCCTTGTATGGAATTTGGGTAAACCACATGCAAAAGACTAGCCTGTCCAAGTGATTTTGAAGCGAGTTTTTTGGTCTGCGGATGTGGTTAACACTATGCTAAAAGTGGGCGCAGCTATTTGTTTACTGATGGTTCGTATACATACTGTCCAAAATTGGAAGACTACATTCTTATATGGAGCTATGCACCATTATGTAATATGTTCAATTGGGGGCCTTTATGCTGGCAAGCACTAGACTACTTTATGGTTTCGTTCCCCTAATCTTGCAAAAATAAATATATTAAATATTAAAAATAAAGTCTACAGCTGCATATTTATAAGCACCACTAATACAAGTGCCTGAGGCAACAGAGTGTTCTTCAAGTTGTTGTGTGTTAGATGTATTGTGCTTGACTCAGTTGGAATTTTTACTTCACCTTGGCACTGCATAACAATCCCCCACCCCTTCTCCAAGGCCCTACAATATAGTGAACAGGAGCCTGTAGTGTTTGTTCCAGGCAAATCAATGTGGTTTACGTGATACCGCCAATTAGGATCTCTACAAATAACTAGCTATGTATGTACTTAGTTAGTAGCTCTGAGATCTCTCTGAAATGATGTTTTCTGCATGTTAGTGACAGGAATAGCATGGTCACTGCACTGATGGTTGCAGGAAGCTTGTAGACTCTTCACAAGTAATTGGAAGAGATACCAAATGTGTGGGACTCCCTAATTTGATGACAGAATTTTTTTAATTTTATATTTAACTTTTTTTCAACACAAGATAATCTTTAATACATAAAAGAGACTCTTCAGTTGTCTGAGGTCAATTGTTTTAATGCTTGGTAGTGTATGGCCCAGTTTTACGAATACCATACTAAAAATTCATGTTACTAAGCACCTGGCCCTCTTATACACCTATTGGGGGCCACGATACCATGAACTAGTAAGTGTTTAAAAACTTATGGTTACCACTTTATAGCTCCATAGATTCTGCACACTTCACTGTATGGACTTGATATATAGCTCAAAGGATATGTCTCTCTGTGTGCTCTCTTTTAATACTAAAACATTTTTCTTACGTATAACTATACCCAAGTTACTGGAACTAAAACCTGAGTGCTGATTTTGCAGCGCAGATTGCCAAGTGCTAGAGAACTGAAATTAGCACCAGTGGCTAGACTAGAGGAAACCTCACGTTTGACCTGTGTAGGTCCATAGCAGTAACTCTGTAAATTAGTGTAGGTCCATAGCAGTAACTCTGTAAATTAGTGTAGGTCCATAGCAGTAACTCTGTAAATTAGTGTAGGTCCATAGCAGTAACTCTGTAAATTAGTGTAGGTCCATAGCAGTAACTCTGTAAATTAGTGTAGGTCCATAGCAGTAACTCTGGAAATTAGTGTAGGTCCATAGCAGTAACTCTGTAAATTAGTGTAGGTCCATAGCAGTAACTCTGTAAATTAGTGTAGGTCCATAGCAGTAACTCTGTAAATTAGTGTAGGTCCATAGCAGTAACTCTGTAAATTAGTGTAGGTCCATAGCAGTAACTCTGTAAATTAATGTAGGTACATAGCAGTAACTCTGTAAATTAGTGTAGGTCCATAGCAGTAACTCTGTAAATTAGTGTAGGTCCATAGCAGTAACTCTGTAAATTAGTGTAGGTCCATAGCAGTAACTCTGTAAATTAGTGTAGGTCCATAGCAGTAACTCTGGAAATTAATGTAGGTACATAGCAGTAACTCTGTAAATTAGTGTAGGTCCATAGCAGTAACTCTGTAAATTAGTGTAGATCCATAGCAGTAACTCTGTAAATTAGTGTAGGGCCATAGCAGTAACTCTGTAAATTAGTATAGGTCCATAGCAGTAACTCTGTAAATTACTGTAGGTCCATAGCAGTAACTCTGTAAATTAGTGTAGGTCCATAGCAGTAACTCTGTAAATTAGTGTAGGTCCATAGCAGTAACTCTGGAAATTAATGTAGGTACATAGCAGTAACTCTGTAAATTAGTGTAGGTCCATAGCAGTAACTCTGTAAATTAGTGTAGGTCCATAGCAGTAACTCTGTAAATTAGTGTAGGGCCATAGCAGTAACTCTGTAAATTAGTATAGGTCCATAGCAGTAACTCTGTAAATTACTGTAGGTCCATAGCAGTAACTCTGTAAATTAGTGTAGGTCCATAGCAGTAACTCTGTAAATTAGTGTAGGTCCATAGCAGTAACTCTGGTAATTAATGTAGGTACATAGCAGTAACTCTGTAAATTAGTGTAGGTCCATAGCAGTAACTCTGTAAATTAGTGTAGGTACATAGCAGTAACTCTGGAAATTAGTGTAGGTACATAGCAGTAACTCTGTAAATTAGTGTAGGTCCATAGCAGTAACTCTGTAAATTAGTGTAGGTCCATAGCAGTAACTCTGGAAATTAGTGTAGGTCCATAGCAGTAACTCTGTAAATTAGTGTAGGTCCATAGCAGTAACTCTGGAAATTAATGTAGGTACATAGCAGTAACTCTGTAAATTAGTGTAGGTCCATAGCAGTAACTCTGTAAATTAGTGTAGGTCCATAGCAGTAACTCTGTAAATTAGTGTAGGGCCATAGCAGTAACTCTGTAAATTAGTATAGGTCCATAGCAGTAACTCTGTAAATTAGTGTAGGTCCATAGCAGTAACTCTGTAAATTAGTGTAGGTCCATAGCAGTAACTCTGTAAATTAGTGTAGGTCCATAGCAGTAACTCTGGAAATTAATGTAGGTACATAGCAGTAACTCTGTAAATTAGTGTAGGTCCATAGCAGTAACTCTGTAAATTAGTGTAGGTACATAGCAGTAACTCTGGAAATTAGTGTAGGTACATAGCAGTAACTCTGTAAATTAGTGTAGGTCCATAGCAGTAACTCTGTAAATTAGTGTAGGTACATAGCAGTAACTCTGGAAATTAGTGTAGGTCCATAGCAGTAACTCTGTAAATTAGTGTAGGTGACTGGTCCATAGCAGTAACTCTGTAAATTAGTGTAGGTCCATAGCAGTAACTCTGTAAATTAGTGTAGGTCCATAGCAGTAACTCTGTAAATTAGTGTAGGTCCATAGCAGTAACTCTGTAAATTAGTGTAGGTCCATAGCAGTAACTCTGTAAATTAGTGTAGGTCCATAGCAGTAACTCTGGAAATTAGTGTAGGTCCATAGCAGTAACTCTGTAAATTAGTGTAGGTCCATAGCAGTAACTCTGTAAATTAGTGTAGGTCCATAGCAGTAACTCTGTAAATTAGTGTAGGTCCATAGCAGTAACTCTGTAAATTAGTGTAGGTCCATAGCAGTAACTCTGTAAATTAGTGTAGGTACATAACAGTAACTCTGTAAATTAGTGTATGTCCATATCAGTAACTCTGTAAATTAATATATAAAAGGAAAAGGGAAAAGGTAATGATTGAAATAGTGTTTGTGCAATTTGCGGAATTTCTGTTATAATGGGGACAATCACCCACCCACCCACCCACCCTCCCATATGAGCTTGACCTTGATCCTGTTAGCAAATCTGTAACACTATTAGAAATACAATAACGAGCCTTGACCTGCTCCCCTCTCCCCTTGACCTGCTCCCCTCTCCTGCGTCCCTCTCCCCTTAATCTGCTCCCCTCTTCCCCTGACCTGCTCCCCTCTCCCATTGAAACGCGCCCCTCTCCCCTTGACCTGCCCCCCTCTCCTTGTGGCTTTAGAGCTGACGTGTGCCTAACAGATCTTCCGGAGTTCGTGGATCTGATGAATTCTAACATATCCTTGAACTCTGCCACGCTTGTGGGCAAGGTCACCGCCAGAGAGCTAAAGTGGTAATGTTTAATCAATGTTGATAGTTTCTATATGTCTAATGAATCTACTGTACAGGAGATGGCTCCCAAAGAAAATAAATTCTACTGCCTGTGTCACACAAATTGTTCCAGGTTGATACCTCTGTAACAGGGGGATTAAATCCACTAGCAGAACCTAGCCCCCTCCTTCCACACTCGCCATGATCGATCAGCGAGTGGAATCAACCGTGCTAATTCAATTGATCCCCCTAGGATTAATGGATCCTATGGCTAAGGCTGGGGCTAGTGTGCCCTATTCTATTATAGAACATCATTTTTTAGTTCCAATTTAATTGCTTTGGTCCTTATAGCCTTCTTCTTGATGTGACTGCAGTTACTTGAATATTAGGTGCCATTTTAAGTATTAATATTGTGTCACAGCTGATCTCCATGTTCACATATTCCAGATCAATTTCATGGTGGGTGGACCATGATAGCTAGCAGGTTGATCAGGAAGGATTATATCTGTAGTGGGGGATTATGTCTACTGTGACACTGGTCTTTCAAGCTTCTCCACCACTATGGGTACCTCTAGCCTTTCAAGCTTCTCGACCACTATGGGTACCTCTAGCCTTTCAAGCTTCTCCACCACTATGGGTACCTCTAGCCTTTCAAGCTTCTCCACCACTATGGGTACCTCTAGCCTTTCAAGCTTCTCCACCACTATGGCCTTTCAAGCTTCTCCACCACTATGGGCACCTCTAGCCTTTCTTCTCCACCACTATGGGCACCTCTAGCCTTTCAAGCTTCTCCATAACTATGGGTACCTCTAGCCTTTCAAGCTTCTCCACCACTATGGCCTTTCAAGCTTCTCCACCACTATGGGTACATCTAGCCTTTCTTCTCCACCACTATGGGCACCTCTAGCCTTTCAAGTTTCTCCACCACTATGGGTACCTCTAGCCTTTCTTCTCCACCACTATGGGCACATCTAGCCTCAAGCTTCTCCACCACTATGGGTACCTCTAGCCTTTCTTCTCCACCACTATGTGTACCTCTAGCCTTTCTTTCTAGAGGTCCTTCCATTCTAGAGGTGCTTCCATTCTAGAGGTCCTTCCATTCTAGAGGTCCTTCCATTCTAGAGGTCCTTCCATTCTAGAGGTGCTTCCATTCTAGAGGTCCTTCCATTCTAGAGATCCTTCCATTCTAGAGGTGCTTCCATCTAGAGGTCCTTCCATTCTAGAGGTCCTTTCATTCTAGAGGTGCTTCCATGCTAGAGGTCCTTCCATTCTAGAGGTCCTTCCATTCTAGAGGTCCTTCCATTCTAGAGGTCCTTCCATTCTAGAGGTCCTTCCATTCTAGAGGTCCTTCCATTCTAGAGGTGCTTCCATTCTAGAGGTCCTTCCATTCTAGAGGTCCTTCCATTCTAGAGGTCCTTCCATTCTAGAGGTGCTTCCATTCTAGAGGTCCTTCCATTCTAGAGGTCCTTCCATTCTAGAGGTTCTTCCATTCTAGAGGTTCTTCCATTCTAGAGGTGCTTCCATTCTAGAGGTCCTTCCATTCTAGAGATCCTTCCATTCTAGAGGTCATTCCATTCTAGAGGTCCTTCCATTCTAGAGGTCCTTCCATTCTAGAGGTCCTTCCATTCTAGAGGTCCTTCCATTCTAGAGGTCCTTCCATTCTAGAGGTCCTTCCATTCTAGAGGTCCTTCCATTCTAGAGGTCCTTCCATTCTAGAGGTCCTTCCATTCTAGAGGTCCTTCCATTCTAGAGGTCCTTCCATTCTAGAGGTCCTTCCATTCTAGAGGTCCTTCCATTCTAGAGGTCCTTCCATTCTAGAGGTCCTTCCATTCTAGAGATGCTTCCATTCTAGAGGTTCTTCTATTCTAGAGGTCCTTCCATTCTTGAGGTCACACCATTCTAGAGGTTCTTCCATTCTAGAGGTCCTTCCATTCTAGAGGTGCTTCCATTCTAGAGGTCCTTCCATTCTCGAGGTCCTTCCATTCTAGAGGTCCTTCCATTCTAGAGTTCCTTCCATTCTAGAGGTGCTTCCATTCTAGAGGTGCTTCCATTCTAGAGGTCCTTCCATTCTAGAGGTCCTTCCATTCTAGAGGTTCTTCCATTCTAGAGGTCCTTCCATTCTAGAGGTCCTTCCATTCTAGAGGTCCTTCCATTCTAGAGGTCCTTCCATTCTAAAGGTCCTTCCATTCTAGAGATCCTTCCATTCTAGAGGTGCTTCCATTCTTGAGGTCCTTCCTTTCTAGAGGTCCTTCGATTCTAGAGGTGCTTCCATTCTAGAGGTCCTTCCATTCTAGAGGTCCTTCCATTCTAGAGGTCCTTCCATTCTAGAGGTCCTTCCATTCTAGAGGTCCTTCCATTCTAGAAGTCCTTCCATTCTAGAGGTGCTTCCATTCTAGAGGTCCTTCCATTCTAGAGGTCCTTCCATTCTAGAGGTCCTTCCATTCTAGAGGTCTTTCCATTCTAGAGGTCCTTCCATTCTAGAGGTCCTTCCATTCTAGAGGTCCTTCCATTCTAGAGGTCCTTCCATTCTAGAGGTCCTTCCATTCTAAAGGTCCTTCCATTCTAGAGATCCTTCCATTCTAGAGGTGCTTCCATTCTTGAGGTCCTTCCTTTCTAGAGGTCCTTCCATTCTAGAGGTCCTTCCATTCTAGAGGTCCTTCCATTCTAGAGGTCCTTCCATTCTAGAGGTCCTTCCATTCTAGAGGTCCTTCCATTCTAGAGGTCCTTCCATTCTAGAGGTCCTTCCATTCTAGAGGTCCTTCCATTCTAGAGGTCCTTCCATTCTAGAGGTCCTTCCATTCTAGAGGTCCTTCCATTCTAGAGATGCTTCCATTCTAGAGGTCCTTCCATTCTAGAGGTCCTTCCATTCTAGAGGTGCTTCCATTCTAGAGGTCCTTCCATTCTAGAGGTCCTTCCATTCTAGAGGTGCTTCCATTCTAGAGGTCCTTCCATTCTAGAGGTGCTTCCATTCTAGAGGTGCTTCCATTCTAGAGGTCCTTCCATTCTAGAGGTGCTTCCATTCTAGAGGTCCTTCCATTCTAGAGGTTCTTCTATTTTAGAGGTGCTTCCATTCTAGAGGTCCTTCCATTCTAGAGGTCCTTCCATTCTAGAGGTCCTTGCATTCTAGAGATCCTTCCATTCTAGAGGTTCTTCTATTCTAGAGGTCCTTCCATTCTTGAGGTCCCACCATTCTAGAGGTCCTTCCATTCTAGAGGTCCTTCCATTCTAGAGATCCTTCCATTCTAGAGGTGCTTCCATTCTAGAGGTCCTTCCATTCTAGAGGTCCTTCCATTCTAGAGGTCCTTCCATTCTAGAGGTGCTTCCATTCTAGAGGTCCTTCCATTCTAGAGGTCCTTCCATTCTAGAGGTGCTTCCATTCTAGAGGTGCTTCCATTCTAGAGGTCCTTCCATTCTAGAGGTGCTTCCATTCTAGAAGTCCTTCCATTCTAGAGGTCCTTCCATTCTAGAGGTCCTTCCATTCTAGAGGTCCTTCCATTCTAGAGATGCTTCCATTCTAGAGGTCCTTCCATTCTAGAGGTCCTTCCATTCTAGAGATGCTTCCATTCTAGAGGTCCTTCCATTCTAGAGGTCCTTCCATTCTAGAAGTCCTTCCATTTTAGAGGTCCTTCCATTCTAGAGGTGCTGCCATTCTAGAGGTCCTTCCATTCTAGAGGTGCTTCCATTCTAGAGGTCCTTCCATTCTAGAGGTTCTTCCATTCTAGAGGTGCTTCCATTCTAGAGGTGCTTCCATTCTAGAGGTCCTTCCATTCTAGAGGTCCTTCCATTCTAGAGGTCCTTCCATTCTAGAGGTGCTTCCATTCTAGAGGTCCTTCCATTCTAGAGGTCCTTCCATTCTAGAGGTCCTTCCATTCTAGAGGTCCTTCCATTCTAGAGGTCCTTCCATTCTAGAGGTCCTTCCATTCTAGAGGTGCTTCCATTCTAGAGGTCCTTCCATTCTAGAGGTCCTTCCATTCTAGAGGTCCTTCCATTCTAGAGGTCCTTCCATTCTAGAGGTTCTTCCATTCTAGAGGTCCTTCCATTCTAGAGGTCCTTCCATTCTAGAGGTCCTTCCATTCTAGAGGTCCTTCCATTCTAGAGGTCCTTCCATTCTAGAGGTCCTTCCATTCTAGAGGGCCTTCCATTCTAGAGGTCCTTCCATTCTAGAGGTCCTTCCATTCTAGAGGGCCTTCCATTCTAGAGGTCCTTCCATTCATTCTAGAGGTCCTTCCATTCTAGAGGTCCTTCCATTCATTCTAGAGGTCCTTCCATTCTAGAGGTGCTTCCATTCTAGAGGTCCTTCCATTCTAGAGGTCCTTCCATTCTAGAGGTCCTTCCATTCTAGAGGTCCTTCCATTCTAGAGGTCCTTCCATTCTAGAGGTCCTTCCATTCTAGAGGTCCTTCCATTCTAGAGGTCCTTCCATTCTAGAGGTCCTTCCATTCTAGAGGTGCTTCCATTCTAGAGGTCCTTCCATTCTAGAGGTGCTTCCATTCTAGAGGTCCTTCCATTCTAGAGGTCCTTCCATTCTAGAGGTCCTTCCATTCTAGAGGTCCTTCCATTCTAGAGGTCCTTCCATTCTAGAGGTCCTTCCATTCTAGAGGTCCTTCCATTCTAGAGGTGCTTCCATTCTAGAGGTCCTTCCATTCTAGAGGTCCTTCCATTCTAGAGGTGCTTCCATTCTAGAGGTCCTTCCATTCTAGAGGTCCTTCCATTCTAGAGGTCCTTCCATTCTAGAGGTCCTTCCATTCTAGAGGTCCTTCCATTCTAGAGGTCCTTCCATTCTAGAGGTTCTTCCATTCTAGAGTATTCTAGAGGTCCTTCCATTCTAGAGGTCCTTCCATTCTAGAGGTCCTTCCATTCTAGAGGTCCTTCCATTCTAGAGGTCCTTCCATTCTAGAGGTCCTTCCATTCTAGAGGTCCTTCCATTCTAGAGGTCCTTCCATTCTAGAGGTCCTTCCATTCTAGAGGTCTTCCATTCTAGAGGTCCTTCCATTCTAGAGGTCCTTCCATTCTAGAGGTCCTTCCATTCTAGAGGTCCTTCCATTCTAGAGGTTCTTCCATTCTAGAGGTGCTTCCATTCTAGAGGTCCTTCAATTCTAGAGGTCCTTCCATTCTAGAGGTCCTTCCATTCTAGAGGTGCTTCCATTCTAGAGGTCCTTCCATTCTAGAGGTCCTTCCATTCTAGAGGTCCTTCCATTCTAGAGGTCCTTCCATTCTAGAGGTCCTTCCATTCTAGAGGTCCTTCCATTCTAGAGTTCCTTCCATTCTAGAGGTCCTTCCATTCTAGAGGTCCTTCCATTCTAGAGGTCCTTCCATTCTAGAGGTCCTTCCATTCTAGAGGTCCTTCCATTCTAGAGGTCCTTCCATTCTAGAGGTCCTTCCATTCTAGAGGTCCTTCCATTCTAGAGGTCCTTCCATTCTAGAGGTCCTTCCATTCTAGAGGTCCTTCCATTCTAGAGGTCCTTCCATTCTAGAGGTCCTTCCATTCTAGAGGTGCTTCCATTCTAGAGGTCCTTCCATTCTAGAGGTCCTTCCATTCTAGAGGTCCTTCCATTCTAGAGGTCCTTCCATTCTAGAGGTCCTTCCATTCTAGAGGTGCTTCCATTCTAGAGGTCCTTCCATTCTAGAAGTCCTTCCATTCTAGAGGTCCTTCCATTCTAGAGGTGCTTCCATTCTAGAGGTCCTTCCATTCCAGAGGTCCTTCCATTCTAGAGGTCCTTCCATTCTAGAGGTCCTTCCATTCTTGAGGTCCTTCCATTCTAGAGGTCCTTCCATTCTAGAGGTCCTTCCATTCCAGAGGTCCTTCCATTCTAGAGGTCCTTCCATTCTAGAGGTCCTTGCATTCTAGAGGTCCTTCCATTCTAGAGGTCCTTCCATTCTAGAGGTGCTTCCATTCTAGAGGTCCTTCCATTCTAGAGGTCCTTCCATTCTAGAGGTGCTTCCATTCTAGAGGTCCTTCCATTCTAGAGGTCCTTCCATTCTAGAGGTCCTTCCATTCTAGAGGTGCTTCCATTCTAGAGGTGCTTCCATTCTAGAGGTCCTTCCATTCTAGAGGTCCTTCCATTCTAGAGGTGCTTCCATTCTAGAGGTCCTTCCATTCTAGAGGTCCTTCCATTCTAGAGGTCCTTCCATTCTAGAGGTGCTTCCATTCTAGAGGTGCTTCCATTCTAGAGGTCCTTCCATTCTAGAGGGTGGTGAGAGCTGACTCACATTGTAGTTGTGACTTCAGTCTGAACTTACCTTCTGCACCATCTAATTCTAGCAGGTTCTTTGTGTGTGGAAATTGTGTGGGATAACAATTATTATTGTTGTTGTTGTTGTTTATATATTTGTATTATTTATTTGTTACTTAGTGGAGGCGCAGGTACTTGTTTGACAGGTTGCGTAATTTTGTGCAATGTTGCTAACACATAACACAAGTATAATTATATCACATTAACACAAGTATAACACAAGTATAATTATATCACATTAACACAAGTATAACACAAGTATAATTATATCAAATTAACACAAGTATCACATTAACACAAGTATAACACAAGTATAGTTATATCACATTAACACAAGTATAACACAAGTATAATTATATCAAATTAACACAAGTATTACATTAACACAAGTATAATTATATCACATTAATTTTGTCTTCTGTCAGGGGCACGAGTTTGTCAGATGATGTGGTGAGTTTTCAGCCCGAGGTGATCCTGATGTCTGATGTCATCTACTATGAAGAGGTAGAGAGTTGACAGAAATTATTCTTTTATTGATGGGGATATAGTCTGAAAAGGGACTCTGTCAAACACTCATAATAAATTTCTTCCCTGTATCTCCCCATGCAGTCCATTTCATACTGAGAGATGATGTCTCTGAGTGCTTTAGAAAGCCGTTAAAAACATTAAGATTAATTAGATAGGGTCAGTGACAAGCTAAGGGGATGGAAAGCCATTCTTCAAGTCTATATACCAGAACTTTAAAAGTTTAATCTGCTCATGAGTGTTCCTTGCGTATCCAAAAATGAAATATGTTACCTGCTAAATGTTAATTGAGTTTTAGTCAAGGTATAATGCAAGTGACTCTCGCCTCCCCCACTAAGTAGTACCACTTTATACAACTTAATTGAAAGGTGTTGTTGCTAAGACACTACTGGTGACTCTCAGGAGCCTTTGTTGATGTTATGTGTTGTTGTTTTCACACTATACTGGCGGCCATTTTCTAATTGCTGCATGGATACCGTTTGCTATTACAGTCTCTGAAGGACCTTGTGGCAACTCTGATAAGTCTTAGCAACCAAGGCACCACTGTTGTCATGTCGTATGAGGAGAGAGATACAGGAAATAAGCCCGAGATAGAAAAGATGTTCTTCACTGTAAGTTTGCTTTTCGAATAATGCACTTGGTGTGTGGATGGTGTGGTGGTGTGTGTTACAATTTAAGGGGGGGGGGAAAGTTGCATTTTTTAATTTTTTAAAACTTATGGATACCACTTTAGAGCTCCGTAGATTCTGCAAACTTCATGGTATGGACTTGATATACATGTATGGCTCAAAAGATAGGTCTCTCTGTGTGCTCTCTTTTGATACTAAAATATGTTTCATAGGTATAACTATAGGCAAGTTACTAGACCTAAAGTGGAGGGACCTCAAAGCCTGAATGCCTGAAACCTCCACATAAATAACTCCAGATTCCTAAGTGCTAAAGATTTAATGCTATGCATACTGACTATGATTCAAGGACGTTTATTTTCCCTGGTGTAGAAGATCATCAAAGCGGAGAATAACTACACACACATTAACAGACCAAGCCCTTAAGAATCTCAAGCCATCCTCCAAAACTTAACTCCCTGTAGGCCATCATGCAATTTTTTTTTACTGCCCAGGCACGTAAGAACGAGCTTCACGATGATGTAGTCACTCGTTCATCAACATGTTCTAGCTTTCTTCCTTGTTCGCTCTCTACTCAATACCATTAGTAATTATAATTATAATACCATGCATACCAACTCTAATTCAAGCACAGCTATTAGATGATCATCAAGGCATAAAAATATTTGCTGGAATGCTTCCTCGGAAGCTGCACATTATATACATCTTTGAAAGCTGTTTGCACTTCATTAGCACCTTTTGTGTGGTGAACCAGTAGCAAAGCCCCCGGGGGTGTTGCATTTAGACAAATCATGAAGGGCAGCCCTGTAGTTGTAGTATTTGAGAGAAGGAAGCTCTGATCTTCCAGCTCTCCTGCTAGATGTTGAGAAGATTGTGTTTGCCCTCGGATAATATTTCCCTTCAATTTTAGAAGAGTAGCACGCGCAGGAGCTACACACACCTGGTGATTGTTGCCATTGTTCTATTCTTTGTGCAGCTCTAGCCACTGTTGTCAGGAAATGAACTCATGTGTGCAGAAATATCCACTATCAGCTCTAATCTTGAGTGCCTGTGGGTGTGTGTTTCAAAGAACAATTACAAGAAGACAGCCAAGAAATACTTTGAAAGGCATCACCATTTATGACACTTTTATATTATTTTTATTATTATTATTATTATTATTATTATTATTATTATTATTATTATTATTATTATTATTATTATTATTATTATTATTATTATTATTATTATTATTATTATTATTATTATTATTATTATTATTATTATTATTATTATTATTATTATTATTATTATTATTATTATTATTATTATTATTATTATTATTATTATTATTATTATTATTATTATTATTATTATTATTATATTTATTATTACTACTACTACTACTACTACTACTACTACTACTACTACTACTACTACTACTACTACTACTACTACTACTACTACAGCTATTATTATTATTGTTATTTTATAGATAAGGGAGGCTCCCCTCCTTACCACCACTTTTACCCCTCCCCTTATACCAAGCAAGTTTTTAAATTTTATTTATCCATTCTCCACAGTCTAATTTGCCCTCCAAGATTTCGGAAAATCACTTCCCACAGCTGCCACATCTTCATTATAGCCTTAAGTTACTATCGGAGTGGCAAGTTATTAGTCACTATATACCAAATAAATAAAACTCCATGACAGTCTTTCTAGTTAATTAATTAGCTTTTCCCCCTCTTGTCATAATAATATATAAATAGACAATAAAACATTACAATAACCTTCTCCATAATCAACTTGAAATTGTATTCCCTCGACGTTTCAACTAGCTGATTGGTATATATAATATGTTTTTCAATGGTAAAGGGTCATCTAATTGTTTGTGGTTTATCTGGTGGTTTCCTTTTGGTAAAGGGTCATCTAACTAGTTGTGGCCTATCCCATAGGTTTGCTTCCTTCCTTGTTTTAACAAGTCAATACAGCATACAGAAATCATTATAACAACGACATAACAACAATAATAACAACAACAATAATAACAACAATAATAATAACTCCATCATCTGCATCTAGAGGCATCTAGAGCCTTCGTCATGAAAAGTTGAGTTTGTGAGTTTGTTTATAATATTTGGTGTGACGAATAAACCTATAAATTATAAAATCTGATTTCCGTGGTGGTTCCCTCCCTCTGGTTTCACCCTCCTTTGGTTCTGGTTCTCAGATGAGCAGCCACTGAGGTGGGGAGGAGGGGGGGGAAGAAGGAAGAAAGAAAAAAACAGACATACATTCACTCACACATGCACCCAGAGGGCCAACATTATTATTGTTGTTGTTGTTTCTGCTGCTGTTGTTGTTACTATTTTGTTATTGTTGTTGTTACTGTTGTTGTTACTGTTACTATTATTATTATAATTATAATATTTCTGCAACAACCGAAAATATGTAAAGATCGACAATATCATAAACACGCGTAAGAAACTTATCTTCACACGCGCACACACACACACTCAAACACTCAAACACACATATACACAAACACACAGACAAACACACAGGCATGTGTGTACACTGTGGTAATGATTGGCTTGTTCTGGTCTTCCATTGAGTAACTTCTCGTAGGGGAAATGTTAACATTGGATTGATTGGCAAATAAGGTATGTAGAAACTTAGATATCCTTCATATCCTCCACCTACAAAGGCACCTTTGCTTCCCACGAATCACCATGAATCCCTTTGCTCTGATAAAAGATGGTGCTTCTTTGGATGGGCTTCCCTACTGTATGTTTGTTATAGACTTTAGCACAAAGTAGCTCTGTGTGCATGGCTCTTTTTTTATTTCCTCAATGCAACAACCTTTACAGGACCAATATGTAAACATTTGATGTTTATACTATTTTTTTGTTAATTATGGTAATAATATTTGTGTCTACTTTGGAAATTTAGTCAATCCATATTTTTTGCTTTTAAATAGAATATTTTTTACTATTATATACTTCATAGGGAAAGTTTGACTGGGATATTATTTGGCAAAGCTACTGGAATTCTGTTAATATAATGAAAAAGTTCATGGTAGCTGAATTTCCATACAGAAAGCGTACTTTCTATATATGTCCAATTTAGTTTAGTAGCTGCTTATGTCAAATTTAGTTTAGTAGCTGCTTATGTCTAATTTAGTTTAGTAGCTGCTTATGTCTAATTTAGTTTAGTAGCTGCTTATGTCCAATTTAGTTTAGTAGCTGCTTATGTCTAATTTAGTTTAGTAGCTGCTTATGTCTAATTTAGTTTAGTAGCTGCTTATGTCTAATTTAGTTTAGTAGCTGCTTATGTCCAATTTAGTTTAGTAGCTGCTTATGTCCAATTTAGTTTAGTAGCTGCTTATGTCCAATTTAGTTTAGTAGCTGTTTATGTCCAATTTAGTTTAGTAACTGCTTATGTCCAATTTAGTTTAGTAACTGCTTATGTCCAATTTTGTTTAGTAGCTGCCTATGTCCAATTTAGTTTAGTGGCTGCCTATGTCCAATTTAGTTTAGTAGCTGCCTATGTCCAATTTTGTTTAGTAGCTGCCTATGTCCAATTTAGTTTAGTGGCTGCCTATGTCCAATTTAGTTTAGTAGCTGCCTATGTCCAATTTAGTTTAGTAGCTGCTTATGTCCAATTTAGTTTAGTAGCTGCTTATGTCTAATTTAGTTTAGTAGCTGCTTATGTCTAATTTAGTTTAGTAGCTGCTTATGTCCAATTTAGTTTAGTAGCTGCTTATGTCCAATTTAGTTTAGTAGCTGCTTATGTCCAATTTAGTTTAGTAGCTGCTTATGTCCAATTTAGTTTAGTAACTGCTTATGTCCAATTTAGTTTAGTAACTGCTTATGTCCAATTTTGTTTAGTAGCTGCCTATGTCCAATTTAGTTTAGTGGCTGCCTATGTCCAATTTAGTTTAGTAGCTGCCTATGTCCAATTTTGTTTAGTAGCTGCCTATGTCCAATTTAGTTTAGTGGCTGCCTATGTCCAATTTAGTTTAGTAGCTGCCTATGTCCAATTTAGTTTAGTAGCTGCTTATGTCCAATTTAGTTTAGTAGCTGCTTATGTCCAATTTAGTTTAGTAGCTGCTTATGTCCAATTTAGTTTAGTAGCTGCTTATGTCCTATTTAGTTTAGTAGCTACTTATGTCCAATTTAGTTTAGTAGCTGCTTATGTCCAATTTAGTTTAGTAGCTGCTTATGTCTAATTTAGTTTAGTAGCTGCTTATGTCCAATTTAGTTTAGTAGCTGCTTATGTCCTATTTAGTTTAGTAGCTACTTATGTCCAATTTAGTTTAGTAGCTGCTTATGTCCAATTTAGTTTAGTAGCTGCCTATGTCCAATTTAGTTTAGTAGCTGCTTATGTCTAATTTAGTTTAGTAGCTGCTTATGTCCTATTTAGTTTAGTAGCTGCCTATGTCCAATTTAGTTTAGTAGCTGCTTATGTCCAATTTAGTTTAGTAACTGCTTATGTCTAATTTAGTTTAGTAGCTACTTATGTCCAATTTAGTTTAGTAGCTGCTTATGTCCAATTTAGTTTAGTAGCTGCTTATGTCCAATTTAGTTTAGTAGCTGCTTATGTCCAATTTAGTTTAGTAGCTGCTTATGTCTAATTTAGTTTAGTAGCTGCTTATGTCCAATTTAGTTTAGTAGCTGCTTTTGTCCTATTTAGTTTAGTAGCTACTTATGTCCAATTTAGTTTAGTAGCTGCTTATGTCCAATTTAGTTTAGTAGCTGCTTATGTCCAATTTAGTTTAGTAGCTGCTTATGTCCAATTTAGTTTAGTAAGTGCTTATGTCTAATTTAGTTTAGTAGCTACTTATGTCCAATTTAGTTTAGTAGCTGCTTATGTCCAATTTAGTTTAGTAGCTGCTTATGTCCAATTTAGTTTAGTAGCTGCTTATGTCTAATTTAGTTTAGTAGCTACTTATGTCCAATTTAGTTTAGTAGCTGCTTATGTCCAATTTTGTTTAGTAGCTGCCTATGTCCAATTTAGTTTAGTGGCTGCCTATGTCCAATTTAGTTTAGTAGCTGCCTATGTCCAATTTTGTTTAGTAGCTGCCTATGTCCAATTTAGTTTAGTGGCTGCCTATGTCCAATTTAGTTTAGTAGCTGCTTATGTCTAATTTAGTTTAGTAGCTGCTTATGTCCAATTTAGTTTGTTAGCTGCTTATGTCTAATTTAGTTTAGTAGCTGCTTATGTCTAATTTAGTTTAGTAGCTGCTTATGTCCAATTTAGTTTAGTAGCTGCTTATGTCTAATTTAGTTTAGTAGCTGCTTATGTCCAATTTAGTTTAGTATCTGCTTATGTCTAATTTAGTTTAGTAGCTGCTTATGTCCAATTTAGTTTAGCAGCTGCTTATGTCCAATTTAGTTTAGTAACTGTTTATGTCTAATTTAGTTTAGTAGCTGCTTATGTCAAATTTAGTTTAGTAGCTACTTATGTCCAATTTAGTTTAGTAGCTGCTTATGTCTAATTTAGTTTAGTAGCTGCTTATGTCTAATTTAGTTTAGTAGCTGCTTATGTCCAATTTAGTTTAGTAGCTGCTTATGTCTAATTTAGTTTAGTAGCTGCTTATGTCTAATTTAGTTTAGTAACTACTTATGTCCAATTTAGTTTAGTAGCTGCTTATGTCCAATTTAGTTTAGTAGCTGCTTATGTCAAATTTAGTTTAGTAGCTGCCTATGTCCAATTTAGTTTAGTAGCTGCTTATGTCCAATTTAGTTAGTAGCTGCCTATGTCCAATTTAGTTTAGTAGCTGCTTATGTCTAATTTAGTTTAGTAGCTGCTTATGTCTAATTTAGTTTAGTAGCTGCTTATGTCCAATTTAGTTTAGTAGCTACTTATGTCCAATTTAGTTTAGTAGCTGCTTATGTCAAATTTAGTTTAGTAGCTACTTATGTCCAATTTAGTTTAGTAGCTGCTTATGTCAAATTTAGTTTAGTAGCTGCTTATGTCCAATTTAGTTTAGTAGCTGCTTATGTCTAATTTAGTTTAGTAGCTACCTATGTCCAATATAGTTTAGTAGCTGCTTATGTCCAATTTAGTTAGTAGCTGCCTATGTCTAATTTAGTTTAGTAGCTGCTTATGTCTAATTTAGTTTAGTAGCTGCTTATGTCCAATTTAGTTTAGTAGCTGCTTATGTCTAATTTAGTTTAGTAGCTACTTATGTCTAATTTAGTTTAGTAGCTGCTTATGTCTAATTTAGTTTAGTAGCTGCTTATGTCCAATTTAATTTAGTAGCTGCTTATGTCCAATTTAGTTTAGTAGCTGCTTATGTCCAATTTAGTTTAGTAGCTGCTTATGTCCAATTTAGTTTAGTAACTGCTTATGTCCAATTTAGTTTAGTAACTGCTTATGTCCAATTTTGTTTAGTGGCTGCCTATGTCCAATTTAGTTTAGTGGCTGCCTATGTCCAATTTAGTTTAGTAGCTGCCTATGTCCAATTTAGTTTAGTAGCTGCTTATGTCCAATTTAGTTTAGTAGCTGCTTATGTCCAATTTAGTTTAGTAACTGCTTATGTCCAATTTTGTTTAGTAGCTGCCTATGTCCAATTTAGTTTAGTGGCTGCCTATGTCCAATTTAGTTTAGTAGCTGCCTATGTCCAATTTTGTTTAGTAGCTGCCTATGTCCAATTTAGTTTAGTGGCTGCCTATGTCCAATTTAGTTTAGTAGCTGCCTATGTCCAATTTAGTTTAGTAGCTGCTTATGTCCAATTTAGTTTAGTAGTCCAATTTAGTTTAGCAGCTGCTTATGTCCAATTTAGTTTAGTAACTGTTTATGTCTAATTTAGTTTAGTAGCTGCTTATGTCAAATTTAGTTTAGTAGCTACTTATGTCCAATTTAGTTTAGTAGCTGCTTATGTCTAATTTAGTTTAGTAGCTGCTTATGTCTAATTTAGTTTAGTAGCTGCTTATGTCCAATTTAGTTTAGTAGCTGCTTATGTCTAATTTAGTTTAGTAGCTGCTTATGTCTAATTTAGTTTAGTAACTACTTATGTCCAATTTAGTTTAGTAGCTGCTTATGTCCAATTTAGTTTAGTAGCTGCTTATGTCAAATTTAGTTTAGTAGCTGCCTATGTCCAATTTAGTTTAGTAGCTGCTTATGTCTAATTTAGTTTAGTAGCTGCTTATGTCCAATTTAGTTTAGTAGCTGCTTATGTCTAATTTAGTTTAGTAGCTACTTATGTCTAATTTAGTTTAGTAGCTGCTTATGTCTAATTTAGTTTAGTAGCTGCTTATGTCCAATTTAATTTAGTAGCTGCTTATGTCCAATTTAGTTTAGTAGCTGCTTATGTCCAATTTAGTTTAGTAGCTGCTTATGTCCAATTTAGTTTAGTAACTGCTTATGTCCAATTTAGTTTAGTAACTGCTTATGTCCAATTTTGTTTAGTAGCTGCCTATGTCCAATTTAGTTTAGTGGCTGCCTATGTCCAATTTAGTTTAGTAGCTGCCTATGTCCAATTTAGTTTAGTAGCTGCTTATGTCCAATTTAGTTTAGTAGCTGCTTATGTCCAATTTAGTTTAGTAACTGCTTATGTCCAATTTTGTTTAGTAGCTGCCTATGTCCAATTTAGTTTAGTGGCTGCCTATGTCCAATTTAGTTTAGTAGCTGCCTATGTCCAATTTTGTTTAGTAGCTGCCTATGTCCAATTTAGTTTAGTGGCTGCCTATGTCCAATGTCCAATTTAGTTTAGTAGCTGCCTATGTCCAATTTAGTTTAGTAGCTGCTTATGTCCAATTTAGTTTAGTAGTCCAATTTAGTTTAGTAGCTGCTTATGTCCAATTTAGTTTAGTAGCTGCTTATGTCCTATTTAGTTTAGTAGCTACTTATGTCCAATTTAGTTTAGTAGCTGCTTATGTCCAATTTAGTTTAGTAGCTGCTTATGTCCTATTTAGTTTAGTAGCTGCCTATGTCCAATTTAGTTTGTTAGCTGCTTATGTCCAATTTAGTTTAGTAGCTGCTTATGTCCAATTTAGTTTAGTAGCTGCTTATGTCCAATTTAGTTTAGTAGCTGCTTATGTCTAATTTAGTTTAGTATCTGCTTATGTCCAATTTAGTTTAGTAGCTGCTTATGTCTAATTTAGTTTAGTAGCTGCCTATGTCCAATTTAGTTTAGTAGCTGCTTATGTCCAATTTAGTTAGTAGCTGCTTATGTCCAATTTAGTTTAGTAGCTGCTTATGTCTAATTTAGTTTAGTAGCTGCTTATGTCTAATTTAGTTTAGTAGCTGCTTATGTCCAATTTAGTTTAGTAGCTGCTTATGTCCAATTTAGTTTAGTAGCTGCTTATGTCTCATTTAGTTTAGTAGCTGCTTATGTCCAATTTAGTTAGTAGCTGCCTATGTCCAATTTAGTTTAGTAGCTGCTTATGTCCAATTTAGTTAGTAGCTGCTTATGTGCAATTTAGTTTAGTAGCTGCTTATGTCCAATTTAGTTTAGTAGCTGCTTATGTCCAATTTAGTTTAGTAGCTGCTTATGTCTAATTTAGTTTAGTAGCTGCTTATGTCCAATTTAGTTTAGTATCTGCTTATGTCTAATTTAGTTTAGTAGCTGCTTATGTCCAATTTAGTTTAGCAGCTGCTTATGTCCAATTTAGTTTAGTAACTGTTTATGTCTAATTTAGTTTAGTAGCTGCTTATGTCAAATTTAGTTTAGTAGCTACTTATGTCCAATTTAGTTTAGTAGCTGCTTATGTCTAATTTAGTTTAGTAGCTGCTTATGTCTAATTTAGTTTAGTAGCTGCTTATGTCCAATTTAGTTAGTAGCTGCCAATGTTTAATTTAGTTTAGTAGCTGCCTAAGTCCAATTTAGTTTAGTAACTGCTTATGTCCAATTTAGTTTAGTAGCTACTTATGTCCAATTTAGTTTAGTAGCTGCTTATGTCCAATTTAGTTTAGTAGCTGCTTATGTCCAATTTAGTTTAGTAGCTGCCAAAGTCCAATTTAGTTTAGTAACTGCTTATGTCCAATTTAGTTTAGTAGCTGCTTATGTCCAATTTAGTTTAGTAGTCCAATTTAGTTTAATGTCCAATTTAGTTTAGTAGCTGCTTATGTCTAATTTAGTTAGTAGCTGCTTATGTCTAATTTAGTTTAGTATCAGCTTATGTCCAATTTAGTTTAGTAGCTGCTTATGTCTAATTTAGTTTAGTAGCTACTTATGTCCAATTTAGTTTAGTAGCTGCTTATGTCCAATTTAGTTTAGTAGCTGCTTATGTCTAATTTAGTTAGTAGCTGCCAATGTAAATTTAGTTTAGTAGCTGCCTATGTCCAATTTAGTTTAGTAACTGCTTATGTCCAATTTAGTTAGTAGCTGCCAATGTTTAATTTAGTTTAGTAGCTGCCTAAGTCCAATTTAGTTTAGTAACTGCTTATGTCCAATTTAGTTTAGTAGCTACTTATGTCCAATTTAGTTTAGTAGCTGCTTATGTCCAATTTAGTTTAGTAGCTGCTTATGTCCAATTTAGTTTAGTAGCTGCCAAAGTCCAATTTAGTTTAGTAACTGCTTATGTCCAATTTAGTTTAGTAGCTGCTTATGTCCAATTTAGTTTAGTAGTCCAATTTAGTTTAATGTCCAATTTAGTTTAGTAACTGCTTATGTCCAATTTAGTTTAGTAGCTGCTATGTCTAATTTAGTTTAGTAGCTGCTTATGTCTAATTTAGTTTAGTAGCTGCTTATGTCTAATTTAGTTAGTAGCTGCTTATGTCCAATTTAGTTTAGTAGCTGCTTATGTCCAATTTAGTTTAGTAGCTGCTTATGTCCAATTTAGTTTAGTAGCTGCTTATGTCTAATTTAGTTTAGTAACTGCTTATGTCTAATTTAGTTTAGTAACTGCTTATGTCTAATTTAGTTTAGTAGCTGCTTATGTCCTATTTAGTTTGGTAGCTGCTTATGTCTAATTTAGTTTAGTAGCTGCATATGTCCAATTTAGTTTAGTAACTGCTTATGTCCAATTTAGTTTAGTAGCTGCTTATGTCCAATTTAGTTTAGTAGCTGCTTATGTCTAATTTAGTTTAGTAATTGCTTATGTCTAATTTAGTTTAGTAACTGCTTATGTCGTTTAGTAGCTGCTTATGTCTAATTTAGTTTAGTAACTGCTTATGTCTAATTTAGTTTAGTAGCTGCTTATGTCTAATTTAGTTTAGTAGCTGCCTAAGTCCAATTTAGTTTAGTAACTGCTTATATCCAATTTAGTTTAGTAGCTGCTTATGTCTAATTTAGTTTAGTAGCTACTTATGTCCAATTTAGTTTAGTAGCTGCTTATGTCTAATTTAGTTTAGTAGCTGCTTATGTCCAATTTAGTTTAGTAGCTACTTATGTCCAATTTAGTTTAGTAGCTGCTTATGTCCAATTTAGTTTAATGTCCAATTTAGTTTAGTAACTGCTTATGTCCAATTTAGTTTAGTAGCTACTTATGTCCAATTTAGTTTAGTAGCTGCCAATGTCTAATTTAGTTTAGTAGTCCAATTTAGTTTAGTAGCTGCTTATGTCTAATTTAGTTTAGTAGCTGCTTATGTCTAATTTAGTTTAGTAGCTGCTTATGTCTAATTTAGTTTAGTATCAGCTTATGTCCAATTTAGTTTAGTATCTACTTATGTCAAATTTAGTTTAGTAGCTGCTTATGTCCAATTTAGTTTAGTAACTGCTTATGTCTAATTTAGTTTGTTAGCTGCTTATGTCTAATTTAGTTTAGTAGCTGCTTATGTCCAATTTAGTTTAGTAGCTGCTTATGTCTAATTTAGTTTAGTAGCTGCTTATGTCCAATTTAGTTTAGTAACTGCTTATGTCTAATTTAGTTTGTTAGCTGCTTATGTCAAATTTAGTTTAGTAGCTGCTTATGTCCAATTTAGTTTAGTAACTGCTTATGTCTAATTTAGTTTAGTAGCTGCTTATGTCCAATTTAGTTTAGTAGCTGCTTATGTCTAATTTAGTTTAGTAACTGCTTATGTCTAATTTAGTTTAGTAACTGCTTATGTCTAATTTAGTTTAGTAGCTGCTTATGTCCTATTTAGTTTAGTAGCTGCTTATGTCCAATTTAGTTTGGTAGCTGCTTATGTCTAATTTAGTTTAGTAGCTGCTTATGTCCAATTTAGTTTAGTAACTGCTTATGTCCAATTTAGTTTAGTAGCTGCTTATGTCCAATTTAGTTTAGTAGCTGCTTATGTCTAATTTAGTTTAGTAACTGCTTATGTCTAATTTAGTTTAGTAACTGCTTATGTCGTTTAGTAGCTGCTTATGTCTAATTTAGTTTAGTAACTGCTTATGTCTAATTTAGTTTAGTAGCTGCTTATGTCTAATTTAGTTTAGTAGCTGCCTAAGTCCAATTTAGTTTAGTAACTGCTTATATCCAATTTAGTTTAGTAGCTGCTTATGTCTAATTTAGTTTAGTAGCTACTTATGTCCAATTTAGTTTAGTAGCTCTCTAATTTAGTTTAGTAGCTGCTTATGTCCAATTTAGTTTAGTAGCTACTTATGTCCAATTTAGTTTAGTAGCTGCTTATGTCCAATTTAGTTTAATGTCCAATTTAGTTTAGTAACTGCTTATGTCCAATTTAGTTTAGTAGCTACTTATGTCCAATTTAGTTTAGTAGCTGCCAATGTCTAATTTAGTTTAGTAGTCCAATTTAGTTTAGTAGCTGCTTATGTCTAATTTAGTTTAGTAGCTGCTTATGTCTAATTTAGTTTAGTATCAGCTTATGTCCAATGTAGTTTAGTATCTACTTATGTCAAATTTAGTTTAGTAGCTGCTTATGTCCAATTTAGTTTAGTAACTGCTTATGTCTAATTTAGTTTGTTAGCTGCTTATGTCTAATTTAGTTTAGTAGCTGCTTATGTCCAATTTAGTTTAGTAGCTGCTTATGTCTAATTTAGTTTAGTAGCTGCTTATGTCCAATTTAGTTTAGTAACTGCTTATGTCTAATTTAGTTTGTTAGCTGCTTATGTCAAATTTAGTTTAGTAGCTGCTTATGTCCAATTTAGTTTAGTAACTGCTTATGTCTAATTTAGTTTGTTAGCTGCTTATGTCTAATTTAGTTTAGTAGCTGCTTATGTCCAATTTAGTTTAGTAGCTGCCTATGTCCAATTTAGTTTAGTAACTGCTTATGTCCAATTTAGTTAGTAGCTGCCAATGTTTAATTTAGTTTAGTAGCTGCCTAAGTCCAATTTAGTTTAGTAACTGCTTATGTCCAATTTAGTTTAGTAGCTACTTATGTCCAATTTAGTTTAGTAGCTGCTTATGTCCAATTTAGTTTAGTAGCTGCTTATGTCCAATTTAGTTTAGTAGCTGCCAAAGTCCAATTTAGTTTAGTAACTGCTTATGTCCAATTTAGTTTAGTAGCTGCTTATGTCCAATTTAGTTTAGTAGTCCAATTTAGTTTAATGTCCAATTTAGTTTAGTAACTGCTTATGTCCAATTTAGTTTAGTAGCTGCTATGTCTAATTTAGTTTAGTAGCTGCTTATGTCTAATTTAGTTTAGTAGCTGCTTATGTCTAATTTAGTTAGTAGCTGCTTATGTCCAATTTAGTTTAGTAGCTGCTTATGTCCAATTTAGTTTAGTAGCTGCTTATGTCCAATTTAGTTTAGTAGCTGCTTATGTCTAATTTAGTTTAGTAACTGCTTATGTCTAATTTAGTTTAGTAACTGCTTATGTCTAATTTAGTTTAGTAGCTGCTTATGTCCTATTTAGTTTGGTAGCTGCTTATGTCTAATTTAGTTTAGTAGCTGCATATGTCCAATTTAGTTTAGTAACTGCTTATGTCCAATTTAGTTTAGTAGCTGCTTATGTCCAATTTAGTTTAGTAGCTGCTTATGTCTAATTTAGTTTAGTAATTGCTTATGTCTAATTTAGTTTAGTAACTGCTTATGTCGTTTAGTAGCTGCTTATGTCTAATTTAGTTTAGTAACTGCTTATGTCTAATTTAGTTTAGTAGCTGCTTATGTCTAATTTAGTTTAGTAGCTGCCTAAGTCCAATTTAGTTTAGTAACTGCTTATATCCAATTTAGTTTAGTAGCTGCTTATGTCTAATTTAGTTTAGTAGCTACTTATGTCCAATTTAGTTTAGTAGCTGCTTATGTCTAATTTAGTTTAGTAGCTGCTTATGTCCAATTTAGTTTAGTAGCTACTTATGTCCAATTTAGTTTAGTAGCTGCTTATGTCCAATTTAGTTTAATGTCCAATTTAGTTTAGTAACTGCTTATGTCCAATTTAGTTTAGTAGCTACTTATGTCCAATTTAGTTTAGTAGCTGCCAATGTCTAATTTAGTTTAGTAGTCCAATTTAGTTTAGTAGCTGCTTATGTCTAATTTAGTTTAGTAGCTGCTTATGTCTAATTTAGTTTAGTAGCTGCTTATGTCTAATTTAGTTTAGTATCAGCTTATGTCCAATTTAGTTTAGTATCTACTTATGTCAAATTTAGTTTAGTAGCTGCTTATGTCCAATTTAGTTTAGTAACTGCTTATGTCTAATTTAGTTTGTTAGCTGCTTATGTCTAATTTAGTTTAGTAGCTGCTTATGTCCAATTTAGTTTAGTAGCTGCTTATGTCTAATTTAGTTTAGTAGCTGCTTATGTCCAATTTAGTTTAGTAACTGCTTATGTCTAATTTAGTTTGTTAGCTGCTTATGTCAAATTTAGTTTAGTAGCTGCTTATGTCCAATTTAGTTTAGTAACTGCTTATGTCTAATTTAGTTTAGTAGCTGCTTATGTCCAATTTAGTTTAGTAGCTGCTTATGTCTAATTTAGTTTAGTAACTGCTTATGTCTAATTTAGTTTAGTAACTGCTTATGTCTAATTTAGTTTAGTAGCTGCTTATGTCCTATTTAGTTTAGTAGCTGCTTATGTCCAATTTAGTTTGGTAGCTGCTTATGTCTAATTTAGTTTAGTAGCTGCTTATGTCCAATTTAGTTTAGTAACTGCTTATGTCCAATTTAGTTTAGTAGCTGCTTATGTCCAATTTAGTTTAGTAGCTGCTTATGTCTAATTTAGTTTAGTAACTGCTTATGTCTAATTTAGTTTAGTAACTGCTTATGTCGTTTAGTAGCTGCTTATGTCTAATTTAGTTTAGTAACTGCTTATGTCTAATTTAGTTTAATAGCTGCTTATGTCTAATTTAGTTTAGTAGCTGCCTAAGTCCAATTTAGTTTAGTAACTGCTTATATCCAATTTAGTTTAGTAGCTGCTTATGTCTAATTTAGTTTAGTAGCTACTTATGTCCAATTTAGTTTAGTAGCTCTCTAATTTAGTTTAGTAGCTGCTTATGTCCAATTTAGTTTAGTAGCTACTTATGTCCAATTTAGTTTAGTAGCTGCTTATGTCCAATTTAGTTTAATGTCCAATTTAGTTTAGTAACTGCTTATGTCCAATTTAGTTTAGTAGCTACTTATGTCCAATTTAGTTTAGTAGCTGCCAATGTCTAATTTAGTTTAGTAGTCCAATTTAGTTTAGTAGCTGCTTATGTCTAATTTAGTTTAGTAGCTGCTTATGTCTAATTTAGTTTAGTATCAGCTTATGTCCAATGTAGTTTAGTATCTACTTATGTCAAATTTAGTTTAGTAGCTGCTTATGTCCAATTTAGTTTAGTAACTGCTTATGTCTAATTTAGTTTGTTAGCTGCTTATGTCTAATTTAGTTTAGTAGCTGCTTATGTCCAATTTAGTTTAGTAGCTGCTTATGTCTAATTTAGTTTAGTAGCTGCTTATGTCCAATTTAGTTTAGTAACTGCTTATGTCTAATTTAGTTTGTTAGCTGCTTATGTCAAATTTAGTTTAGTAGCTGCTTATGTCCAATTTAGTTTAGTAACTGCTTATGTCTAATTTAGTTTGTTAGCTGCTTATGTCTAATTTAGTTTAGTAGCTGCTTATGTCCAATTTAGTTTAGTAGCTGCTTATGTCCAATTTAGTTTAGTAGCTTCTTATGTCTAATTTAGTTTAGTAGCTGCTTATGTCAAATTTAGTTTAGTAGCTGCCTATGTCCAATTTAGTTTAGTAGCTGCTTATGTCTAATTTAGTTTAGTAGCTGCTTATGTCTAATTTAGTTTAACAGCTGCTTATGTCTAATTTAGTTTGTTAGCTGCTTATGTCTAATTTAGTTTAGTAGCTGCCTATGTCCAATTTAGTTTAGTATCTACTTATGTCAAATTTAGTTTAGTAGCTGCTTATGTCCAATTTAGTTTAGTAACTGCTTATGTCTAATTTAGTTTGTTAGCTGCTTATGTCTAATTTAGTTTAGTAGCTGCTTATGTCCAATTTAGTTTAGTAGCTGCTTATGTCTAATTTAGTTTAGTAGCTGCTTATGTCCAATTTAGTTTAGTAGCTGCTTATGTCCAATTTAGTTAGTAGCTGCCTAGTACCTGGTCATTCTAGTTAGTGGGAGCACCAACTTCTTTCTAGCGACAAGGTGGTTAGCTGCATGCATAGTATAAAGTTTCAACCCCAGGAACATCTTCAGGTTGAGGAAGAACACTTTCGCTTTCTAGAATTCTGCAGAATAGACAGCGACTTCTACTCTAGCTGCCTAGTGGTGGTCGCAATTATTGCCAAGTGATAGCCACGTGCTGCAGTTATTGCCTAGTGGTAGCCACGTGCTGCAATTATGCCACATGCTGCAATTATTGCCTAGTGGTAGCCACGTGCTGCAAATATTGCTTAGTGGTCATGTGCTGCAAATATTGCCTGGTGGTCATGTGCTTCAAATATTGCCTAGTGGTAGTCATGTGCTGCAAATATTGCCTAGTGGTAGCCACGTGCTGCAAATATTGCCTAGTGGTAGTCATGTGCTGCAAATATTGCCTAGTGGTAGCCACATGCTTCAAATATTGCCTAGTGGTAGCCATGTGCTGCAAATATTGCCTAGTGGTAGTCATGTGCTGCAAATATTGCCTAGTGGTAGCCACGTGCTTCAAATATTGCCTACTGGTAGCCATGTGCTGCAAATATTGCCTAGTGGTAGTCATGTGCTACAAATATTGCCTAGTGGTAGTCATGTGCTTCAAATATTGCCTAGTGGTAGTCATGTGCTTCAAATATTGCCTAGTGGTAGCCATGTGCTGCAAATATTGCCTAGTGGTAGTCATGTGCTTCAAATATTGCCTAGTGGTAGTCATGTGCTTCAAATATTGCCTAGTGGTAGCCACGTGCTTCAAATATTGTCTAGTGGTAGCCACGTGCTGCAAATATTGCCTAGTGGTAGCCATGTGCTTCAAATATTGCCTAGTGGTAGTCATGTGCTGCCTAGTGGTAGCCACGTGCTGCAAATATTGCCCATGTGCTACAAATATTACCTAGTGGTATATAGTCATGTGCTACAAATATTGCCTAGTGGCTGCAATTATTGCCTAGTAGTAGGCAATAATTGCAGCACATGACTACTACTAGGCAATATTTGGCAATATTTGCAGCACATAGCTACCACTAGGCAATAATTGCAGCACATGACTACTACTAGGCAATAATTGCAGCACATGGCTACCACTAGAAGCACATGGCTACCACTAGGCAATATTTGCAATTATTGCCTAGTAGTGGTCATGTGTTGCAAATATTGCCTAGTGGTAGCCACGTGTTGCAAATATTGCCTAGTGGTAGTCATGTGCTTCAAATATTGCCTAGTGGTCATGTGCTGCAATTATTTGGTGATCGCTATAAATATTTCTCAATAATCAACTCTCTCGGCTATATATATTGTATGTGCGTGAAAAATGGTGGCTTTTCGCGACTATTGTTCCATGTGAAATTATTTCCTCTTGCGTATATGACTAGAATCTGATTTAAGTATGGGCTGATTGGATTGGTGTAGCACTGGGTATCCTTTTACAATGGTGGACTTCCTGTTTTACAAAACTGAACTTGAAAATTGGTGTGTGTGTGTGTTTGAAACAATGGTTATTCAGATCTTGTTTGAAGTCCTTGTGTATTTACATTAAAAAAAAAATTTTTTGATTTTTTTTGATTTTTTTAAAATTTATTACTATTATTATCATTATTATTATATTGAAAACAATAATAATTACACAGGCAATATCACAGCTATTAACACTTAATTAACACCATGCAGCTTATAAAAATAAATAAATAATCACTACATACATTTTACATTAGAAGCAACAGAAAAAGTAACATATATACCCAAACACAAATAACCAACAAATAATAATAATAATAATAATAATAATAAATTATCATCATCATCATCATCATAAATAAACGATATATTTTTTTAATGATTTAGTATCAAGATTAAATTAGAATGTATTGTTTCTTTGTTGTTGTTATTATTAAATTAAAGTGGGCTGCTTGCTCCACTCAAACTTTGCTTGCTATTAGAAACTTAAGAGAACAATGTTGGTTTACAGTCTCAATGTTTAAAAGCATCTCTGAGACCAAATTCAAGGCCGTCAATTGGCTCTATGAATCAAACTCGCTAGAAAACCACTTGCATTATGCGAGCTCTGGTGTGTTTTAGTTGGTAACATCGCAATGTTGCATACATAAGTGGTGACACAAAATGGCCAACAATGCCAAGTGCCGTGCTGTTTCTGGCAGCGATGGCTTCTCAGCAATGGCTTCTCAGCAACGTCTGGGAACAAATCCGAGGAGGCTATCACTGGCTCCGGGGTGTGGAGTTACCCTAGTCCAGCCATCTTTTCTATTATCTGACGTTATTCTTCGCAAGGCACTTTCAAATGTTTGGTAACTCTTACTTTTATCAATTGGAATGGATTCCTATGAGAACAAGGATTTACATACCACAGCATCAACATGATACAATTGTGTAGTACTACAACTATTAAGAATTCCATATTGTAGCTGCTCACATGAGCACCTGGTCCTTTGATATCAAATAAATTCCATGTTCTGAGTGGTATGTTCCATGTATTGATGTCATACTTCCTTAGATGATGGGAAAACACTTCAAAAGAACTGATGTAGATTTTCAAGACTTGGATGAACTCATGAGAAGCACTGATATTCATATTGTCAAGTTCAACTTGTTATAGTAACTGAACTTTTTTTATTATATATTATATTATATATTTTTTTATTGAGTTTATTTAATTCCGTTATTTATTAATTCCGTCAATTAATTAACAATATAAATGAAAACAAGAAACAAGACGAGAACCATAATTATTGGAATCTAATTATCCAACAAGTCCAGTCCTGACCAGCTACCCACTGACCCCACCACAAATTGAGTAGTGCATCTTTTAAAAGTCCCCTCCAGACAAATACCCTCTCAGATGCACCAATGTACTTACATAACCACAACCACCTTTGGGGGGGGGGGAGGTCAGACTTACTAAGGCCTCAAAAGCTTCCACAGTGATATATACTTATATACTGGTAATTCACATTATATAACAACTCGGGTGTCGAGACCACTGCTTGCAAACAATACTTGGACATGCCAAGTATATATATATAATATAATGTATATGTATATATATATATGCTATGGACAGTCTTTTAACGTGTCACTTGGAAAGAAAGGTCATGATCATACAAAATAAGTTTCACTCTTCAAACCCGCATTATTCATTGTTATTAATTCTATAAGCCTAGCTCCTCCCATTGCTCCACCCACCTTTAGTTGCAGACCACCTCTCGTGTGGGACTGCTTTAGTGTGGATTTGTAGGTTGTTTCCTTTGTCTTGGCAACCTTCAAGTCACCCGAGTTGGGTTAACTTATAGCACACATTCTATATATAATATATATATAGGCAGTCTTAGTGCAGAAGTCACACATATAGCAGCTCAAAGCTACTCCTATCACTAGTCACACTGTCTTGGATAACAGTGCGGCTCCAATCCAAGGCCAGGAGCCCGACCAACCCCCACATGATGTAGCATTGCACATTCAAGACAATCGCAAAACTGAAAAACTACATCACACCAATCCCCCAGTTTATTAATAGTTTATCATATATACAAGTCTCACAAGAAGTATCATTACCACTAAACCACAAAAAATTTAGAACTTATTTCCAAACAGATGGGCCATGATCAAGGAGCCATATCTGCTCAGTGCAATATTTATGTGCCAAAGGATAATTAGAATATGAACGATGAAGCTATTGAGCTCCAAATAGCAAACACTGCATAGCTACTTACTAGTCCCTCCAGATTTTAAAATTGGTTAACTGCAAATGATTCTTCATCTGAGTTTTCGTCGATTAATGTTACGGCCTCTTCTCCGACAGAAACATCAGCCACATGCAAGCAACCATGCAGCTGCTCACTCTTCCTCTTCAAGTGAGCAGTCAAGAACATAATCACAACAATTACAACAGAAATGAGCATGCCAACAAATGTTACGTAGAAGAATATGTCCGGAGAAACGCTTGCCACCAAAGCACCCACAGCTGCAGGAAGGGTGATGTCACCCAGCACCCCACCAGTCAACAGGATGGCAGTGACAACACCAGTAGCCTTCATATTCTCGCTCATCCAAGTCATTGCAGTTGGGTAGATGGAAGAATAACTGCATCCGAGGATAGCCGAGCCCAGCCAGATGGCCAGGATATTATGAGTAAAGATCACCATAATGGTTGATGCTATTAAACTCCCCAGCAGGTTCATTGATATCATGACCGATGATCGGACCTTGCAGACAACAAGGAGGACCGAGAAAATCCTTCCGAATGCAAAGGTTCCCCAGAAAAGGGACTGTATCTGAGTCCCCTGACTCTTGGAGAAGTCCAGGGCACCAGTGACTACTACAGTGAAGATCAGACTGCCAAAACACACCTCCAGTCCCACATAAACAAACATGAATACTGTCAAAAGTACAAGTATGACCAACTTGTACTTCATAGTAGTCGGACTTTTGGGAGTTGTTGCCACAGCATCCTGCTCATCTCTTGCAACGTTTACTTTCTCAGTGGAGCCGCCATCTTTGGAACCTTCAACAATTGCACTTCTTGTGGGGATTGTGTCCATTTCAAATTCATTTTCTTTGTCCTTATTGTTAGTTTCATTTGCCGACAACTTCTTGTACCCCATAAACTCAAACTTGACAGCGAAGTACATGTATGCTACCACAGTTGGTAGGAAGATGGTGGATGTGATCCAATATGCAAATTTGAAGTTTGATTGACTATCGTAATCAGTTGAAGATGAGTTGCTTGCAGTAGTGGAGTTCTCTATGGACTGATCTTCATCTTCACTGATAAAGAACTTAGCAATGATAGGAGCTACGAACGCTCCTAAGGCGAAGCAAAAATGAATGACTTGCATGCAAGGGCCATTATTATCCTTCCACAACCTCATGAGAATTGCATGCGTGCCTAAACAGAATCAAACAAGATGAAGATAAATATGGATGGGGTGAAGATGTGATTTACCATGATATATAATTATTGTATAATAACATGACATATACTGTATAATACATGATATATTATATAATACATGATATATATACTGTATAATACATCATATATTATATAATAGTTAATACATGACATATACTGTATAATACATGATATATACTGTATAATACCATGATATATATATATATATTGGATAATACCATGATATATAGATATATATTATATTGAATAATACCATAATAATTATATTGTACAATATATGTATAATTCATGATATATACTGTATAATAGATTATATTGTATATGGTTACAGGAAAAATATATCACAATTGAGCTTTTTTTTGCTGCAAATTGACATTCTTAACCCCTCAGCATTATCTCTTTCGGGAAATATTCAGAAAATGTGCAATTTGATGTGTGATAACTTATCAGGCCATAGCAACCACTATGGCCGCTCCAGTTTTGGCTGCACCAAATTTCAAGTTCAGCTATAAAAAATATAAAAAATTTTAAATTTTTTTTAAATTAAAAAAAATTAAATAAATAAGAGTTCAAAGAATTATAGGCACGTGGTCCATTGAGTTCGAGTCCTAAAGAAAGGTCATGGCTTCTAGTTCACGAGTAGGTGAGGTAGTAGCTGAAAATATCCCTGAGCAGCCTCATCAGCCACGGGCATTTCATTTTTCCAAGCGATCTTCCGGAAAAAAGAATGCAGTTCTGCGTAGTTTTCAGCCAGAGTGGTTCACCAAGTGGCAATTCCTTCACTATGATGAGGCAAAGGTTGTTGTTTTTTGCCATGTCTGCCTCATGGCTACAAAGAAACAGATGATGAAGACAGGCTATCTTGACCCAGCCTTTGTGAGTATATCAAATATAACAAAGAAGGTAGCTTGCTAGGCTAGCTATACCACTAGCTAGAACAATTGGTAGTTAGCTAGCTTATATCTGTAGCATATTAAAAATAATTATGGGAAAGTTGTTAGATTAGATGGGTAGTGAGCTAACTAGGAAGAATATGTAACATTATATTTAAGCACACTGATAATAATCAATATTAAATTTTAATTTAGGTAACTCGTGGGTTTGCTAATTGGAAGGATGGGACTAGAAGTTCCAAAAATCATGAGACCAAGTGCTGCTCACCATGAAGCTGTTGATGTGATGATTACTATTCCTCCCACTACTGGGGATGTAGGAGCACTGCTTTCTAGACAATTTGCTAAAAAAATACACAGGCTCTGTTCCAGATATTTTCATCCATTATGTTTCTGTGTCGTCAAGGTATTGCTCTGAGAGGAGATGGCACTGAAACAGATGGAAATCTACAGCAATTGTTGAAGACTAAGGCTAAAGAGGATCCCAATCTTGCAGAGTGGTTAAGAAGGAAGGAGAAGTTTACACAAGCCCTGAAATACAAAATGAAATGATTAAACATATGGGTCAGCTTCTACGAAACTTGGCAACAGAGTTTCGTACTTCTCCTTTTTTGACTATCATGGCTGATGAGACTACAGATGCTGCTAATTGTGAACAGGTCACTCTTTTTGTTCGTTGGATTACCGATGACTTGCAAGTAGCTACATGAAGATTTTCTAGGATTATATTCTGTCCCTTCAATCGATGCTGAAATGTTATTTTCAGTAATCAAAGATGTTTTTTTTAGATTGAATTTGAGTTTCGAAAGAGTACGTGGTCAGTGCTATGATGGTGCAAGTGCTATGAGCGGTAGCAGGAGTGGTGTTGCAAAGCGAATCAGTGAACTTGAACCAAGGGCCATCTTCACGGATTGTTATGGCCATGCTCTAAACTTGGCTGCCAGTGACACCATTAAGAAATCAAAGGTGATGAAAGATGCATTGGATACTACCCATGAGATTACTAAGCTTATCAAGTATTCTCCACGCAGAGAAGCAATTTTTCGGGGTTTAAACGAAGCTATACCAGGCGAAAGCAATCCTGGTATCAGAGTTCTGTGCCCAACCAGATGGACCATAAAGGCCAATACCCTTGCTAGTATCATGAGCAATTTTGCAATTGACATGGGAGAAAGCTGTCGATGTGGTACGAGACACAGAAACAAAGGCTAGAATCCGTGGAGTATCTGTAATGATGTCCATGTTCAACTACCTATTTGGCAACATACTTGGAGAAATGCTGTTGAAACACGCAGATAATCTGAGCAGCACTCTCCAGCACAAGCTGCCGAGGGTCAGGCAGTTGCTAAAATGACTGTGGAAACCATAACGCTGCTGAGAAGTGACGAATCATTTGACCTGTTCTGGAGGTAAACCAGAGAGCCAAGAGTCTTGGTATAGATGAGCCTCAACTACCACGTCGTCAGAAACGTCCTCGTAGATTTGATGACGTTTATCAGAAGGTGATCGTCACGAAAATCCCAAGTCTCTCTACAAGCAGCAATATAACAAAGTAATTATCAGCTGCATTGAAGATCGATTTGATCAACCTGGGTACAAAGTGTATCACTCATTGGAAACTCTGCTTAAAGCTTGCAAATCAGAAGATTTTGAAAGTGATTTGCAAACTATCGGCCAATTTTACAAAGACGATTTTGACCATGAGCTCTTGCACACTCAACTTCAGACCTTTGCTGTGCACTTTCAACATGTTCAAGAAAAACCAGCAGAACCTACAACAAAAATCAATATCTTTGATGTGAAGAATTATTTACATTCACTTTCTCCTGCTCAGCTATCTCTGGTAGTATCAAATGTCAAATGCCTTATGCAAGTTATGCCTGCCACAAATGCATCTTCGGAAAGGTCTTTCAATGCATTAAGGAGATATGAAAACCTATCTTCGGGCAACTATGAAGCAGGATCGTCTCAACTACCTTATGCTTCTTCATGTGCATAAAGATAAAACAGATGAACTGGACCTCAACCCTCTCATTAATGAATTTATAAATTCAGATCACAGATTAAATATCTTTGCTAAATTGGAATAATTATCTCGTATTCCACATCGCACTAGTATATAATTGTAATAATTTCATTGCACACAAATTAAGGAGTAATATATATAGCTACATTTGGAATAATAAGCATGATACAATTACACATAGAATGAAGAGCAGAGTTGCTTTCAAGCGAAACAATGTGAACAAGACAGATAGCTAGCTACAAGATGACAAAATCAGCACAAACAATCATATCAGGATACGATGCTTACAAAAATTATTGAACTCAATTTATACATGACAATTAAAAACAGGAGACTAAAAACATGACTATATTGCTACTCGGTCAGAGAAATGGGATCTACATAGTTACAAAAAGAGAATAAACTGATACATAATTAACCACATCCGGCCCCAGACACTCACATTTAAAAACCACACCCACTTCCTGGACGGACCATTCAAAATTTGCTTGCTATGGGCCTGCTTATGGAGCAGAATTCGAAAATGGTCAGTTCATGGTGGACGAGTCGGTCCTACATAACACCAATACACTTGTAAGCTCAATGTCCAGTATGTGCATCTGAACAGACTCCATGCAGGCATGTTTTATCATTTCTATGCATGGCGCTCTAGCATCATTGAACTCGCAAGCATGCCGGCATTGTGTAGGACTTGTCCTCGAACTACCAACTGACAACTTCGGACTTGCGCTCCACAGTGCTCTTAATGGTGATCACACATGTAGTAGGTATTTGTGTGTGTGGTATTCAACCACATCCTGTTCAGTGCACTTCCATCTACCGGATTTTCTTGATTAGACTGTGTGCATCCTATTAGTTTCCCAGCAGCATGTACTATTCGAGGGTGCACTAACATGACTAACGAGCATGCACATAACAGTTGCACGAGATAACCTAAGCTCGAACAAGTGACAATTATTGATAGTAGCAGTGTTCTCCATGCTCTGGCCATCGTTCTCTCTTCCAGTTTCCTCTTCATCATAGTCAGCTTCGTCACTTGCGAAGGGGTCATCATCGTCAGTCTCTTTCACCTGTTTTCTGTTGAGTCGACCATCTCGCTGGAGATGTTTGCTGCATTACTTCTCTCCTATATACCTCCCCAGGCTTCAGTGAATGCTGTCATCATGTGACTCATCTGTCTCCACTGAAATACCACAACTTTTGAAGGATTTGATAATCGCTTCACTGGTGAGGGCTTTCTTCACCTACTCTGGATAGCATTTTCTCTGGAGTCTGCATACATCCTGCTGGTGCATGTTCTAATCAATGACGCATACTATTTCTTTCCAGATAGTAAATGGATGTGTTCTAATCAAAAGTAGCTATGGAATAAAGTAGCTGGTGTGTTCTAATCAAGGAGATAGGGTATAGAATAGCTGGTGCGTGTTCTAATTAAGGAGATAAGGTATAAAATAGCTGGTGTGTGTTCTAATCAAGGAGATCGATATAAAGCAGCTGGTGTGTGTTCTAATCAAGGAGATACAGTATAAAGTAGCTGGTGTGTGTTCTAATCAAGGAGATCAGTATAAAATAGCTGGTGTGTGTTCTAATCAAGGAGATACAGTATAAAATAGCTGGTACGTGTTCTAATCAAGGAGATAAGGTATAACATAGCTGGTACGTGTTCTAATCAAGGAGATACAGTATAAAATAGCTGGTGCATGTTCTAATCAAGGAGATACAGTATAAAATAGCTAATTAACTCTGTGTATCACTTCTCACTTGCTATTTCTGAATCTTGGTTAAGATTACTGCAACCTGGTACAAGTGTATTAGCTCATCAGCGTGCCCATATAGTGTTTAGGGCTCTCGAATACTACATGTTATTAAAAAAATGACAGCATCAAATCACACGTTTTCTGAATTCAATGGGAGATGTAAAAAAAAAATTGACAGCAAACTCAAATTGTGAAATATTTCTGGAATTCCTTAATATATTCCGCATTTCCTCGAATGCTATTCACCCTCGAATCGTATTCGCAATGTGTGCACATCTTGCACATGCCCAGACAACTTATTTAATTCCAAGGAAAGTCGAGAATGTCAAGAGGAGGGCAGCAAAGATGAAGAAATTCACTGCTAAGGCAGGAAGAGGTGGCAACTGAGCTAGCACAACAAATTGCTAGCAACCCTTTCTCAGACCTTCGACAAAGAACTGGAAGTTTACTTTCATTATCCTTTGTGCTAGCGTTTGTGGGCTTTGAACTCATCAGTGACTGGGAGGAGCCATGGCATGAGGCTAAATGAGCTTGCACATGCCCATAACCTGGGTTTAGGGTTAATTGTGTATGCCCTCTATTCATCCTCGTTTAGCGTTTGCTCCATTAGGATGCCTGAAACTATTCGAACCCGCAGTAAATCTTCAAGGTAATACGGTAAGTAATATATAAGAAATAAGGACTAATGATGGTGCTAATGTTGTCCGGAAATCCAAGTTCCCATGGCAACAAGAGGTGTAAACTAAGTTCAACCCTGTTGCAATACAATGCGTGTTCACAACATGATGCAATGCCTAGCAGCAAGGACCAGCCCAGTCACAAATTGCCTCTGGATAAAGTTCTAACAAAATGGTTGCACTAAAGATCCTGGATTGCAAAACATATACTGAAAAAAGATACCAAATGAGCATGGCTTACACGAAGAGAACCTCAATGTTGGACCTGAAATGATTATTTCTCACCTAGGGTCCACCATAACTTGTCCATGAGGAATTCTATGCATGACCACAATCGGAAGTCAACACAGAAAATATGTAAAAAATTGCATATATGTTTTCAATTGCCGTGGAAGCTCATAGAACTTTATCTGCAGGCATGATAACTTATCATACATCACTGAAGTATGTAGTTTTAATTAAGCACTTACAATAGTTTGGAACTACTTCCAGACTTATAATCGACAAGGTTTCTCAGGTAAGTAGTTTCATAGAGATAACCCTTTACCACTTTTGCATTGGGTGGGGGATCGCAAGTCTGGCACATTGACTAGCGTGTTTTGTTATAAGCATACCCCAATGTTGGTATCTTATACATTGGTAAGTGTGCAATGGATATTAGTATATTATGCATTGGTGGTAAGTGTGCAATGTAATCTCGGTGGAAGAGTGGCACATCAATTTGGTTACAGTGACTGTTACATAAGAAGCTACCCCAACAGTATCCAGTCAACCATAGGAAGTGTATGATGAAGTAAGTAATAATCCAACAAAGTTGAGAGCCAGTTAGCGCACACTCCAGGTTTATAGCTGGCGTATTGTTCTTGAGATTGGCACCATGCATGCAGTGAGAGTGCAGTGCAGCTTTCTGCTGGTGTAGAGATGGAACCTTATGGAACCATCTGCTGGTATAGAGATGGAACCATCTGCTAGTGTAGAGATGGAAGCTTATAGAACCATCTGGTATAGAGATGGAAGCTTATAGAACCATCTGGTATAGAGATGGAAGCTTATACCATCTGCTGGCGTAGAGATGGAAGCTTATAGAACCATCTGCTGGTGTAGAGATGGAAGCTTATAGAACAATCTGGTATAGAGATGGAAGCTTGAACCATCTGAATAGAGATGGAAGCTTGAACCATCTGAATAGAGATGGAAGCTTATGGAACCATCTACTGGTATAGAGATGGAAGCTTATGGAACCATCTGCTGGTGTAGAGATGGAAGCTTATGGAACCATCTGCTGGTTTAGAGATGGAAGCTTATGGAACCATCTGCTGGTATAGAGATGGAAGCTTATGGAACCATCTGCTGGTATAGCTTTTGGAACCATCTGCTGGTCTAGAGATGGAAGCTTATGGAACCATCTGCTGGTATAGAGATGGAAGCTTATGGAAACATCTGCTAGTGTAGAGATGGAAGCTTATGGAACCATCTGCTGGTGTAGAGATGGAAGCTTATGGAACCATCTGCTGGTGTAGAGATGGAAGCTTATGGAACCATCTGCTGGTGTAGAGATGGAAGCTTATGGGACCATCTGCTGGTATAGAGATGGAAGCTTATGAAACCATCTGCTGGTATAGAGATGGAAGCTTATGGAACCATCTGCTGGTGTAGAGATGGAAGCTTATGGAACCATCTGCTGGTGTAGAGATGGAAGCTTATGGAACCATCTGCCGGTGTAGAGATGGAAGCTTATGGAACCATCTGCTGGTGTAGAGATGGAAGCTTATGGGACCATCTGCTGGTATAGAGATGGAAGCTTATGGAACCATCTGCTGGTATAGAGATGGAAGCTTATGGAACCATCTGCTGGTATAGAGATGGAAGCCATCTGCTAGTGTTGGTTATGGAACCATCTGCTGGTATAGAGATGGAAGCTTATGGAACCATCTGCTGGTATAGAGATGGAAGCTTATAGAACCATCTGCTAGTGTAGGTTATGGAACCATCTGCTGGTATAGAGATGGAACCATCTGCTGGTATAGAGATGGAAGCTTATGGAACCATCTGCTGGTATAGAGATGGAAGCTTATGGAACCATCTGCTGGTATAGAGATGGAAGCTTATGGAACCATCTGCTGGCTTATGGAACCATCTGCTGGTATAGAGATGGAAGCTTATGGAACCATCTGCTGGTATAGAGATGGAAGCTTATGGGACCATCTGCTGGTATAGAGATGGAAGCTTATGGAACCATCTGCTGGTATAGAGATGGAACCATCTGCTGGTATAGAGATGGAAGCTTATGGAACCATCTGCTGGCTTATGGAACCATCTGCTAGTATAGAGATGGAAGCTTATGGAACCATCTGCTGGTATAGAGATGGAAGCTTATGGAACCATCTGCTGGTATAGAGATGGAAGCTTATGGAACCATCTGCTGGTGTAGAGATGGAAGCTTATGGAACCATCTGCTGGTATAGAGATGGAAGGTTATGGAACCATCTACTGGTGTAGAGATGGAAGCTTATGGAACCATCTGCTGGTATACAGATGGAAGGTTATGGAACCATCTACTGGTGTAGAGATGGAAGCTTATGGAACCATCTGCTGGTATAGAGATGGAAGGTTATGGAACCATCTACCAGTAGAGATGGAAGGTAATGGAACCATCTACTGGTGTAGAGATGGAAGCTTATGGAACCATCTGCTGGTATAGAGATGGAAGCTTATGGAACCATAGGTCAAGCTGCAGTAACCAATATTTTTGCAGTCAATGTTATCAGCCTTGCAAAAAACTTGCGATGGCCTAACATAGAGATATAATTAGCAAGGTCAGACAGAAGTCATATGATTTTTTAGCAACTCTTTTCATGAATCCACACCCACAAGATTCTACTGCATGCATGACCACCAACACAAGATCAGAGCGTGTCAGAACATGGGGCTACATATAATTAAGGCATAGTATTATAAGCACATTGACATAATTCAATAGTATACCACTGTCCAGAGCTCCTGTAGCCAATCCATTGAAGAACATGAAGAGTGCCAGAATGTATATGCTGTTAGATAGAGGAATCAGCACAGTGGCTGTACACAGAGGCCATACAAGGAATAGTCACTATGAATATTCATAATGAACAGACAATGTACTATGATGATATTCATATGCATCAGCCAAATGTGATATTCATCAATGTATTATGATGATACTCAAACGCATCAGCTAATGTTATTCATAAGCATCAGCCAATGTTATTCATAAGCATCAGTCAATGTATTACGATGATATTCATAAGCATCAGCCAATATTATTCATAAGCATCAGTCAATGTATTACGAAGATAACGATGATATTCATAAGCATCAGCCAATATTATTCATAAGCATCAGTCAATGGTGTGGCAGCACATGTTTATAAAGGAAAATGCAGTATAATAATTTTCCATCCCGTGCTTGACCACTTACTTACGTTTTAGTAATGATAATACTCATTGTATAGAGCTCCTCTAGCCACTGGTACTAATTTCAATTGTCTTGCACTTTCCAATTAGGAGTTAGAAATGCAGTAAACTTGGGCAGGCTTGTTTTGAGGCCCCCAATTTTGACTGCCTGTAACTTGGGTATGGTTGTTCCTAAGCAACAGTTTTTAGTGTCAAAAGAGAGCACACAGAGAGATCTATGTTTTGAGCTGTATATCAAGGACATAGAGTGAAGTCTGCAGAATTTATGGAGCTCCAAAGTGCTAACCAAACACTTCATAAAAATAAGAAGAAACCCATGTCATTTTAGTATTGTACTTTTCAAAATGGTAATTTCATATAATTATGTATCACATAAAGTGGTCTAACTCGAGTCAAATTTTGTCCTTGGTAAATAAATTTTAGATAATCTGAAAGCTCTTGCATTGCTCTGTATTTTGAATTGACAGTTTTCTAATCCAGTCATTTTCTGATGAGATATAGTCAGTCACCTCACAGCAAAAATGAAATTGGGATAATGGAGGAAATAAATTGTTTTATAAAACCAATCAATTCATAAGTTGTATCAGGTACTATAAGGACAAGTGTTGAAGCCCTGTGGTTGGGGAGCAAGAGAGGATATTAAATTACCTTTGTGGTTTCCCCCAAACTTCAGCCCTAGTTTATTGCAACACCATTATTGTAACATCATTGGAAAGCACACTATCTTTTGAGACCAAAATCTTTCATATTTGGGAGGGGGGAGTCTGCTAGTTACAGCTCAAGAAATGTCTTGGGAGACAATTGTATTTTTTACTTAAATTTTTTTTTTTAACTTGTGGTTACAACTTTAGAACTCCGTAGATTCTGCAAACTTCATGGTATGGACTTGATATATGGCTCAAAAGATAGGTCTCTCTGTGTGCTCTCTTTTGATATCAAAATATGTTTCATAGGTATAACTATAGGCAAGTTACTAGACCTAAAGTGGAGGGACCTCAAAAACCTGCATCCCAAAAACTGCATTCAGAATAACTATATAGGTGCAAAAAAATGAAATTGGTACAAGTGGCTAGAGGAAGCCCGAGAGCATGCAATCACCTTTTTCATTAGGCGTTAAAATTTTAGAACGTGGTCAAGCGCCGGGTGGAAAATTGATTATGTTAAAAATCTTTAAAAATAATTTTGTGGAGGCTACAATAGAAGCAGTGAAGAAAGGAACTACATCCATCAACAAGGCTTCAGAGATCCATGGTGAGCCATGTAGAACTCTCAAGGATTGTTTGAGTGGAAGACGAGTTGTTCATGGCATCAAGCCGGAACAGAAGAGATACTTGAATGAGGATGAAGAAGAGGCCCTTGCCCAAAACTTTGGTTGAGGTTGAAAAAATTGGTTATGGAATAGACTAGTTATGGAATAGACTAGGAGAGAAGTGAAGGGGATTATTGAAAACTTTGCTATGGAGAACAATCTGTTGTGAAAAGGTTGTGTAACAGATGGCTGGTGGTGCAGGTTTCTAGAGAGACAGCCACAGTTATCTTTGCGACATGGAGATGCTACTGCCCATGTGTGTATGGACTCCACTGATAAATAAAGAAGTAATAGTAGCCTACTATGATCTTTTGGATATAACTCTACAAAACATAACTTGCCTAATCAACCAGCTCAGATCTACAACATGGATGAGAGTGGGATGCCCCTTAATCCCCACCCTCCTAACAGTATAGCAAATGAGGCCGCCCCAAAAAACTTCTTATAGAGTATCTGTGAAGAAGGAATATTGGGATATGAAAATGCCATTGGGTAAGCAATACATTTTTGAGGGTAAATACTTCAATTATAACAAAGAAATTCCAGGCACATACTATAGCCTTGATCTATGCAAGCAACATGATATCTGCGTTGGATAGTGAATTTTTTTAATTAAAAGATAATAGATATTGAAATTTCAATGTGTGGTCGATGACTGGTACACGCTTGGTTGGTTTATGGCAGCGTACCTTCTCGATGCTCCTGCGTATGATTTAGTGAGTCTAGTCCGTACTTGCATGAAATTAGCATAGCTAAACAAGCGTTGAATCTAGTATCATTATGTGCAAGAACAAAGTTTTTATAGACCCTATAAAACTATAACACTGCTTAGTTCCAAATGCATGGAGGCTTACACTATTAAAAAAAAAAATTATGCATAAAAAGAAAAGAAAGACGTGGGTGTGATCATCTATCTTTCATCTCTGCCAACATCAGGGCGAATATCAACATCTACTATGACACTATCTGACCACAAGCAGCATTTCAGCTATATACCTCACAATGAGTAGAAAAGTTTGACCTTTTTTGTCTTCCTAGAAAAGTATTGCTCTACTATAATGTAAATACATAATCTATGGAAGACAAATAGCTGCATCACCAGCTGTATAGCTAGTTCAGTTCTCTGGATAGCTTCTTCTTTCCAGGCATTTTCTTTCACTGGAGGTCTTTATTGCCTTTAGCTGAAACCTGTCAGAAGTTGTGAAAGGTTCTCACTACTTCACTAAAGCTTCTCTTCTCCAGAAATCATACAACGTTCAATATGTAATATGTTCTAGGATTCTGATTGGTCCAACACAACGGATTGGAAGCAAGAATTGAATCAAATCCTGGTGTTGCATTTCATAACTGTTGCATTCCATTGCTCCTTGTCCGTTGCATTTGATATCTGTTGCATTCATTGCTCCTTGTCCGTTGCATTACCTATTCACAATATCTACGCAACGGATTGGAATGATGTCACGGAGATCGGAATGATGCAACGGAATGATGCAACAGATTGCTCTGCATCATATATTGTGAACCAGCATATAAACACAACAATTAGAGTTCACTTTATTATTCTCACCTCTTCACTTCCTGTTCACTTCCTGTTCACTTCCTGTTCCAAAATAACCAGCTACTAACTAACTAATCACATATGCATATCACCACATTTTCTTTAGCAATTAGAATCAAGCTAGTTGTCAGCAATTAGAATCAAGCTAGTTGTCAAAGTATGAAGCTTAGCATTAAAAAAAAGTAGAATTATATATAATATATATACCAATAACTAACTTACATGCAATGCATGATCCGAGAACGATACTCAACATAGTATAAGAGAATCTGACCCAGCGGTCCATGGCGATGCCTAACCCGACAGTACCTATAGCAGCTCCAATAGCACGAGCTACAAACATAGCAGAGACCGCGCCCACACCAACCTGAAGATGGCTGGCCAGATCCAGCAGTGTAGGACCAAACACTAGCAGAGCTGCACCCTAAGGTTGTAAGAATACACACATCTATACCCTGAGGGTGTCCTGCACAGCGATCTACACCTTGCAGGGTGGGACATACGTATTGTGACCTCACATACATCTATACCAAGAGGGCATTCATACATCTACACCCCGAGGGTAAACATACATCTACACCCCGAGGGTACTCATACATTTACACCATCTAGGCGCAAACACAACACTTTTAACTAGAGATAAACTTGGGGCTAACCAGAAAAGCAGAATTATTAACCCGTGTGCAAATCCTAAGACTGAAAAACCAGTAGGGCAGGCGTCAAGCCTGGCACTAACAATTCTTTGATAGAATATAGAGACAGGATGCTAGCCCTTAACATATTACCCTTAATTATAATGATGTCCTTAATTAATGATGTGGTACGAAATAGCTGACATCATGTTCTACATCAAAGAACTGAAGAATCCCACAGATAGATTTAACGTTAATCATTACATTTCCATCTCCTCCAACAACACCAGATCGTCATCCAATGCCAAGTTAAGGCACACTAGATCAAGAACTAACCGCATCAGTCATTTCTATTTCAAAAATGACTATTTCAATAGACTTCCCAGACTGTGGAACTCACTCACTCCTCTAAACTTGGATCTGTCACTTACAACACTTCGCTGCCAGCTGATAAATATATTTTGGGACCACTTCAAACAGCACTTTTAGATCTGAGCAACCCTGCATGTATCACTTCTCATGTCCCTGTGCAAGATGCATCTAATCACCCCTACACTAATCTCGCTAGATAATTATAAGTATATTTAATTACAAAATGGGTGCCTATAGGCATACCATCAGCATTTGTTTTCACATTTCTAAACGCACTCAATGTATCCTCCACACTTACGTGTCTTGCTGTAAAATCATATAATATTATTATAATTTATTATTATTATTATCACACTGTTTAAGAGTTCGTACTTACTAGACCCACGAAGCCCGCTGAACACCAGAAAGTGACCATGAGCCTGTGAACATCAGTGTCTCTGCCAAAACCCCACATTTAAGCGAATACTGTTCAGCTAGCTAACAGGCCAGGTAACTACTAGCTGGCTGTGGATGACCTTCACTGAACAGTCCATTTCATCCTTACAGCGTTGGTCCACGTTTTTTTTTTGTAACGATCATTTCCGGTCTAGGAATACATCACATGAATACATAGATGTCAAAGTTAATAGATCCCATCGACATCAGGAGTTCTGATAGGGAGCCGGTTCTTCCAGAGAGATGAGTTCCCTCGCCACATGGTTATGGCCAACCTCTGAAACAAGTGTCGAGTTGTTTCAGCTGCCAGTGGAATGCCTAGCCTCTGACCCTGCCGCCATCTTGAATCCGTTTCCATTGGCCGGGTAATCCGACGCGAACATTTGGACAGCCAAGTTGTTGTTTTTTCCTATTGACTATCAGGAAGAGGCTTCTCTCTTCTTATACTTTTCTAAGGCCTTTGACAAGGTTATTCTCTTCTTACCTCTCTATCGAATACTAGGAGTTAATTATCTGACTGACACCAAAGAATGGACACTCATCTGCTTCAAAAACTTTTCGTCTAGGATTTTTCAAGTTCTATTCTGAGACATTTCTTTTTATCTTTTTTTTAAATAAAACAACCTTTGTTTGCAACTTGGCTTTGTCATTGAAGTTTAAATTAGTAATGTATGCTGTTCTTTATCGAATCTGAGTGACATTAACCCACTGCAAGCCGAAGTTTTCATTACCTTAGATGATTTAACCCTTTATTTGCAATACTAAACTTAGGGCTTTTCTGTAAACAATCTCCACCCAATGTTTGATTCCAGTAGCTAGTATCATCCACAGCTTTAATTGGTAAGTTTTCAACCATTCTGACTGTCACACTTCTTCAAGGCTATCATTCCCCTTATCCTGGGGTACTGTTATGTAATCCAGGATCTTCTGCTGTCATCTCGTTGGAAACCTGCAAAGTGAGTTTTAGCCGAGATAAAAGCTTTGTTTCATTTTATACACCCCTGTAAAGACCGGCGAAATGCACGAGGACGTATATAGCTATATAGAACAAAGGGTCATGGTGGTCATCGGTAACTCGCTCATCACTAAGCCATTGATGTCTAGGAAGTAATGATGATGCCCTAGCTTATGAAGAGGATGGACGAGTACTACGACACAGAGCTTTTAGAAACAGAATTGGATATTGTGCCATAAAAGGTTTCAGAGGAATGCTGAAGTGCCTACTTTTGCTACTCTTCCTAGTCCTATTCCACTTTCTTTGATGTTACTGTCGACACTGGTGGGGATGCCATATTTTGGTCAATATAATTATGTGATCCAGCAATGGTAATGCAATTGCCCATCTGTAATAGTCCTCAGGTGAATTGTATTCCACATTGTCACGATCTAGCTGACGACCAACAGTTCCTGATTCAACATCAACTTCATCAGCTAGAGATGAAGCTTGTTCATACACAAATGAAGCAATTGTTCACTTGCACGTATTGATTTTAATTCTTTAATCACATCTTTAATTTTAGAATATGCATAAACAATATCATTTGTTCTGTACTGTAATTTAATGCTGAGCGGCTTACTGACAGACATGCAATTCATGGTTATTACAAAAGAATATATAAAATTAAAAGTACTAAAGACTTCAAGAGACCATTTGCAGTCAGAATAGTATTGGAATCCCAATTCATATTGCCATATGTATTATCATGGTTAATAATTGCCACCATAACACTATGCAAATATTTATATAATTCAAAAAAAAAGCATTCATAAGCTTCATGGCGGTAGATCCAGCGAGTCTCCTGCATAAATCTTTTATTTTTTAAACATTGGTTTGCTTGTCAGCTCAAGAAAATTTTGCCTCTTCCTAATTAAAGAAAAAGGACGACTCTGTAACTGTACCAATGGATTCGAATGGATTGCAAAGAACATGCCTTCACTATGCACAAGTTGAGAATATGAGAATTGCAGTGAATATACAAAGCTTTATATACCATTTTCTCTACTCAATATTCCCTGAACATGTTAGAAGCACCATCATATCCTTGGTCCCTACAGTTTTTAAATTCCAAACCATATTTAGCTAAAGTACTCTTAATGTTACAATCTCCATTTATTCTTTCGGTAGAGATGAAATCCAAAAATTCTTCACATATGCAGTTACTATAATATACTATCTACAAATCTTAAAACAGAAAGTTGCTCTTTATTGGACACATCACTCACTTCGTTACATAAAATTGAGCTTCTTTTATTTCACTTATTATTCTGTCTCTGATATGATCACCAATAATTTTCTGTATGGTTTTATTAGTGTAAATTGTATTTTTCGAAGTTTCATTCTATTTTTAGCTATCTCATCTTCCCTAATACCTCTGAGCTGATTATCAATTTCTGATTCAGGCATACAATGGGTAGATTGTAAAGCTTCAGCCTGAGTCACAGCCAATTTATGGTATTGATTGGAATTATGACTAGAGTACTTACTAGTTTTTTTGTCCAGTGATTACTAACTAACCTTCCTTTACTTGCAAAAACCTTCCCTTACTTGCAAAAAGGACACATGGCAAACAAAACAAACAGTCTTCCTTCTTACTGTAAACAAACCATGGATTTTCAACCAAGTAAGAATATTGACAACTCCTCCGACAACTATCCATAAATTTTCTGGGAAATTTAAAGTTGCTTGATGGCTTAAAATGAAATGGAATATATATTTCCTGGAGGAAGTCAATTCAGATTGAGATGTTGACTTCAACAGTAATCTGGTAAAGGGTCGATACATAACGGGGTTCATTTCAACTGTTCAATTTCAATTCATGATTTACAGCAATTTGCATTAATTGAGAGATGAAGTGTGAAAAAGTGACAGGAGCTATTGCTGAAGGCAAGACAGCTCAGGCTATCAGCATTAGTAAATGTAAATGTAAAAATTAAACAGTGTGATTGTGATTGTGGGGGTGAGAGGATGAAATACAACGATTACAGAGGCATAGAAAGTGTAAAGAACATGGAATAGTAGGATCAAAGTTCTCAAGGTAATGTGACCATAGGATGGCTTTAATTTTTTTTTAATGATCCAAGAGATAGGTTCAAGTTGAGAGGAGGAAGACAATTCCAAAGCCTGGGTAAGCGATTGAAATAGAAATTCCTGGCTTTGTTTGTACGAGATCTTGTATGGATCATCTTAGATCTGGTGCTGGAAGAACTGAAGGAGATGTAGTCTTTGATAGGAAACGCTGAGGAGGTATCTTTGAAATTCAAGAGATGAGTCTTGTTTTGTAGTCTGAGGAATAGTCGGATAAAATGTATTTGGTTGCCTTTCTCTGAGTGCGTTCAAGCACCAGAATATCTTTTAACAGATGGGGTCTCCAGATTTGGGAGCCATATACCAGTTGTGATCTAATTAAGGAAGTTGTTTTGGCTGAGATAGGAATAGAGATACTGAATGAACGTCTTACTAGACCAAGTTTCATGTAAGCTTTAGAGATGATTTGATCATAATGTTTCCTCCAGGTTAAGTCATCGGATATGATGATACCTAGATCCCTTTGATCATTACTAGAAGGTATTACAGTGCCGTTAATTTGCTTCCTATATCCGTGGGAGTTCAAGTTTGGAAATATTAAATTGAACTTTCCACTTGAGAGACCATTCAAAAATGCAGTGATTGGTCTGTAGCACTTGTGTCATCTGCATAACTCAGTAACTTACTGAATTTAACAGCTGCAGGTAGATCATTAAGGTATAATATGAAGAGAAGTGGGCCCAGAATGCTACCGTGAGGCACACCAGATATAACGGGTAGAAATTCAGATTTACTGTTACCAACTGAAGTACACTGATGTCGGTTTGAGAGGTATGCTTTGAACCATCTCCATAGGTTTCCAGATATGCCAAAAGACCTCAGTTTGTAGAGGAGTTCATTATGAGGGACACTATCAAAAGCTTTGCGGAAGTCAAGGTGGATAGTGTCAACCTGACCCATGCTCTCAAAACTCGTGAAAAATGTCTTGCATATATAATATTAGCTGTTGGATTGATGATCTCCTCTTTAGAAATCCGAATTGACTCTTGCTAATAAACACAGAGATGAAGTCAAACATTTTGTCATAAATGAGTCTTTCCAGTACTTTAGATAATATGCAGAGTTGTGAAATAGGTCTATAGTTTTTAATAGAAGATCTGTCGCCAGATTTGTATATGGGAATGATACTCTGCAGTTTCCATTCAGTTGGCAAGTGTGACTGTCTGATAATCTGAGTAAAGAGATGGAGAACTGGCCCACAGAGAGCAACCGCAGAGTACTTTATGATTTTGGGGTGGATGCTGTCAATGCCCTTGGCTTTCGATGGGTCTAAAGAAGAAAGAGCCCAAAAGATATCTGAATTATTCAGATAATATGACATCACTAAGGGAGGGGATGCCGTTAGAGATTTCTTCGAATGTTGGGAGGCTGAAGGAGCTGTGCGTGAAGACAGAATGGAAGTACGAATTGAACAAGGAGGCTTTATCCCGATCAGTAGAGGCATGTAGGGAGTCCAGACACATAGAGGAGTGTTTAGACATGCTTCTGATGTAGTTAAAGATTTTGTAATTATTTGAATTTGCAAAGTCTGAGATTAAATGTAGCTCCCAGTCAGCCTTAGCAACTTGGATTTGATTTTGCAGCTGAAATTCTAATTCAGAAACTTTCAACTGTTTCAAGTGAGTATTCGTTTTGCTAAGTTGTCGTCTCTTGAATCTTAACTGATTAATTTCGTGCTTAATGTCCGATGAACCATTTTGGTTGTGATTTAGAGCTTATCTTAATTTTTGGGACGAAAAGGTCAGTGGCTTCAAGTAAAGCGGTTTTGAGGAATGACCAAAGTTGATCAATATCTTGTGACAAATAATACTCATTCAAGTCAAGGTCCAGGAGATAGGAGCACAGTCCCTGTAGATCTGCTTTCAAATAGTTGTAGGTGTAGAAAGATTATATTCTCACTTTGTGAATATGCGAAGTGGCCACTGTGAAAGAAACTATGAAATGGTCTGAGATATTTGTAGCGGGTACAACAGACAGATTGAAGATCAGATCAGACGAGGTAGAAAAAACAAGGTCGAGAATGTTACCCTTGATATGGGTGGGCACTAACACATGCTGAGTTAGGTTGCACATAAAAACAGTATCACAGAGCAGAGATGACGATGTGTAGTGAGAGGAGAGGGAGGCCCAGTTGATGTCTGGGAGGTTGGAATCTCCAAGAATAATGACGTTGTCCTGCACCAGAATACTTTCAAGATATGGGGATAAGTTGACATGATCAACAATACTGGCATTGGGAGGAAAATAAACTAAACAGACAGTAATAGTTTTGTTGAGATATATCTAGATTTCTAGGTTGGGGTGAATGTATACAAGTTTTGAAGGTACAGATTGATTGCTGCACAGGAGAATTCTGCCCCCTCTACTGTCCCTGTCTCTTCTGTATAGTATGAAGCTATTTGGGATTATTTCATTATCTAAAATTGCCAAGTTTCTGTAACTGCGATTACTTTAGATGTAGAAATGAATGCAAATGATTGGAAATAAGAGAGTTTATTGACTATGCTACGCATGTTCCAGTGACTAATTTGAAATGGACATGCTAGTCATTGACTAGGGCTGCCACTGTTGACATCGACTATTTCAGAGTCAGAAACTTCAGTTGGAATGGAGTCTGGAGGACTTGAGGGGAGACCCATTTGCAGAGGATGCAACATTGGACTTGAGTAAGGGAGAAGCATTATCAGCAACTGTTGGATTTAATTGCATCTTGTTATTGACTACTCTCCCATGGAGATGTTTGTTAATGTAAATTGAGTCATTTGTAATTTTGATTTGCTTACAATTGAAGCCATTTTGAATGAGAGACCACCTCTCTTTTAGTAAGAGAGTTTCTTGAGCTCTCTGTTGTGGTGTCATGTCTAGCTTTATAATGATCGGATTCTTAAGCTTTTAGATAGGATGCTTGACTACATCAGCACATCTGATGAGCTTTACTAGGTTAGCACGAGGCCGATCGGAATCACTGTTGTATTTACCGAGTCTGTAACAGTCCTTATAGATGAGGCAGAGATTTGAGTATCAAGGCCAGAGAGGATAGAAGCAGCTGAAGCCATCTCTAAAGCTAGGCGGTCTAGTTTTTTAGTACCTCGGCGGCATTCATTGACTCCATAGATGACTAAATTGATTTTTTAAATATCAGACAGAGAGGACTTGGTATTACTAGCAGTTCTAGTCGATTGAGGACTTGAAGCATTGCTTATCTTATTAATATTAGATACCTCTGTGACAGTGGAAGGCCATGGGTCGTGGGTCTGGTGAGGTTGAAGGGATGGCTTCATCTCTTTGACACTTAGTTGTTCCACTTCCAGAAGGAGTTTGGAGACTGTGACTTCAAGAGCCATCAAACGACATTGTTTACAGTGGAATGAAATACCTGAGCTGGATAACTGATCAAACTTCGACTTGGAGAGAGCGCAGCCACGATGGAGCCATTGCTGACATGTTCCTTCACAGAAAATAGAGTCTTGTGCCTTAAGTTTCTTAGTTGAGGAGTCTCTGATTTCTACTTCACAGATTGGACACGTGCACGAAGCGTTCTTTGCTTTAGAGACTGGTTTCAAATTTGCAGTGTGGGAGTCAGCTATTGGACTGTTTCAAAGTCAGAAACTTTAGTTGGAATGGAGTCTGGAGGTACAAAGAATAGCTTGCTTCCAAAGATAGTCTTAGTCAGCGCTGATGGAAACTTAGAGCAGCCTACGGTAGCTCAACGCATTGATATGTATCTATGTTTATGTCCACACAGGTATTTGCCATGTTGAAAGATTCTTCGCAGTTAGATAGGCTGGTAGATTAGGTAGGCTGCTTGTTTTCAAGGCTGTAAGGATTACTGTCGAACCAACTTAGTCGAGCCCTACTGGATCCGCCACTGCAATGGTCATACGTTCGATTGAAGCAACAACAGAGATCCATTTAGGAAATGGAACCAACAGCAGCCACAATGCTTGTTAATCACAGAAGCTACCATTGGTCATACAAGTTCCTGCCATCACATCTGTAAAAAATGTAATAATCTTGCTTCGTTTTTGTAGTATATAAGTTATGAAAAGATACAGAGAGTACATCCATAGCAACACTATAATTATTACCATGCATCTTACATTTGCAAAGCATTGGAAAGTTATTGAATAAGTACTGACTCCACCTACGTTCAAGTTGTTCATGGATATTGAGCATACATGAACCAAACAGCTGTGGTCAACATCAATTAGTTCTTTATCATGACAGCCTATCCTAACTAATTACAGGCAATCAGATATCAGTTGATTAACCCTCACAGAATGTTGGGTATATGTGCAAAATTTGTGTAACAGTTAACATACTGTAACATTAAAAAGAAAGGGTGAGATGTAATGTTCATGTATTTATTATTCACATTAATTACATCATCCACAATATTTGCATCACTCTCGCATATACAGCCATCTGAAGTATTTTTAGACAATCTCAGCAATCTATTGCAAATAAATAAAGAACAGCACAGTTGGAAAAGTTGCAACCAAGGGCTATGTCAACTAGATGATGAGAAGAGATGACCACCAGCTGCTCTTTTGTCTGACCTTACAGCCATTTGGACCAAGACCATGGGGTAAGGGTACTTGTTGTTGTTGAAATCTGTCAGCTACTGGGAGTCACCAGTAGAGGCCGACTCTGGGACCAATTTCTATGAGAGTGATGACAGTCAATGGTGCATTATTACTATAGTGTTATGTTTCAATATTATAGCATGAGTGATAGATTTGTTATGCTTAAGTTTTTGCAGTAGCTAACTAATTGAATATAGTACAGTCATCTAGGTAATGCCACAGGTGCACACAGAGCGGTTTCAAAAGTAATAAAACCAAAATGAAGTTGTAAAAAATGCCGCAAAAAGTAGGCCACCCTGTGGTGACATGTATTAGTTATCAATCCAAGATCTACAAATTATGATGAAGAATGTCTGAGAAGATCTCCAAGTAAGAATGCTAATGAATATAGCTAGATTATCTAGGCATATTGTTATCTGCATGCATTTAGTAAAACAAAAGCTAGATCTCTACTTTTGAGAGTTCCCTTTGATTAGCTCTGATGCTAGTAGACTGTTTAGTAAAATAAAAGCTGGATATTTACTCTTGAGAGCTCCTTCGGTATCCCTGATATACATATTATAATATAGTTCTGCTGCTTGAAGCCTGTACAGTAGTTTCGCTTTGGGGAGAAACTTCACATGGAAGACCACCTCTTTTGAGAGACAACATTTTCTTGCACCAAAGCATTTGCAATGCAAACTCACCTCTAGTAAAAGACCACATATTTTGTAGGATCAAAGATAACCAACATTTTACAATTTTAAGCCCCTTATAGTGTAAACCTCAAATATTTCTGCTGTAAATTGCACAGGTTGCAAACACAAATGCACACTTGCATGATTTCAGCTGGAAATTCTCTAAGTATTGTGTGTATGTATATATATATACATATATATATATACATGCATGGAGTGAGGTGCAGCACATGATTAATTGTAAAACTTAGAAGGATGTCTAGAAAAAGAAAAATATAACTTTGGTAGAAAAAATAACTGTTTTAACAAAAGTTGATAGTGGCAGATCCTGTCATAATGTAACAGAAGAGCTTGTTATGAAGAAAGACTCAAATCCAGAACCTATTTGAGGATAAGGAAGGAAATTAAGAAAAGATGGGAAGCTGGCAAACACAAGAAGAAAAAGTGTGTCAAGCTTAATAAGCCCTGGATTATGATGAAATAGTGTGGAAATGGTTTACTAGAGCACTAGAATATTATATTCCAGTATGTACACAACTCATCCAAGAGTGTGCCATTATATACAGCGAAAGGCCCTGATGGATTAACTGCTCTAATGGGTGGCTACAAAAGTGGTAGAATTATTACAATGTTTGTATGAGGAATGTCAACCCAACTGTGATGAGTGATTGGAGACCAACATTGAAGATGCAATGAGAAAAATATGCCTCCAATGATATTTTAATGCTGCAAATACTGGCCTCTTTATGCCTCCTGCCTACAAGTTAGTTTTCAAAGTGGAGGGAGCTAAAGGGGAAAGAAACGTTAACATAGAAACACTGTTTTTATTACTTGTTCTGATATTGGAGAAAGTCTTGCCACCCAATTTTGTACTCTCCATGAATTCTCAGTTGACACAGCAACTTTCTCAATCAACTGAGAAATCCTTTTGAAGCAAAATTAAGTTGTTGTTGAGAACATCGGTGTAGTGTTGTATGTACTTTCAGAAATGCTTAGCTTATTTAAATTTGCATAACCTACTGTTATCATATCCTGTACAGGCAAATGTTATCCAGTCATAGTTTATGATATCTGAGAGAACTTATAGCTAATTCTTGTAAGCTTTACTTGTAGCCGATTTTTTTTGGCGACCAAGCAAAGACCACTAGCATTTGGCTGCTATGGTGTTACATACTTTCATTCTTGTAGATAGACCATTTAGTGATTCAATGTTTTAAAGTATCTTGCAAATAGACATAAAGTATTTTGTTCTAATCTGGAATTTCTGGAGGAAGTTAAATTTTGAATGGAGTGGTATATATATAGGATAATTATTGTTATTCTTATATATTTTTAATATATAATTTATATAATTTGTACACTTCATAAAAAAAATTCTTCTCATCTTTTTTAGTTTTTTTACATCCTATTCTGGATTCAAAAATATAGGTTGATTGAGGTGTGGTCTTTGATCCATTATTTTTATAGCATCCTTCATTTTGGACTGCTTCAGTCAAAGAGCAAGTTCTTTGAAAGGCATCTAGGGCATTTGTAAACAAGATGTTCTAACACCAGCAAGGATGGAATTACCTTTATACTACCTGAGGGGATCCAACATCTGAACTAGCTAGCAGGTGCACATACTCGCTTTCAATGGCAGCCATGTGAGCACTCAGTTCTCTGTTGCTACTAGTACTATTAGTTCTGGGCTCAAGTGAGTCCATTGTAAAATAATTGCTAGCTACAGAGAAATGAAAACTGATTTGGCTGGCATTGAGTTTGAGCATGCTGAACTCATCATCATAATTATCTGATATCAGAATCTTTGAAATACAGCTCTCCTTGATAGCATGAAAACAACTTGCCGCTATAAATATAAACTATCTCAGAACTATTACAAATTTGTACTATAATTATAGTTCAAATAATGCTGCAATGAGTGATACATCAGAAACTGTACCTGATCAACAAATATTGTTCCGGATGCTGAGAAACAGCGTGTGAAATGTAGTGAACCATAAACTTGTTGACGAGAAAAAAGAATGAAAAAACAGGAGAAAATGCTTACCATGAACTGTACAGCTTAACACATTTTTCTTCTGTGCCCCTCCTTTTAAATAAACATGCCAGGCAGCTGATGCAACCTAGGTATACACAGGCAGCTGATACAACCTAGGTATAGCCAGGCAGTTGATACAACCTAGGTGTACCCAGGCAGATGATACAACCTAGGTATAGCCAGGCAGCTGATGCAACCCAGGCAGATACAACCTAGGTATAGCCAAGCAGCTGATGCAACCTAAGTATACACAGGCAGTTGATGCAACCTAGGTATACCCAGGCAGCTGATACAACCTAGGTATAGCCAGGCAGTTGATGCAACCTAGGTACACCCAGGCAGCTGATACAACCTAGGTATAGCCAGGCAGTTGATGCAACCTAGGTATACCCAGGCAGCTGATACAACCTAGGTATAGCCAGGCAGCTGATGCAACCCAGGCAGATACAACCTAGGTATAGCCAAGCAGCTGATGCAACCTAAGTATACACAGGCAGTTGATGCAACCTAGGTATAGCCAGGCAGTTGATGCAACCTAGGTATACCCAGGCAGCTGATACAACCTAGGTATTCACAGGCAGTTGATGCAACCTAGGTATACCCAGGCAGCTGATACAACCTAGGTATAGCCAGGCAGTTGATGCAACCTAGGTATACCCAGGCAGCTGATACAACCTAGGTATAGCCAGGCAGTTGATGCAACCTAGGTATACCCAGGCAGCTGATACAACCTAGGTATAGCCAGGCCGCTGATGCAACCTAGGTATAGCCAGGCAGCTGATGCAACCTAGGCAGTTGATACAACCTAGGTATAGCCATGCAGTTGATGCAACCTAGGTATAGCCAGGCAGCTGATGCAACCTAGGTATAGCCAGGAAGCTGTCGCCACCTAGGTATAGCCAGGCAGTTAATGCAACCTAGGTATAGCCAGGCAGTTAATGCAACCTAGGTATATCCAGGCAGCTGATGCAACCTAGGTATAGCCAGGCAGTTGATGCAACCTAGGTATAGCCAGGCAGCTGATGGAACCAGGCAGCTGATGCAACCTAGGTATAGCCAGGCAGCTGATGCAACCTAGGTATACCCAGGCAGCCGATACAACCTAGGTATAGCCAGGCAGCTGATGCAACCTAGGTATAGCCAGGCAGCTGATGCAACCTAGGTATACCCAGGCAGCTGATGCAACCTAGGTATACCCAGGCAGATGATGCAACCCAGGCAGCTGATGCAACCTAGGTATACCCAGGCAGCTGATACAACCTAGGTATAGCCAGGCAGCTGATGCAACCTAGGTATACCCAGGCAGCTGATACAACCTAGGTATACCCAGGCAGCTGATATATACAACCTAGATATAGCCAGGCAGCTGATGCAACCTAGGTATAGCCAGGCAGCTGATGCAGCAACCTAGGTATAGCCAGGCAGTTGATGCAACCCAGGCAGCTGATACAACCTAGGTATAGCCAGGAAGCTGTCGCCACCTAGGTATAGCCAGACAGTTGATGCAATCTAGGTATAGCCAGGCAGTTAATGCAACCTAGGTATAGCCAGGCAGTTGATGCAACCTAGGTATAGCCAGGCAGCTGATGGAACCAGGCAGCTGATGCAACCTAGGTATAGCCAGGCAGCTGATGCAACCTAGGTATACCCAGGCAGCCGATACAACCTAGGTATAGCCAGGCAGCTGATGCAACCTAGGTATAGCCAGGCAGCTGATGCAACCTAGGTATACCCAGGCAGCTGATGCAGCCTAGGTATACCCAGGCAGATGATGCAACCCAGGCAGCTGATGCAACCTAGGTATACCCAGGCAGCTGATATATACAACCTAGGTATAGCCAGGCAGCTGATGCAACCTAGGTATAGCCAGGCAGCTGATGCAGCAACCTAGGTATAGCCAGGCAGTTGATGCAACCCAGGCAGCTGATACAACCTAGGTATAGCCAGGAAGCTGTCGCCACCTAGGTATAGCCAGACAGTTGATGCAATCTAGGTATAGCCAGGCAGTTAATGCAACCTAGGTATAGCCAGGCAGTTGGGTATACCCAGGCAGTTGATGCAACCTAGGTATAGCCAGGCAGTTGATGCAACCTAGGTATACCCAGGCAGTTGATGCAACCTAGGTATACCGAGGCAGTTGATGCAACCTAGGTATAGCCAGGCAGTTGATGCAACCCAGGCAGCTGATACAACCTAGGTATAGCCAGGCAGCTGATGCAACCTAGGTATACCCAGGCAGCCGATACAACCTAGGTATAGCCAGGCAGCTGATGCAACCTAGGTATAGCCAGGCAGCTGATGCAACCTAGGTATACCCAGGCAGCTGATGCAGCCTAGGTATACCCAGGCAGATGATGCAACCCAGGCAGCTGATGCAACCTAGGTATGCCCAGGCAGCTTATACAACCTAGGTATAGCCAGGCAGCTGATGCAACCTAGGTATACCCAGGCAGCTGATATATACAACCTAGGTATAGCCAGGCAGCTGATGCAACCTAAGTATAGCCAGGCAGCTGATGCAGCAACCTAGGTATAGCCAGGCAGTTGATGCAACCCAGGCAGCTGATACAACCTAGGTATAGCCAGGAAGCTGTCGCCACCTAGGTATAGCCAGACAGTTGATGCAATCTAGGTATAGCCAGGCAGTTAATGCAACCTAGGTATACCCAGGCAGTTGATGCAACCTAGGTATAGCCAGGCAGTTGATGCAACCTAGGTATACCCAGGCAGTTGATGCAACCTAGGTATAGCCAGGCAGTTGATGCAACCTAGGTATACCCAGGCAGCTGATGAAACCTAGGTATAGCCAGGCTGCTGATGCAACCTAGGTATAGCCAGGCAGCTGATGCAACCTAGGCAGTTGATACAACCTAGGTATAGCCATGCAGTTGATGCAACCTAGGTATAGCCAGGCAGCTGATGCAACCTAGGTATAGCCAGGAAGCTGTCGCCACCTAGGTATAGCCAGGCAGTTAATGCAACCTAGGTATAGCCAGGCAGTTAATGCAACCTAGGTATATCCAGGCAGCTGATGCAACCTAGGTATAGCCAGGCAGTTGATGCAACCTAGGTATAGCCAGGCAGCTGATGGAACCAGGCAGCTGATGCAACCTAGGTATAGCCAGGCAGCTGATGCAACCTAGGTATACCCAGGCAGCCGATACAACCTAGGTATAGCCAGGCAGCTGATGCAACCTAGGTATAGCCAGGCAGCTGATGCAACCTAGGTATACCCAGGCAGCCGATACAACCTAGGTATAGCCAGGCAGCTGATACAACCTAGGTATAGCCAGGCAGCTGATGCAACCTAGGTATACCCAGGCAGCTGATGCAACCTAGGTATACCCAGGCAGATGATGCAACCCAGGCAGCTGATGCAACCTAGGTATACCCAGGCAGCTGATACAACCTAGGTATAGCCAGGCAGCTGATGCAACCTAGGTATACCCAGGCAGCTGATACAACCTAGGTATACCCAGGCAGCTGATATATACAACCTAGATATAGCCAGGCAGCTGATGCAACCTAGGTATAGCCAGGCAGCTGATGCAGCAACCTAGGTATAGCCAGGCAGTTGATGCAACCCAGGCAGCTGATACAACCTAGGTATACCCAGGCAGCTGATATATACAACCTAGGTATAGCCAGGCAGCTGATGCAACCTAGGTATAGCCAGGCAGCTGATGCAGCAACCTAGGTATAGCCAGGCAGTTGATGCAACCCAGGCAGCTGATACAACCTAGGTATAGCCAGGAAGCTGTCGCCACCTAGGTATAGCCAGACAGTTGATGCAATCTAGGTATAGCCAGGCAGTTAATGCAACCTAGGTATAGCCAGGCAGTTGGGTATACCCAGGCAGTTGATGCAACCTAGGTATAGCCAGGCAGTTGATGCAACCTAGGTATACCCAGGCAGTTGATGCAACCTAGGTATACCGAGGCAGTTGATGCAACCTAGGTATAGCCAGGCAGTTGATGCAACCCAGGCAGCTGATACAACCTAGGTATAGCCAGGCAGCTGATGCAACCTAGGTATACCCAGGCAGCCGATACAACCTAGGTATAGCCAGGCAGCTGATGCAACCTAGGTATAGCCAGGCAGCTGATGCAACCTAGGTATACCCAGGCAGCTGATGCAGCCTAGGTATACCCAGGCAGATGATGCAACCCAGGCAGCTGATGCAACCTAGGTATACCCAGGCAGCTTATACAACCTAGGTATAGCCAGGCAGCTGATGCAACCTAGGTATACCCAGGCAGCTGATACAACCTAGGTATACCCAGGCAGCTGATATATACAACCTAGGTATAGCCAGGCAGCTGATGCAACCTAGGTATAGCCAGGCAGCTGATGCAGCAACCTAGGTATAGCCAGGCAGTTGATGCAACCCAGGCAGCTGATACAACCTAGGTATAGCCAGGAAGCTGTCGCCACCTAGGTATAGCCAGACAGTTGATGCAATCTAGGTATAGCCAGGCAGTTAATGCAACCTAGGTATAGCCAGGCAGTTGATGCAACCTAGGTATACCCAGGCAGTTGATGCAACCTAGGTATACACAGGCAGTTGATGCAACCTAGGTATAGCCAGGCAGTTGATGCAACCTAGGTATACCCAGGCAGTTGATGCAACCTAGGTATAGCCAGGCAGTTGATGCAACCTAGGTATACCCAGGCAGTTGATGCAACCTAGGTATAGCCAGGCAGTTGATGCAACCTAGGTATACCCAGGCAGTTGATGCAACCTAGGTATAGCCAGGCAGTTGATGCAACCTAGGTATACCCAGGCAGTTGATGCAACCTAGGTATAGCCAGGCAGTTGATGCAACCTAGGTATACCCAGGCAGTTGATGCAACCTAGGTATAGCCAGGCAGTTGATGCAACCTAGGTATACCCAGGCAGTTGATGCAACCTAGGTATAGCCAGGCAGTTGATGCAACCTAGGTATACCCAGGCAGTTGATGCAACCTAGGTATAGCCAGGCAGCTGATGCAACCTAGGTATACCCAATCCCGACCTCTTATTCTTCCATGGCTTTCTGACGAAGAAAAAAAAAATGTAACTGATTTGATGCAGCTATTTACCTAATCGGCTGATTCCAGGGGCGAGTCTAGGAATCCATTCAGGGTATATAGTTCTGATTGACCTGTAATAAGAGATCAAACTATTTTTCTACTTCTAAAAAACAACAACAAACAAACAGTAACATTAAAATTTGTTCCAGTATATATCAACAATACAGTTTACCTAAATAAAGTTAGTCATCGAATACAATGGCAGGAGCATCCTTCTTGCATGCTTACTTGCAAATGAACGAACCAAGGCATCCAAATCAAGGTCCTTTGTCTTCTGTCGATGGATTTTCATCATTGACAAAGCCTAGGGTCTCTCTTCAGACATGGTTCACCTTAAATACGTCTTTAGGAGTTTTAGCTGGCCGTTAGATCGCTCATTTTCACATGTTGTAACTGGTAGTGTGCATGCAATCCTTAGCAGTACTTGAATATTAGGGAACATGTCCATTTAACTACTGCATATGGTCTGTTGTAGGGATTGTGGCCTTTCTTCTTCAGTGGTAGGCATCCACTTCATCTTCCATCTTTGACATTCAGTGCTAAACAATTGAGGTAAGATGGAAGATCGGTCAGGTAGAGTTGATCTACTCATCAAGTGAACTGTTGCTACTTTCAGCAACCATGGATGGAATTAAACCAAGCAACTTCACAATGCTTTGCTGAACCCCGCCAAACCGATCTTGTAACTCCACCAGAATATAATCGAGAAAGGGAAGCATAACATTCCATTGATAATACACTTCCGGGCTATCTGCTGGTGCATTAGCTCTATAAACTTGCTTTATTACTGCTCTAGGGACTGAAATGGAGATAAGTAAATCCTGGGAGAGCTTAGTCATTTCTTTAAACCAAATATGAAATGTAGACTCGCAGTCTAACTTCAGTAGCTGGAATTCATGCAGCACTGCAGACACTTGTTCATATGCTGTTATGACATCTGTAGATCATTTCTGCTATTTAACTCTCAAACTACGAAGGTATATAACTGAGTAACCTCATGGTAATGGATGAAGATACAACAAGAAACTGGAAAGATAAAAGATTATATAAAAATCCATTCGCCTTTGTAACAGTTTCGGAATCCCATGACCATTCACTGGTTTTCACACTATGACAGGAACAAAAGGGTACAATTCAAAGAAAGTTGAGTAAGAGTCTATGCGATGAACCCAGTGCATTTTACAAACATCTTTCAGCTTAAGTTTGTTTTTGCCATCACCATGCTCTTCAATAATTTTCTCACAGGAGCGTTGCTGCTTTGGTGAGTAACCAAAAAACTTGGATACCTCAGATAAAGTATCACTTGCATTCCTGATTTGTGGGAGTGAACAGGTTTTGACTATGCAGAGGTTAAGTTGATGGCATTGAGAATAACTATAAAATGCAAGTGGAGCACTCACTCTGATTAATCCTCACCATGTCTGCTAGATGACATGTTGGATGCACCATCATAGCCTTGCCTTCTACAGTTAGCCAAATCAACCCCCCATGTCTGAAGGCGGGTCATAATAGCTGTTGCTAGTGCACCTCCTGTGATATGCTCCATGGTAATAAAATCCATGGAGGTATGGTGTGGTGAAGATCAGTATCTCCCCAGGATGTTTCTTATCATAAAAGTTCAAAGTTCATTTTTATTTCTAGTCAAATTTTGCTATACATAAAATTCTAGCTAGAATATTGCATCTGCTACACAGACTCCTGGAGTAGGTTGCTGTTCTTCACTGTGTCGTATTCCCTTGGGTATGGCTGGAAGGTGTGGGATTCCCTCATCTTCTAAGCTAAGGAAGACTGGAATAAACTCTAAAAGGAATGCTGACATTCCGTGGATTAGTGATGATGGCCGAGGATTGATGTACATATTGTGCCACAAGCACAGCAGCATCCTAAAAAAAGCTGCTCTACAGAGCTATTTGTGTGAGCTTGATCAAACATGGTCAGAGCTAGTCTCACAATATTGCAGTTAAGATGAAAGCAGATCTTTATTCTTCCAAGTTAGATGGTGGAACAGCAATGGCATTTCAGCATATGATTTCAGCTCAGCACAAGCATTTCTTGGTGCTCTCAAGTGCATGTACTTGCTTAATAAGAGAGAGATAACATCCACCACCAACTCTGCACTGCTTCTTGAGTCTGGCAAGTTTCTTGGAGCTTCTTGCTTGTCATTATCTGCAACTTAGCAATAATGCACACTAAACATCAGAACATTGCATGCCAGAGCTGGTTCAGTGTCTTGGTGAAACTGTCTCAGATATAATCTCACACCTATAGGAGTCACCTTATTTGTTCTATGCAGATGAAACCACTGATATGTCGGTTATGAAGGTTCTTGTAGTTTATGGCCTTTCTGTTGTGGGAGGGGGGATAAAAATGGTATGTTTGAGTTGCATGATGGGCAGGCCATCACGATATCTGACACCATAATGAAGCTTTGCAGTGATGTGCAGCTAGATATATCTCTTGTTGACTGAGGTGGAGTGTCTAGACTCCTTAAGGACAAAGTTTCTTTCCTGGTTTCCTACCACTGCATTGCTCATTTGCTTGCATTAGCTTGTGGCCAGGCAGAAAATGAAATTCCCTACCTTAATTCTCAAACAGCTTTACTTACTCCTTCTATATATAAGAACTCGCCATTTCATGGGAGAAACACAGCAGCCCATGATGAAAAAGCTTATAGGCATTTGATTCTGACCTGGCTACACTATTCATCAACACACTCTAGATATGGACGTGTTTGCAAGATGGAAATAATCGTCATAACAAAAGGTTGTTGCTTTTAACTGGAAATGATCATCACAGTCATTATTGGTGGAACTGGTGGACATCCATGTCTACACATCACCAATTGTCACAGGGTGACTTTCCATGCAGGGACTTCACTTCAAAGGCTCTAACAAGTTAGAACCCGATATCATATGCATATGCTATTAGTGGTTGTTAGGTGTTGACTACATAACATGCAAAACACTGTGAGACATTCCATTGGACAATTAGTGACATACTTATGTCGTTATTTTACCATATATGGTCACACTGACTAAAGAGGCAGCCAGCCGGGCAGCTGTCTTATTCTGTAGCAGTGGAGACCCTTACCTGATTTTTGTAACATGTGATTGGAGAGGATCCTAATTAGTAACCATATAAGCTTGAAGTATTTGGTAGAGTGAATCTACCTGGTGGCAGCATACAGTGTAGCTACCATGAGTTAGTGTCTTGGGGCATCTTGTGAAGGGACACCCTTCGACATGGTGGCAGCGTTGGGATAAGTAGATCCAGTGCTATCTTGAGTTAGCTAGCGCTATTTACAAATATTGTTTCTCTTGCAACAGACTCTACAGAAGTAAGAGGACAAATACCTCCTGGGTGAAGTGCATAAGTGACTGGTGCTTCAATGTAGTGATTACGTGACTGAGAAAGAATCTCATGATGTCTAAGTCGAAATCTAGAGGTGCACAGGAGGATCCAAAGTCAGATGAAGGAAAGGCTCCAAGCCTGGGTAGCCTTATAGCCTCCAACGATGTACTGACAATATTCCGAGGAAGGCAGGTGAGAAGACCATAGAAAAGTTGAAGAACCAAGGTTGGAAGCCGAGCAGCAGAGGAGGTAAGCCAAGGATAGGAGAGAAAGGAGATGGAAAGAGTTGTTCTCACGGGCGAGGGGAGACAGTCCCCATTTGGATGCTTCAAGGGAGTCAACAGTGAGTGCAGGTATAGTAAGGAGAGAGAAGGTCAGCAAGTTTCAAAGGATGGTACAAGATGACGTAGAGATGTACTTCGCTGCATTCGAAGCACATATGGATACCTACAGTGTAAACAAGGCCGAGTGGACTAAGTACCTGGTCCCATTGCTGGAGCCTGAGCCTAATCTAGTAGTGAGTTTGAGATCTCTTGTATCACTCTCTGCTGCTTCGATCGTTGTACAGCGATTTAGAAAACTTTGTCAAAGGCAAGATCTTTCTCTGCGAGCAGTCTTTTCTGGATACAGTCGTGCTGCACTCCACAAACGAGTCTGTCTTAGCATCTCTCGCAATGAGTCACCATAGCCACAGTGTTGAGCTATCTCTCGCAATGCTGCCACGTAAGCAGCAATTGATTCAGCTTGTGCGTGTAGCCGGGTCTTGAACTTGTTCTCTGCACTATCTTTGGAGGAGGTGTTCATAGTACGATTTCAGCAACGCGACTATATTGTCAAATGAAGTAGTGTTTATCTTAGCTGCAGGCAATAAACTGTTAACCAGCTGAAATGTAGAGGGTCCACTAACAGACACTAGTATTGAGCGCTTCTTTGCTTCATCCACAAGATCATTTGTGATGAAGTAGTGGTAGGGTCTCACAACATAGGACGACCAGTTTTCTTTCCCAGCTTCGAATTGTGTAAGGACTCCATGAGTAGCCATAGCTGTGCTTTATCCTCGTCGCCAGATGTGGTTATCTACCGTATGGTTACCTGATGCAGGCTTACTTAAAGCCTGGAGAAGTTTATCAAAGATATAGATACTTGAATTACAACAATGATGCTCAGATAAGATTGAAAGCAATGACAGCCCATATAATGTGACCATAACAGGAAGTAATAAAATACAGGTAGTGACAAGTGATGACAAAACAGTTGAATGATTAACACAGTTCACAGTAACAGTTCCCATAATTAACAGTTAACATAAGCATTTGCAGTCTATGACAGAAGTGATCCAAATAAGGCTGAAAAAAGTTAGACAAAATGCCTCCAGAATGCCTCCAGAGAGACAGTCAAAGACCAACTCCAACTGAAAATAAAAGATCGGGCAATTAGCATATTCACCATGTGACCAAGTAACATGACCATGACTGCATGCTCACACATTCAATGGCACATAAATAGGCTTTATCACACGATATTTTTGGTGTATATATATAGAATTTTTCTTTGCTGTGGAAATATTAAACAATTGTAACAATTCTTACACATCCACACTTCCATGACCAAAGACTGGTGCTTTCTTAATTGACAGTACTTTTAACCTATTTTCATTTAGTTTTTAGTTTGTGTGTTGTAGGAAACTATAATCCCATATCTCTCTTTTTCAAACACAAACAACTTTTCTAGTCAAAAAATGGATTTCTCTATGTAATAAAATGATAAATATTGCTATAAGAGGTACTGCATAAATAAACTTGCAAAATGGCATATTTAGACTCTGCTAGGTAACAAAATGCCAGCATAATAGCATAATAGGTAGGAATTATGGGAATAGTTAAAAAGCAGAGAAGCTGACATGTTCAAGGTCAAACCACATGCAATATTTCCTTAATTGCATTACATTGTATCACTAACCAATCAGCTTACAATTTTTTGTTAACCACATCTCTCTATATGAACTTCTAGATGTCGTCACAAATGATGTTAGCTATCAGTAAACTTTTGATAGGATTGCATACAAACATTATATATATATCACCAGATTTGCCTGCTTCTCTCCAGGCATGTTTGTTCCATCCTTGCATCCATGACAAAATGTACATTTCACTAAAATAAGATTAGTCACCTTGTTCCATTCACATTACTGCACTTTGACCCCACCAGTCATATCAGCCAACCAAGCATTGAAGTCATCTTCAACAGTGACGACACGTTTTGTCTTTTTATGCGACTTCCTCTGTTTACAGTTGTGAATTCTTAGTAGCTGCGTGACACTCACACTTGCATTAGAAGATTAAGATTAACAATTTGCTTTGTGAGTGAAGAAGTTATCCGAAAAACCATCCTTATAGGCAAACTTCACAACTTGTTACTGGAACAATGTAGATGAGAAATGTGTAACCAATAATCATCCATTAAGACCTCTACTCTCTATTGCTGCATACTTTATGTGATATAATAGTGCTATTATTTCATATGTGTTGTTTAATTCCATGGTCATGATGCAATATATCTTTGTGCAATAACTCATCATATGTGTGGTAGTGCCCTCAACATCAGAAATGCTGGTTGTTTGAAACTACATGCACCTGTCAGTTAGCTCTACTGAGGGCAGTAACTATGGACTAGTTTACAAAAAACAAAAAGCTACGTGAGGAGGAACATCCCCACCAACAATTACATAAAATTTATTGGTGAAGGACAACGATAATTATTACCAGGTATAAAAAAAATCTTTTTTTAACAGAATTAAATAAATAAATATATATATATATATATAAGTGAAACAAAAAGTAAATAAATAGACAAAATAATCTAATAGAAGCAGCAGTAGTATCAACAATAATAGCAATAAGCTTCTATAAATTACGTGTATAAAACAATTTAACCTATAATTTTCATCTAATACACTAACATGCATATTAGTATATCATCAGCATTCATGGTGGTCTCCCATGATAATTTAACAATTTTGTATTAGTCATTTAGAAGAATAGGTTCTTGCACTATTTTACAAGCGCATTTTGTGACAACACCACTCAAAATACTGCCGTGTGTATATAATGGTTGATGTTAGAAGGGCACTAAGACTGGGATGTACTCAGACAAAAGGCTCTACTTTCAATGTGACAGTACATTATCCTCCACAGACCCCCCCCCCCCCCCCCCCCCCCCCCATAAAAAAAAAAAGATAAAGATTTGAGAACATTCATGGTATCATTATTAACTGTTTGCAGTACTTACTGTTTGACAGAGATTTTTTGGCTGGACTACTTAGAGACTGGCTACCAATTGATGTCTCAGGCAATGACTTCCAGAGCTATGTGGAGAGGACATTTTTGTAGAGCAACAGATAATAAGCAGACACTTCAATGGATATGCATCTACCAGTAGCAATCCATTGACCTTTCAAGGAACAAACTACCTCTCCATAACGTTTTTTAGCATCGCCTTTGTTCAGCCTCTCCCCCACACTCGCTTTCAACTCCTCTTATATACTCCAATTCAATCTGTTCCTAATTTCTCAGGATATTCTTGTATATCAAGACATGAAAACATTAATTAGGCTTTTACAGAGTTTCCTTGTCCAGAGTATATCTACCTGTATTTCAAGACAAGAAGAAAATTATATTTAAAAAAACAGTTCATCACATAATCTATTGCTCTCAACAAACTTTCAGTTGACATAATATAATTAAGATAACAATGGGTTTAGCTACCTAAGCACTAGCATAACTATCCACTAGCATTATATTAAAGCAAGCTACTTATAATCACCATGACTGTCACGAAGAACAAAGTAATTTTAGATACCCAATCAGAGTTTCTAGAAGTAATATATAGTTGGGCAATAGCCCTAGCAAGTTAGGTAGTTGGCTATCTAACACTCAGTTTGATCATCTTACTGTCTGTGATGCTAGAAGAGCAGGATGCATCAAGAGGAATTTGCTGGTTACCACTCCCTTCTTGGCTCTAATTCTAAATTTTGCTGATAGAAGAATGGGTGTGACCTTAATATGCACCAAGTTGCCTACACACGAGCATTTTACTCTAGCACAGACAACATTTTCTTGTTTTCTGACAAAATCTTTTAAAATATTTCAATAGGTAGGGTAAGCAACTAAAGCCTAGAAGCTCTGTTATCTGTTAGTTACTGCATACAGTTACGCATTGACCCAAGGCAGGGCCCCTAGGCTTCAAGCTTCTTTGGGCCCCTCGGCACTCCCACCCCCACGCGAACGCACTTCTTGTGTACTGGCCCTCTGGCAGTGGTCACACCCAGCTAACTGTTGCCCGACAGGATCTTCACGTGTTGATACCGCAGCCGCCTGGTGACTGCGAGTCTGGCGCAAGAGCAACTGTCGTTGGGGCTCAGTACATTCCATTGTTTACATCATTTTTGACAAACTGAAAAATTAAGATTGGGGGGGGTGACCCTAAGGGCCCACCCACTGGACCATCCCCGAATGTGCTTCACATAAAGAACAACAATTTCTTTTTTTAATACCGTGTAGCACTTAGCGGACGTTGTCACGAATTCGTGACACGCTCAGGCGTATCTATAAGACCATTGTCAAGATATCGTGACAGCCACTTTAATTTGACGCTCAACGGTCATTTTATTTTACTGCTGTTAGTTACCCTGTTCAGTTACGCTGTTCCCGGTTGTTACTATGAATGACCTGTGGTTATGATACCAAGACTCTACTAGAGATGTTATCTGATGATAATAGCATTGGTGATTGTATATACTGTGACTCATATACTGTGACTCAAATAGTTGTAGTAATGATGAGAAATAGAAATTTTGAAGAGATCAAGAATGAGAGTGCAAGTATGGATGTTGGAGCAAGTGGAAATAGGGGGAGAGATACAGTGAGAGGTCTAAGTCAGCAGATGTCAATGGGAGGTAGTGGTAATAGGGGAAGAGCTGCAGGTAGAGGACAGCAGAGGAAGGGAAGAGCTGCAGCAAGAGGATAGCAGAGGAGAGGAAGATCAGATGTAAGTGGAACCAGTCATGTGGATGCTAGCCAATATATCTGGACAACTGCTGGGGAAGGTATGATATTCCTGCAATAAGAATAATAACAGACAAATGTTTTTATATCAAGCAAACTTTACATATAATTTATTTCATTTCAAATTCTAGATGACATTGCTACAGAGTACCCCATTCATCCTTCAACCAGGACCTAATGTTCCTCCATCCTGACAAATGCAGATTGTTTTCCGCTATTCTTTGGACCCACCACGCTAAAGTTTATCATTGACAGGACCAATGCACATGCTGAGCATGGGTTGCCGAAGTTGGCCCAACCTGGCTGAGAAGTACCCCAACAGGCTGAATGGCAAGGGAGACCATTACTAAGTGTGAGGAAGTCCGAGGTGTGACTGCAGAGTTGCCAACCGTCCCGGAATGGCCGGGACAGTCCCGGAATTTTGAGCTTTGTCCCGGTGGTGTCCTTGTCCCGGAAATGTCCCGGAATTTACAGCTACGCGCACCTTGCGCTTCCACTCGCCACTGCAGTCTCAAGCTTGTTTAGTTTAGTCCTTTAACACTCGTAAAGCAACAAAAACAGGACAAGTTTTTAGCAGAGAAAAACTTCAGATAAACAATTACGGGTGTGCGAAACAACCTTTGACCTTGTTTCGATTGGAGGTGCGGCACTCACGTGCAATCTCAGCAGAGGCATTTTGACAATAAATGGATCAAAGAATTTCAGGGGATTAGGCAAGACTTAGGCAAGAGTTTCAAAGGTATAAATTAAAAATATAAAATGAAATTGATTGACAAAGTAAGTAAGCATGGAATACAGCAAATAATAACAATACAGGGTAAATAATAACATCATGGGTACAGTGTGCTGCTTGTGTTCAATGCAATAGTAATGTCAGTAGTCTTGCCTTCATTTTAGGTCACTTGTATGCCCAATGTACTGTATAGACATGATATATAACTCTAAAGATAGGTCTGTCTGTGTGCTCTCTCTTGATAATAAACATCCATAGATTCTGCACACTTCACTGTAAACTTTATATATAGCTCAAATGCTTGTATCACTTGTATGCCCAATGTACTCTGTGTGCAATCGATTTTGGTGTTACCCATGGTGGCCGTAATGATGTCACATCTCACCTCAAGAGCAAGAAACATAAGGATAATTATGTCAAAGGCTGTGCTATCAACTATTCCAATCACCTCTCTCTTCCAACATCAGAGAAGTGATCAAGTAATTGAAGCAGAGGTCAGGTGGGCTACATTTGTTGCTAAGCACAACATATCCTTTCTGTCTAGTGACCATGCCACCAAGCTTTTCAGCAAGATGTTCCCAGACTCTGAAATTGCAAAGAAATTATCCTGTTCCCACACCAAAACCACCGCCATAGTGAAGAAAGCTCTTGCTCCTTACTTCACACAGAGAGTTATGGAGTCAATGTCAAGTGGTCCATTCTCTTTGATGATCGATGAATCCCATGACAAGAGGGATAAGCCTTGCATAATTCTTTTGAGGCTTCTTGATCCACAGGTAGGTGAAGTACGGACGAGATTCTTGGATATGCCTGTTGTGAACATTGATATAGCTACCAACTTGTTTCAAGCCTTGAAGGAGTCACTGACTAAGAATGGGCTCAGCTTTGACAATGCAGTGTCTTTCATGTCTGATACCACCAATGTTATGAAAGTGGAGTGAGGTCAGGTGTGCAGAAGCTGATTAAGGATGAGATCCCAACTTTGTATGATGTTGGTTGCATCTGCCATTTGGCTGATTTAACAGTCAAAGCTGGTTTGAAGGTACAGTACTCCCAGTGAACATTGACTAGCTCTTCATCGACATATTCTACTACCTCCATAGCAGCAAGAGTGCAGCAATTTGTCATCCTATGGTGTTCACTTTTCACCACTGAGCCAGGGGTGATTTTGAAGCATTGCCCCACACGATGGCTCAGCTTGCTGAAGTGTGTGAATCGTTACCTCAGGCAGTATGATGGTTTGAAGTCATTCTTCTTGTCTTGTGAGGAAGCTGAAACAGCTCAAGGCTTGAGAATCCTCTGACGAAACCTCTGCTGTTCTTTTATCTTGCCCTCAATGGATCAATTCAATCGCCTCTTCCAGAAATCTACAGAGAATACTACCTCACAGCTGTATGATGAGATGAACCGGTTCGCGCGTATAAAATTAATGCGGTGGTCAACACGCTAATTAGGGGGCGTGGTCAAAATTCGCGCCGTATATAAAATTAATGTCCCGGAATTAACTTATGGAAAGTTGGCAAGTATGTGACTGTGTTTTATGCATTGGCAGGATGGCACCAGACACCTCACTCTGTATAGATGTACCGTGGCTAGCTGTCAGCTTCCAGACCTACCACTCACAGAGGACGTATAAAACTGAATCTATATAAGTATACCTTCATCCTAGTATCATGGTTATGATTGCATGATAGATGTTGCTTCATCACAGATGTTGCTTCAATCCTATATGTAAAATATATTAATAAGTGAACTGAATGCGAGAAAGGACTATATTTAAAAAAACCAACACAGTGTTCTCAGGAAAGAAAAGGCTATTTAGCTAACTAACTAACTATATGGGTGCGCTAGCTTGCTAGCTACTTGGGTGCTTTAGCCAGCTAGCTATATGGGTGCGCTAGCTGGTTAGCTACTTGGGTCCGTTAGCTAGCTAGCTTCATGAAGCGTTTTATACATTACTCATTTATTTTAGTTGTACCATTTTTGCTCATTATGAGTGTTTCTTAAAAAAAAACAATTTAAAAAAATAAATAAAAATTAAGCGCTATTTAGTTACGCTAGCTAAATTATTTACTATTCCTACTCTCCTACTCTATTTAGATAAACTATTTACTATTCCTACACTATTTAGCTTGATCTAACAGTCATAAAAGAAACTACTAGGTTAGCTGAAGTAAAGTTAGTTCCTCACCTTGGTAACACGAGTTCTTCACTTTACTTTAAAAAAAATTATTATCAGCTCATATACTTGAAAACCTTTTGAGATTTGAGTAATGAAGTACCAGTCAGTAATCCTAGAGAGGAGTAGCACCTATAACTCCTCTATCAAGCCTCCAGTTTTCTTCGAACACATGGAGAAACTAAATAATTATTGCCCACCGATAAACACACCCTATGTCTCTGGGAATAGATGCGCGCACCAATCTCGCGTTTACTTTTCAATTAAGGGGGAAAGAAGGCTGCGTATCGCGTAGTCTCATATAAAGTACCATATCTTTGCCCTCTAGTTTCCCGATTTATATATCAAATTATAGCTTGCAGTCTGTACTTTCTAATGGTAAGTCTCTTTTGTTATTTTGTTTCGCCATAATTTTTTCCTAGCCCATTATAGGCTCTTCCAGTGCGGACCGTAAGCCGTTAAGTAAACCACGTTGCAGTAACGACCTTTGCGAGGCTCTTATTTGGTCTATTAGTAAAAAATGAGCACTAGCTGGATTAAACTTACACCAACTCAAAACTCCTGTAGGACAATACTCGTGTTGGGATGTTCCATAGTTGACTAAGAGTGATAAAAAATCGCTTTCACATCGCAAATCATCCCCTCTAGGTTGTCCTTTCTAATTGCTCCCCTATAGTAGGTTTGCATTTTAACTATAGACACACGACTAACCCCCCTAGCACCACCCAAAGACACTAGGACCGTAAGGCTTGACTTCCAACAACCGTTTATGTGCATTTGTATACCCATCACTAATTTAGGTGTGTGTACCTAAGCTTCAGTCTCTCCACTGAACGCTAAAAAAGTTTGTGTTCCTACAACTTCCATAGAACCCGAAGAGCCTTCAAAATTGGCTTCACAATTTTTACCTTGTGACCCTCAAACCATTCTGTGTAACTTGCTTCTGTTTCATCTTCAGGTCTTCGCGCACAAGCTTGACAGAACTTAAAGACATATCTAAAACTTCTCCAGTGTCCCAAGACATCACCGCAACCAAGCCATAATTTGATTTGTGGCCCTGTCTAAGCCATGTGCCGTCAACAGTAATACTAACATCAATGATGTCTTCATGCCTAATCCTTATAAAAATCATGTAACCTATGAGCGGCATCAAACATAATACTCTGTTACTGCATTTGCGTCACTCCATGTAACCTATGAGCGGCATCCAACATAATACTCTGTTACTGCATTTGCGTCACTCCCTATTGACCTAGTATATTTAAAAAAACAAGTGGAACCAAGAGGGGGCAACATATCCATGACTGCAGTGATATCTTCCAGACCAGAATGACTAATTCCAGCAATGCGAGCACCCAGTATACTGACTGGATGTTCAAAGAATGCTTCTACAGATACAGGGTTTGAGATGTCTTGAGTGTTACTACAATTTGAACAAAAAGTAAAAATGAGACACCATGCCTGCCCTACGGGCTTCAGTTGCAAGGGAGCTCAGTTACCACATTGAATACACTTATTACACCTTTCTATGACCTCTCTAAGCTTATCTAAGTTTATTATACGATTACCCTTACCTAGTTCTCCAACACCACCCGAGTCCAAAGAGGTAGAGCCAGTAGATCCAGTAGCAACAGCCACAGACCCTTACCTAGTTCTCCAACACCACCCGAGTCCAAAGAGGTAGAGCCAGTAGATCCAGTAGCAACAGCCACAGAAGCAGCTGAACGATCCATGAGAGCCAACTTCTTCCTGGACATAGTCACTGGTCATAGTCACAAATGGAACTGGCCTCTCTTCAGACATTTGCAATTGATTGCAAGGTAAGTGAAGGTTCACAGAAGGCGCTACCCCACCTACAGGATCCAAGAGACTCACTAACAAAGGAAGGAAACAGCTAGTAACTTTTTAGTACGGAGCTAAACATTAAAACTTGCCTGGCGCGGCTACTGTGACAGGCTCAACAACAGCCGCCTGTAGGGCTTTCTTCTTCTTGTCGTCACTCTTCTTGAATCCTTGGCCTTTCTGTTTAAAATGCTTCTCTGTTCTCTTCCCACAGTGTGAAAGTTTCAAGCGAACCGACTAAAAAACACGTGACCTAAAAAAAACGTGCTTGTCTTAGAGGTTGCGCACTCCCCCCCCCCCCCCCCCCCCCCCCCCCCGCCTGGCCAATTCATTGCGCAAACGACTGGTAAGGGTCTACATGAAATTGGCAACATTTTGATATATAAAAACTGTATTTTGGGTAGGCGATCATCGCCGACCCCCCGATTGTAGCCAGGTAAGACTGGGAGAGAACCTCTTCCAATGTGAAGTGAAATGAAATGAAATGGAATAATAATGCACTGTATAAAAATGGCTATATCTTCTGATGCAAGTATTCACTTGCTCTGAAACTTGAAACTCAAACTCCAGACATACAATGAACCCTTTTGGGCAAAAAATATATATATATATTTGAAAAAATATGTGTTTTCAGCCCCCTTAACGGGTACGAAGAAAAAAAAGGTTGCGCATGGGCCCCTGTTTTTGGTGGGCCCCTGCTCTTGGTGGGCCCCTAGGCTTCATTGTGCTAGTGATTTCTAACTGTTTATATAGCAAACTTATTTAGTGTTTAGACATTCTTTTAAGGTATAGAAACGCTTAGGTTATCAGATATCCTCTGGAATATGATGTAGCTGAATCATCCTAACTACTATGATTTAGCATAATCCATTAATTACCTTAGATACATCAGTTCTACACAACTGGAGTTGTTTTAGAGCTAGTTACCCATCATTATGATCATGATTTGTAGAGAAAGGCAAAGTAGCTTGGGATACCCACCTGGACTTTGGGAACTTGTTAGCTTACTTTATTGTCAGTTAGGTTTGGACAGTTAGCTATCTAAACACTAAGCAACCTACCTTCTGTGATGGCTCTGCTACATAGAGAGACAAGAGGCCAGGAATTTTGTCACCTATCAGTGGCCACATCCAGCAGACATTCTATTTTGCCCATACTAAACACCATCAATCCTACGATACAGTTTACACCACAAATTACACCACAAAACAGAAGTTGTCACTGGCAAAGCTGTTCTCTGGCTATCTAATTGATAAGCACGTAGCTAAAGCTTAGAACCGCGTTTACAAACGAGCAATTTCTGTAGCTAGCTGAGCTCTACGGCAAACAACCGAAGGATTTAAAACTGCTTCTGGACCTTAGAAAGGATTAGACTGACAAATGCCCTCTAGTGTGCCTTGGGGTATCGAGCTACATTTTACCAACCACCAGTGACCCAATAATTATTCACCCGCAGACCGTCAAGCTACATAAAGACGCTAACGATTGTCCTACCACTCCAAACCAGCGACCACAGTTTCCCAATGTATACCTATGCCCTAATTGTTTAAACATAAGAAAAATCTGGCGTAATTAAGATTTTGATCGCGTGTCTACTCTGCGCCTGAGGGGACGTCGGACACCGCGCATGCCATGTAGGTAGCGTACGCTAACTAACGCGTCACTTTTTCTCAAGTTCTGAAAAAGTAAAACCCGACTGTTCATTGATCTGATAAATGTCTATTACAACACTAACCTTGCTGTTTACAGCATTTCTACTAATGAGTAGCCTTTTTCAAAGGGATATACCGTGGATGGACACTTCCTTCAAAAGACTTGAACTTGGCTATGCTGGCCATCCTGAGCAAGGGCATCCCAATTCCAACTGGCAACCAACAGTCCTTGATTTATCAGGTGTCAGCTACAACTTAAGTTTTTCTGAATCCACCTTCCAGTGTCTAGCTATGGATAACCATGTGGATGTGAAAAAATGGTCAGCCACCACCTATGAAGAACGTCCAACAAATTCAGATACCATCAAGAGCACAACTTTGACCATTTACACACCCAAGCTGATGTTGATAATGGATACTGAAGTTTTGGTTCTTTTTGTAATTTTATTCGGAGTTGTCATTCTTTATTCATGTGTCTATGAAACATATGACTTGGTCCATCATGGATTTCTCCCAAGGGAACAGGAGAATACTGTATGTTGGCTTGAGAATGTGATTGCTGCATTGCAGGAAAGAAATGCTAAGCTTGAAAAACTCGAAGAAGATGCAGAGTTCAAGTTGAAATGTGCTGAAGCAAACATAACTATACTCAAGGTTTTACTGGATGTGGAGAGTGAAACTAACAGGTTTCTCTCTGAGAGGTTGGCTGCAACTAATAGTGAAACTGCCTTGTGGAAGACCAAACTCGAAAGAGAATCCTTCTTGAAGATTGAAGAACTGGAAGTTACCAAGCAGAAACTGCAGAACAAATTGAAGAATGTTGATGAATCATACACAGAGCTGCAAGTGAAGTATTCCTACATGAACAAGGTCGATAACTGCATCACAGCTGAGCTGACATATCTCAAACTTCCCTTGGAAAAGGAACAAAGAATATATCAATCTCTGGTGATGAAGCATAAGAAGGCTGAAGGAGATATCAATGAGAAAATCAATGAAAATATGGCGTTGGACAAAGTAGAATGCATCTTTGCCTTGGAGGAAGAAAAGGCTCAACTAAAGAATGCAGCAGATCAACTACCGTGCAAACATTTGGAGTTGTCACTACTAATGAACGTACATGTGAAAAAAGTTAATGCAGAGGCAGAGAGTGCCACAGAAAATAAACAGAGCAGGATTGTGGCTGTGCAGGAGTCACTAGCATTAGAGTTAATAATGAATAATGAACAATTCAAATGGAGGATGGAGATGCAGAGACATGCAGAAGAAGATGAAAATGCTCTGAAGTCAACTGTGCTTCAAGTAAGTGAGGCTAGCTTTGTGTACAAGGAGGAGTGGAAGTTATGTGTGGCCCAGCATGAGATGTGCAGTAAAGATAAGAAGAAAATTGTTCATATCATATGTGTGGAAGACATGAAGACACAAATGGAGTATTTAAAAACAGTTATGCCTTATGATAACCACAAATACTTTGTCACTAACATGATTTTAGGAGCACTCTCATTGCTGATGGGGAGTGCACCTGCACAAAAGCCAAATTGAATGACATGAACAACTCGTCAGTTTTGTATTTGGATATTATATAATGAAGCTTTCCCAGAATTTTTGTCATAATTATAATTTTTATCAGCTGACAGCAGTCTCCTGTTGATAATCATGTGACTGCAAAGGATCTACTGAATATTTACTGCATCCTTCCTGTCAGGCAACAGTTACCAGTAGTATATGTTAGATTCTTCCTCTCTATTCAGTGATGGTGGATTCTGCTTAACCAGAGTGTCTTAACTGTCGTTGTCTCTCCTGCTAGTTTAAAACTTTCACTCCACCACTAAACAGAGAAAATGGATAAAATATCCCAGCCACAAATAAGAAAGCAATCCTGCTTTACGGTACTGTTCACAAATTACAGAAGAGCTTGGTGTCAGTGGGACTCGACACCAAATTATTTCTAGTTCAAATGTTGAATTTGGTATCCAATGTGTAGCCGCACTGCAGCATTTGGCAGAAATGTGCACATATGGAACATAACTGTCAGATATTCTGTGAAATTGTTTGTGTTGATTAAGCCACAATGAATCTTTTGTAGTAGAACAATATCCCACATGACACTTCCTTGGAACCAGCCAAGACCTCTAAAGCTGCTGAGATAAACATAGAGACTCCCAGAAACCAGGCTACCCCACAAACCGAGGAACCCCTGCTTGATGGACTACATGGAAGGAATACTCCTCCCTTTAAACTTACATGTTACAGACATGGCAGAGATCATAAAGTAAATTGAAGGAATCATAGTGCCACTATTGCAAGAAGAAATGCTATATTGCACAAGTCTACTGAACCAGACAAATAGGAACCAACTCTAAAATGACTCCAAAGAAGAAGTTCAGACCCACTGTGTTGAACAAGATGTGGAAAATAAGATACATAAAAAACTTTATAACTTGCAGAGCAAATCTCGCTCACCGATTCAAGTGCTCGTAATGGTCGATAATGTTCTAAGTGACATAGAATACGATTGGGATCTACATTTTTGCCACTCAACCATCCAACTCAGCAAAAGCACCTATCCAAGAAGATGTTCCAGCTTTTTTATTTCACCTATATTGGAGATAAGATAAGCTTGCCAGGATCCGATGTAAGAGTAATGTGAACTGTGATGTGATGTTAATGCATGTAGTAGGACCTGGATGGACCAAACCTTATGGGCTGAGACAGTTTGGTAATGTTAAAAGTTAACTTTGATGATCTGATCAACCACTTTCTGTGTAATGAAGCTGAGTGTGTGCTACAGAAAGTGGCTTGCACCTGTATTCACTTATGTACTTGGAAAATCAGAGGTGAAACTACATTTTGACCAAGCTCTGACCAAAAGTCTACAATTTGCCACCAGTTCCTTATTCTCTCAAGGTTCCAGTGGAAGAAACGGTCAAGAAGACTTAATATTATAACATAAAAAGTTGAGAAAATTGAATGTACCCCATAGTGCCAGACAAGAAGCCAAATTGAAGGTTGAGAATTTGTGGAGAATTCAAAGTCATTATCAACCAAGTACATTGGATTAATTCCTATCCCTTGCACAGGGTAAATTAGCTTTATAAGCAGAGAAGTACTTCTCAAAATTGGATATGTCACTTATGTACTTATGTAAAGCTGGTTATAGCTTGGAAATAAAGAGAAACAAAACTCAGTTAGATTTTGGTCTTTATTTGGAAAAGATTTTGACAAGAAAAACGTGGAGCACCAAATACCATGATAATGACGTATTGCGTATGACAATGACGTAGTGCAGTGTGTAGTGGGAATAGTCGCTACATTGCTCCCCCCAGAATGGCTAGGGGGTAACCAAGGCATGAAGAAAATAAAAGAAATAAAAAGTTATAAATTGAGTTTCACTGGTGTCTTGACCACACGGCCAGAACGAGTCGAAATGGGAGGCTTGGTAAGGTTGAATCGTACTTGTTTTACATTCATCGGAGGGGATGTTGGCGATTGCAGGATAGGTTTCAGTTTGGGGTTCACTGGTCGAGTGTTCATGGGTGAGAATCTATCGGTTTCAGCAAGCGATCTACAGGGAATGAGACGAGATATTGAAACGGAATCCTCCCGTCCATTTATATCCAAAATGAAGTAATCCCGAGAGCGACTGATAACCCGATATGGTCCCTTATAAGGTCGCGTTAGAGGAGGGCGGACTTGATCCTGACGGACGAAAGACTGCCAGAGACCAGAGGTAAACTGCCGACCACGATCAGTGGTGATTACTTCAGGACTACCGAAACGGGCGATCCAACCACTCATCATTGCGGCGACGCATGACTCGGCCGTTATGTCAGTCATTGGAACTGCTTCTGGCCATCGGGTCCAACGATCCACCATAGTGAAAAGATATCGGCAACCTTGGGAGACAGGCAAGGGTCCCACGATGTCCACATGTACGTGTCCAAAACGGCCGGAAGGTGCTTCAAAAACCTGGACTGGATGCCGGGTGTGTTTTTGAACTTTGGAGGTTTGACACGCCAGACAAGTCCTTGCCAGGCGAGAAATGTCTTTCTTTGCATTATGCCACACAAACTGGCGAAGGACGAGGCGTACAGATGCCTTAACTCCTGGGTGGGAAAGGCCATGTATAAGATCGAAAACGGTCTGAACCCATGTTGCAGGAACTAGCGGACGTGGCAGTCCGGACGAGACATCACAGACAATAGAGTGACCAGCAACCACGACGTGGTCGATCTTCAGGCCGGTGATGGCTGTTGCAAATAATGGGACATTCGGATCGGTCGCCTGGTCCGCTGCAAACACAGACCAATCAATCGGTTGATTCTCAATGGTAAACACCCGGGAGAGAGCATCGGCGACGACGTTGTTCTTCCCACTGATGTGCTGAAGATCTGTTGTCATCTCGGAAATCTCTGCAAAATGACGGTGCTGACGAGAGGACCAGGTAGGGTTTCGGCTATGGATAGCGGTGGTGAGCGGTCGATGATCTGTGAAGACTGTAAAATTTTCACCCTCCAAGAAATGCCGGAAATGACGAATGGCCTCCTTGATTGCCAGCAGCTCTCTATCGAAAGCGCTGTAGTTCAACTGAGCTGGATTCAGTGCTCGACTGAAGAAGGCTAGAGGATACCATTGATTCTTTGAAAATTGTTCCAACACAGCGCCTAAACCCTTATCAGAGGCGTCTACAGAAAGGGCCAGGCGGGCACCAGGAGACGGGTGCTGGAGAATGGCTGCCGCGCTTAAAGCCTCCTTTAGGGATTCGAAAGCGGTTGAGTGAGATGTGTTCCAATCGAAGTTGGTATCTTTCTTTAGCAGGTTGTATAAGGGAGACATGATCCCTCCACACTTTGGTATGAACCGATGATAATAGTTTACCATTCCCAAGAATCGCTGCAGGGATTTCTTGTTGGTTGGAGTAGCAAACTGGCGGATGGCTTCAACGCGAGTAGGCATGGGAGACAGGCCCGTGGCAGACAAATGGTACCCAAGGAAATCTACTTGGTCAACCCCGAACATGCTCTTCTCTGGGCTGATAACAAGGCCAAATAGTTCCAATCGGGTAAAAAGGGCAGACAAGTGACGCTCATGGTTCTTCTTGTTCTTACTGGCCACTAAAATGTCATCCACATAAACAAACACGCCTTCTAAACCACGCACAACTTCGTCCATAAAACGCTGAAATGTTTGGCCGGCGTTGCGAAGGCCAAACGGTGTCCGGATGTACTCAAACAACCCAAACGGCGTGATAATGGCTGTCTTCATAATATCCTCCTCTGCCATCGGGATTTGATGATAGGCCTTAACTAGGTCGATTTTTGAGAAAATGCAGCAGTCATCCAAATCCCTGACGACGTCTTGAATGTGCGGAAGTGGATAACGGTCGGGAACCGTTTGTTCATTGAGCTTCCGATAATCTCCACAAGGACGCCATGTGCCGTCTTTCTTCGGGGCCATGTGAAGCGGAGAAGCGAAAGCGCTCTTGCTACGGCGGACAATCCCAAGCTGAAGTAGTTGGTCGAAGTATTCTTTGGCGGTTTTCATCTTAGCTGGTGAAAGGCGGCGGGCTTTGGCGTGGCAGGGTTGACCTGAGGTTTGGATGACGTGACGAACGGAGTGCTTGACCGGCGTACTGGCATGAAACTCTGGATTCTGCAGTGGTCGGAAACGGCCCAGAAGGCGCTCCCAAGGAGACGCATTGCGACTGGGAACGAGGCCGGCAGCAATAACACCATCAGCAGGCGTGAGACTGGCGGATAAGGCTAGATCCTCTGCCCGAAGTAGTCGACGGCCTTGCAGGTCCACCAGTAGGCGCCGGGCACGGAGAAAATCGGCTCCAAGAATGGGAAATGCGACATCGGCGATGATGAATGTAAAACAAGTACGATTCAACCTTACCAAGCCTCCCATTTCGACTCGTTCTGGCCGTGTGGTCAAGACACCAGTGAAACTCAATTTATAACTTTTTATTTCTTTTATTTTCTTCATGCCTTGGTTACCCCCTAGCCATTCTGGGGGGAGCAATGTATCGACTATTCCCACTACACACTGCACTACGTCATTGTCATACGCAATACGTCATTATCATGGTATTTGGTGCTCCACGTTTTTCTTGTCAAAATCTTTTCCAAATAAAGACCAAAATCTAACTGAGTTTTGTTTCTCTTTATTTCCAAGCTATAACCAGCTTTACATAAGTACATAAGTGACATATCCAATTTTGAGAAGTACTTCTCTGCTTATAAAGCTAATTTACCCTGTGCAAGGGATAGGAATTAATCCAATGTACTTGGTTGATAATGACTTTGAATTCTCCACAAATTCTCAACCTTCAATTTGGCTTCTTGTCTGGCACTATGGGGTACATTCAATTTTCTCAACTTTTTATGTTATAATATTAAGTCTTCTTGACCGTTTCTTCCACTGGAACCTTGAGAGAATAAGGAACTGGTGGCAAATTGTAGACTTTTGGTCAGAGCTTGGTCAAAATGTAGTTTCACCTCTGATTTTCCAAGTACATAAGTGAATACAGGTGCAAGCCACTTTCTGTAGCACACACTCAGCTTCATTACACAGAAAGTGGTTGATCAGATCATCAAAGTTAACTTTTAACATTACCAAACTGTCTCAGCCCATAAGGTTTGGTCCATCCAGGTCCTACTACATGCATTAACATCACATCACAGTTCACATTACTCTTACATCGGATCCTGGCAAGCTTATCTGGAATTACAAGAAGACTCAAAATATATATTACATAAATACCCACAACTGAATTTTTCAATTCAACAGATTGCCTTGGGTGGTATTCTCACAGCGGAGAGAATGCAACAATGAATTTTTTGGGGACATTTCAAGGAGTTTCTAACTATTTGGACGATATTTTGTTCACCGGCTTCACTTACAATCTTGAACTTATCCTAGAAAGTCTTCAACTGGCTAACTCTTCTTAGAGTAGAATACTGAGGGTATATTATTGACCAGTATAGATTGCAGCTTACTGAGGAAACATCAAGGTAGTACAATGGGCTAATTGTAACAGAGCTATGGCAAAGTAAATGTTTAAGTAAAATTCTTACTGGACCTTTCTTCTTGTACACTTTATTGAATAAGCAGATCCAGCAATCCTGGATAGATTACTAGACTCAAATCTTCCAAGCTGCAAAGAAAGGCTACAGGTGGAGACAATTTGTACAATATGGTTATTCATAGAGTTGTCCATTGGTTGAAGACCACCATGATGTCCATTGCCATGTGATATAATCTTCCTAATCATGAAGAAATTGAACCAGAGACATATCAAAGTGCATTGGACATTGTTCTAGTGGTGCTGTAGACCATTCTTCCAACCCAATCTTTAGGCGATGGAAGACTGAACCTATTCTATTGTGGGACAACTAGTACATGCTAATTCCATAGGAAGTCCTAAACTTTGATGGTGATGGAAATACCTAAAGGTAATTCAGTACATTCTCTGAGAATATGCTACAGAAGTTCTCCAGTCAGCTTTTAAGTTCCTCGATGTCCTTCTTTGACAGTGCAGCCTCCTGGCACAACAACCAATTTTCCTCAATGGTGCTGCATTCTGAGATTGACAAAGCTGCTACCTTCTCAAATTCCTTGAGTAGTAGAGTCAATCTAACCAGAAACTGGCCAATGAAAAAGTCAGTTAAAAGTTAAGCGCCTAGAGGCAGAAGTATTTTACCACAGACTTGTTATTTTCACACCATTGCCTGGTGCAGCATGTATTCATGCCATGCAAACATCAAATTGAGGATGAATTATAGTGAAGGAAGGATTCAATGGTTTTCATGAATCTCTGGATGTACAGAGCAGCACTATTATGTTAAAATCCTTCTAACAAGTGAAATGCAGCTGGCAGATGTTCAATGTGAAATCACTAGCAGCATTGGAACCAGGTATATGATGGTGGTTAGTATTGAGCTCAGCCTAGTTCATGTCTCCATACCCATGTCCTAAATGAGAGCATGCTTATGGCTCTGGAACTCGAGTGCTCATCACTGGCTGTGATAAGTTGAAAGAGAATTGTAGCTCCTCTACCATCTTGTTGTTGACCACGACCTCCATGATATCCAAATAGAACCACAACCAATTATCAAAGGAGTTGTTTGTACTAGCTGCATACTCCCACCATCATCTTTTTGACCACACATCAATGAACATACTCCGTAGAAACAGAAGTGTTGAACTGAATCCTTGGTCTCGAAGGTGATCTGCTTTTGGTCTAGTTTTGATTGTGGGAATTGATTTCCACAGCCTCCATGTATCTGCTCAGGATATCACTGTCTTCTTGACTTTTGGGTACTTGAAGAGCAACCTGATCTGCACTTTGACATCTGCTGCTGTTGTTTCAACTATGTTTGTGACTCTCTTGATATTTCCTTTGCTTTTACAGTACCTGCTTCATATTTCATGCACAGCTTCTGGTATGAACTAATCATGCCTTACTTCCCTGACTGCCAGGATTTTGGTCAAGACTACAGAATAACAGCCTTTTCTGGCATACAAACAGCTTCTTAGGCCATTCTGGTAAAGTTGAACAAATTACTGAGCCTCCTAAGATCTTCCTGTGCAAATTTTCTGTTTAATATTGTCATCCAAACAGTTGAAAGCAAAAGAAGAATATTACTCACTCAGTGTGGATCAGCACAACCTTTGTTACTCTGGTTGGTAATGATCACACACCTTGGTCTGTATCATGTATGTTTCTGGGATATAATGAGCAGATTGGGCTTTGCTGCCAGGAAATGTCTGGAACGTCTGTATTGGACAAATCTATGGATGACATCACAGGCCTGTCCATCATAATTGCTCTCTGAGATGAGGTAGGTGATGTATATGTTGTTGTGTATCTTATCCTTGGTAAGGTCACATTGACTGACTGGAATAATGGATAATTTCATGTTCAAATAGATTTTAAGACAATTTTTCAGCTTAATCAGACTATAGAATATTTTATTGTTTGCACAGAAAGACATCAATTACTACTAAACCCAATACAATTTGAATTATTGTCCCCACAGAAAATCTTTCCATTTTTCATTCATCTTTCATCTTCTATGTCTTTTCAGATATGTAGGCTATAGTTTCCAGCAGGAATTCTTCACAGCACAGGCCAACCACTCAACAAGCATGTTGGAGTACCAGCCCCTTTTGTGTAGAGAGACCATGAGATGGAGGAAAAGAGTACTTGTACATTTGGTGGGTTCTATATTTTGAATACTTGTCTTTTGTGCAAGCTTCTGCATCTCAGAGAAAGATTACTATTTATATGCTCAGATTTGTCTCGGAATGGCTTTGATCAATTCCATCTCTTTTTGGCCTTGTTGTATTGTAACTGCTTGGCTTGATTATTTCAATATGAATCTTGGAAATTTCTCCCATTGTTGTGCTAATGGCTGCTGTGCCGTGTTAATTATAAAAATGCCAAGCATGAGAGTGTCATGTAGTTCCTTATTGTAAAGTATGCATTGTGCTCAATACACTGGCCGAAACATTTAAAAAAAACACCATACCTAGAGGACTACTAGCTACTCGATGCATCTTCACCCACTTAGTTTGTAATCTTCTCCTCTCATTCTGTTCTGTTATCTTGTAACACCATCAGATAAGGTGAGTTTATTGTACCTTGCAATCACTTGTATTTATATTTAACCGAACGTCTTTCTATTGTTGTGTCATGCCCTACATTCACATAAGGTATTTGACATACTTAGATGAGGTCAGCTGTATTTTTTTAAACTTCTGTCATGTGATGTGCAAGATCTGGATAAAAGCTCTGAGCTGGATGGTTTATGGTATTCATTTTTACGTGACATGATACAAATTGATCATTTATACGAGTGAAAAACAAAAAATATGATAATAATAGTATATACTATTAAAACCATTAGTGTACATAAAATAATTAGTTGTTTAGGAATGGTCGCTGTTTATACTTTTGGTCAACTTGCCTTGGTTGTTCTATATGCAGTAGATCTATTAGAAGAGTGTTTGAGTTGAATCCTATAATATAGCAGAAAAAAGGTTTGTCAATAATTATTAAAAAATTACCAGTTCCACGCGGAAAGTCCTAGATACAGAGAAGTTTCTTGATATTGTCTTTAAACAGCCACATGGCAGTTGTCTGGTGAATGTGTTGGACTTTATGCATTTTGTCCTCAAGCAATCTTGAGGTTGGTGGCCACATACTAACTACCCTTGCTGGCCAGTTCTTAAATGTGAACTGGAGAGCATATTAGCAGAGAATCTGTCGAGTGCCATAGTCTCTATTATTCATGTTGGCCATCGTTTTCATGGCACATTGCTGCATACATAAAAATGCTCACATAACCTGAATTAGATGCTGATATGGCGGTAGAAGGTTGGTGGAGTTGATAGTGCACAGTTTGTCTGTAAAAAGTTTCCATTGCAATATCTTTGCTAAACTTAACCATGTAATCCATCTTCATATAATCTGTGCTAGGGTATACTGGTTAAAAAGATGGGTGTATTGATTATGGAACCACCAGCCTAACACAATCTTACTCAGTTTCAGTTGGTTGATATGTTAACCAGGTGGTAGGTTATAATTCAGTAATTTACTTTTCATCAAAGATAAAAAAATAGTGTCAATACAATTTATACAAGCTGATTGTAAAATCTTTCTATTCTTTGTATTAATTCTTTCTAAGAGAGTTTTTAAATATTGGTGATGCAAGTCAGGGGGAGCTGTGAAGACATTTTCTGAGTTGAGTAGAATGGAATTAGCCTTTACCCACACTAGTAGTAGAATGGTAATCAGAATGAATTTGAAGATGGTTAAGTTTAAAAAATACTGATAAACATGATATACAATCCCTATAGATTTTCTCAAAGGTTAAGTTTAAAAAATACTGATAAACATGATATACAATCCCTATAGATTTTCTCAAATTTTTTAATAATGCTTGGGATGATATTGGACAACATATGCTTAATAACCACATTTATTCTACTAATGATCCATAAAAAGAGCACACAGGATGTTTGCTCCTGGAAAAGCCCTTAGTGTTGCAGCAGGAAAGTTGAGCCTTCTTACATTCAGAAAGAGATAGTAATATTTGAATAGCAAGTTTATAGGTTCTACATGTTTTTCCAGCATAATTTCAGATTTTCAAAAACACCCTTTTTTCAAAATTATGCTAGCATAATCCTCCTAGGCTTAATTGCATTACATTGTGTCACTAACCAACAGGCTTGCATAATTGTGGTGTCTCTATGTGAGAAGGAAATGTTAACCTGCAACTTAAACCACTTCTAGATGTCACAAATGACCAGTAACCTTATCACGGGATTGACATATAACCATTATATGTGCATGATCACCAGACATGCCTGCTTCTTTCCGAGCATGTTTCTTAGCACTCTCACTGCATTCATGAACTTCAGGTTGCTGTGCTCTGTACAGAGTGCTTTATGACAAAATGTTTATTTCAAAATCTTACATATCACATAACCGCACTTCGCTCCTCAAGTGTTATTTCAGCCAACAGTACAATTAAGTCTTGTTCAACAGGTATATATTATAATTTTGTATATTTATGTGAAATGTTCCTATCTTGAAAAGTAGTTGCTAGAAATGGAGAGCCTCTGTCAGACCTGCAGAGTTTCCAGCTTGGCTCCTCCCTTGATTTTCAACAAAATGGGTTACTTGCAGCTGTAACTTGATCATATTAAGTTGCCAGTTTTGTAGTAACTGAAAGCAGCACTCCACTATGACTGGTATGCTCTGTCAGGTCATAAAAATAGATGTGTGCATCATACAATCGTTGACATTGGACCTAAAGTTGTACTCAATCCACCTTATCACAGCACTTTCTGTAATACACTAGACATTTGTGCGATAGCAAATCCAGCATCAGAAATGCTGGTCATTTGAAACTACATGCACCTGTCCAGGGGCGGATCCAGGATTTTATTATGGTGGCGCCTTCAGTTCTGGTTTAATCGAAAGATAAGTATTTGCATGCTATTGCATGCATGAAGAGTTTGCATGACCATCCACACTTTGTCATGATCACTCTTTCAGTTGTGAATGATATATATTTTCTCCACAGGTATGGCTAACCTCAGTCTGTACCCTCAAAAGCCCTCTAAAACCTACCAACTGTCAGTAGCCTATCACGTCATATTATAGCATATAGCTAGAGGGTAAATGTAAACACATATTTACCATTAAAACATTATGTATTGTAGATGGTACATTTTAACATTATAAGTCATTTCATTTAGTATTGAGGGTGGTTATAATCAGACTATCATTAATGATTACCAGTTGAATAGAGGGTAATGTAACAATAAGTGCAGAGAAACAGAAGTTTGATGCTATAAAGCAATAATCAGTGAAGTGTAAGGGTTTATAATACCAATATTTTGCGAGGTTGACGCATGAGAAATTCTTCAACTACTCCTTCTGGTGTAATACTAATGTCTTTGTGGTATTGTAGCATTGCAAGTGCATTTAGTCGCTCCTGAGACATCGTACTTCTAAGAGAAGTCTTGATAAAACATAAGACAGCGATAGACCTATCACACTCACAGGAAGTAACTGGTTGAAATTACCAAAATAGTATGTATGTTGGGAAAATAATCATGATCAGTGTGAAGTAAAGTTTGTCCTAGAGTATTTAGCAGAAGGGATTTCCCCAAGGAGATAACTACTTTACTGGAGTTATATAAACTCTTCATGTCAGTGGAGCAGCTGACCTGACAATATGCAAAACTGTCCTTGGGCATCTTTCAATGATATTTTTTTGCATGGTCTGAGAATTCTGTATACCTGAATTCTCCCACGTGCTTATATTATTATGTTTACTTACTATTGTAGAGTGCCTGTTGGATAGCTAAGCTGAGGGGCCGTATGGAGGGACATATTTTTTTAACATAATTTCATACATTGTAATGTGAAAAATTTAAAAATAGCAACTTACAACAGTAACAACAACAATAAAAATACAACAGATAGATTAGGTGATTTTTTTCTATAAAACTGCCAAAAAAACAAGAAAAAATGATTACTGTGGTTGTCGTTTTATTATAATTTTTTAATTTTTTAATGGGTAGCTATAATGACTATTGTCACATGTTTTATAAACTTTTTTGTGCTTGGATGTGGCATTTTGGCATTGTTAATTAATTAAGCAGGATTTTAAATGGCTCAAGGTTATAGCAGCCTGTAAGTTGATATTGCAAGACATCAGATTTTCAAGTGTTTCGTGAGATACCTGGCTTCTAAATTCTGTCCTTATGTCACACATAACGCTGAATGCTGAATGCCATTTCTACATTAACAATTGGAATTTGGGAAGAGCTTATTTGCCTTTTTGAAGGAGCCGGACCACAAGATGAGGCAATGGTACTGGAGAGGTGAAGATCAGAACATACTTTCTTCAGCTTGTCTCTAAGCTGCACAGAGAGGGAATGTAGCATTTGTGGTAGGGTCAGTGGCGGGCTGGAAACTTGTTCGATAACTAGATAACCAATATAGTTGTTGTTTTTATAATAAAATATATAATCAACAAATAAAATAATAATAATAATAATAACAAAAAATAAACCGGACATGCTTGATATTATACCATCAACGAAGAATAACTGAATATAGAAATATTATGGTGATCATGGCTTCTATTCTGGCTCTTGAGAATGGCCCCCCAGCAGCCAGACAACTCCATTCCATAATCTCGATTGAACCATTCGCACTTTGGTGCTAGGCTGATGTGCAATGCCTCCTTCACTAGCAGTTCCTTCTGTCTTCTGGCCTGGTCCAAGATGGTGGCTTCCTCGCACAAAATAGGATGTCCATTATCTCATGCATGTTTAGCAATTGCAGATTTCTCATTAGCACACTTTTCACAAGCACCTTGATGTTCACTTTCAATCTGGTCTCCAGTCTTCTGTTTCTCTACCCTATGCAATCCTTCCCACAACTACAAAGGATGCAGAACATAATGCATGAGTGCATACTAGCTGTTAATTCTTCCTTTACTCTGCTCAGTTATGCCCGCAGAGTACTTTCAGATCTTAAATCTGGAACTGTACTCTTATGTTGAACTTCCTGCAGACATTCCTGATGTCTTCATCCATACCTGCTATTTAATGCAAATTCTTTCCAGACCCCTGACTGCTTGTATCGGTGTACTT
>JAQNBH010000001.1:11757316-12014816 GCA_028752905.1 Cladorhizidae sp. MBARI D1340-BT2
AACCATTCTTCATCATGAAGTATTTCTAATGTAAAACCTACATTACCCCTTCTAACATATTTAATGTTTATTATAATTATAATTATGGTACTAAATAAATTCAAAAAACAACAAAGAATAGACTATAGCCCAATGGTATATATAGAAGGATCTTATCGTGATCTGCAAAATATTTAATAATTTTTTAACACCTAATAAATGTAAAGATACAAATAAACACCTTTTAATAACACAAACATTTATATACCCTGCAGAGTTTCTTTGGGCACTCGCTTATAATAATAATAATTATTATTATTATTATCATTATTATCATAATCATTATCATTATTATTATTATTATTTATCTTTTTTTAATAATAATATGCTTGTCTGTGTGTGTCATGCTACTGAGCATGTGCAGTGCAACACGTAACACCTGTGAAATGCTGCAAGTTTGAGATAGAGTTACTCCAGCAGAGAGACAGAGGTGGAGAAGAGCTGATTTATAAGAGCAGGTTTCACAGGGAATGGGAAAGAGATAGAAGAACAGCATTACCAGAATGATCTAAATGGACACTAGTGAGAGCAGCACTGGCAGATGAGGATGGAGAGAGCTGAACAGAGAAAAGCAGAGACTAGCAAGAAGAAGTACAAGTGACAGTCCTAGCAATAACGTCACCTTGAGCCCATGTCCACACTGTGCCAGCATTGTGGATATTGCCATAATGGCAAGGTTAGTCTACCAGCACTTTCTGAGTGTGCACAAACATAAGGAAATACTGCAGTACCTTCTTTGCATCTAAATAATTATATATCACTTGAAACAATATTATAGGTGGTGCTTCTACATGAACATGCATGGTCGATTATTATTAGTGGCTAGCATTATTTGTGGAAGAGAAATGAACTGCAGTGTCTCTGTGGGGTAACATCTGGTTATTATTATTAGACAACTTTCCTTGCACAGATCTGACATATCTGCTATGTGGCAACCTGGCCTAATACAAAGAACCCATAAGGCACTTCAATGTGGAAATGCATTCTGAACACACTGCAACTGTAAAATAGAAATGGTTCTGGATTAAACAAAGGCTGGCATTCTGATAGGAGCTTGTGCATCTATAAAGCTATTTACATGCCACAGGGTAGACACAGAGGGTGTTTATTTTTGGGGGGAGGGGGAGGGGGGTACATTATCTTATAACTAGCTTCAAGGAATTAAATAGGATCTATAAAACAATTTTTTTACTACAGGTCTTGAGGTATTATAATCCTAGTTATATATCTAGCATACACATGGATATTCGACCTACTTGAGTACATTGACATAGTCAATAGTTGATACAGGGTCTCCCTCCAGTTTGATCACTGCATCTTGAGAAATCTGAATCAGACCATCCATCATGGTCTTTACTATTGTAGGCAAGACCTCATAGAGCATTTCCAGGCACTTGATGGGGGAAGGTAAAAGTTCTTCTTTCATATCTATTGTATCCACCATAATTAAGCCCAAGTCTTTTTCAGTTGGACAGGCCTTGACTTGAATGTGCTGCAGACGGTAACAGCCCAAGCACTTGCGGAAGAATGATACATCTAAACGCATCACACAAAAGTAAATTATTAATAATAATAATAATAATAATAATAATAATAATAATAATAATAATAATAATAATAATAATAATAATAATAATAATAATAATAGTTGTAGTATTAGTAGTATAGTAATAGTAGTATATAAGCAAGGATATTAGTTGCAATAATAATAACAACAATAGTAGTAGTACAATAGTAGTAGTAATAAAATTTAAAAAAATTCACGAGTTAATAGGGTTAATGCACTCCAATATTGGACTCCGATATTGCCTGTTTATTAATACTGTGAGATCATAATTACAACAACCACAACAACAACAAACACAACAACCACGACAACAACCACAACAGCAACAACAACAACAATGATAATAATAGTACTTGTAACAGTTAATAAAAAGAACAACAACAACAATAAATAATTAAATAAATAATTAAAAAAATATTATTTGCTACAATGTCATCCTGAGTACACTGTGCAGCTGAATCATGAAAGTTTACATGGCAACAACAGTTTCTCAGGTAATATCCACTCCTTATCTACCAACTGAGAAAGTTACCAATATATGCTGCTCCAATAAAATATATGCTCCAATTAAATATATGCTCCAATAAAATATATGCTCCAATAAAATATATGCTCCAATAAAATATATGCTCCATATATGCTCCAATAAAATACATGCTCCAATAAAATACATGCTCCAATAAAATACATGCTCCAATAAAATATATGCTCCAATAAAATATATGCTCCAATAAAATATATGCTCCAATAAAATATATGCTCCAATAAAATATATGCTCCAATAAAATATATGCTCCAATAAAATATATGCTCCAATATATGCTCCAATAAAATAATTATATGCTCCAATAAAATATATGCTCCAATAAAATATATGCTCCAATAAAATATATGCTCCAATAAAATATATGCTCCAATAAAATATATGCTCCAATAAAATATATGCTCCAATAAAATATATGCTCCAATAAAATATATGCTCCAATAAAATATATGCTCCAATAAAATATATGCTCCAATATATGCTCCAATAAAATATATGCTCCAATAAAATATATGCTCCAATAAAATATATGCTGCAATATATGCTCCAATAAAATATATGCTCCAATAAAATATATGCTCCAATAAAATATATGCTCCAATAAAATATATGCTCCATATATGCTCCAATAAAATAGTAAAAAAGCAAGGGAAAATATTTTCCTATAAGAAATACCATATTCGTTCGATCGGAATCCGTGGCTACTAAACATTTCAGCCTGGATGAGAGGGGGGCTACTATTAGAAAGCAGCGACTAAATGAGAGCGGCGTATATTTATGTTGAGTGCAGACGCATCATGTGGCAGAGTAAGCAATGACGTGGCAACAAGTGACTCCAACTGAGCAGGGCAGAATAAACTATGACACCGCAAGAAATCTTTGACAGCTACTAGCAGTCATCTTCTAGAATGACCTCCATTCTGTTCAAGTTCAGCAACATTCTGCAGGAACGGGTACCTATTACTCGAGAGAGGTCTTTATGACTGTAGACTGAGCGAAATAAATACTGTGCTATTGTGCAAGTTATGCACATGCACATAAATGTAGAGAGTGCATGGTGAGGGTGTGTGACAGCAGCGAATGCAAGTGGTGGTGATAGTTTCAAGAGCAGCTACTCTTTCACTCAGCTAGAGGAAGTAGGTCCACGATTACATAGCGGCAAGTAAATGAGAGCAGCCTCTGATTGAGCAGATTAAACTTCAATATTATTATTCGTGTGTTTATCAAAGACATAAATAATAACAAAAAATAGAAACAATAGATCATTACAATTCACGTTCATCATGACCATAATCAGGAAGAAAAAGAAAATTTAATAAATAAATAAATATATTTTTTAAATCTTTATTGCGAGATGAAATAGTTAAATTTTGAAATGGAAAAAAGGGGGGGGGGAGGCAAATAGGGGTTCTAGGTATGGTTATGGCCGCATAAAGTAACTAGGAGTGGGTAGCTTTAAGTCACACCCACTTAATATAAATGTATGATATTTGACCATAAAAATAACAAGTCTCAATCAGCAAATAAATCATTAACCACTAAGCACATAATTATGTGTAAACTCCAACATGTTTTTTGTTGCTTTTGTGGCATTTGTGCAAGTTAGGACTAGTTCATAAAAACAAATATTGATGATGACCTACAGTGGGACACAAGAGATGGGAATACTGAACAATGAAGTGGCTACCAGCTAGTCTGCACATGCTCCAGCAGAGCATGATTATAACAATCAAGGACCAACAATATACCACTCAAGTTAAATTCACTCTTGCATACAAAAAAATAAATAATAATAAATAAATATAAATAAAATACCTGTATCTAACACGTGCATTATTTATCTGATATTGACAAAACACAACACACTAATTAACCCCTCCATGGATAAGCATAAGAATACTTATGCCCTCCAAGACTAACCATAGCCAACATCTTCAAATACTTCGATCTCCAGCTTCTCATTTTCTTCGAAAAAGACTCGATAAGGTTCAAACTTGGAGCTGTACTCATCTGCTCTAGCAAAAGCTGTGCACAGACAGTCCTATGAGGAGAGCAAGAAGTTAAAACATTAACATGAGCAAATAAATGGCAAAAAGAAAACGGACAAAATCTACTGCATATCCAAAAACAAAATATATTCAACAATTTGCTAAGATTTATTTAAAAAAAGCTAGTTGTTAAGCAAGGTGCTTGAAAATGGGTGACAAATACCAAGCATATGTATCATAGAGTCTATGTACTGGGCCAGCGAGAAAGTATGTTGATGGTTAAAAAGTGGCAGAGCAGAGCCTGGAGAGTGGTGTACATGGACAAACCTACAAATCTGTCTGATCACCAGCAGTAAAAGAAACACTGCCCCGTAGATTGTCTCGATTGACTTTTAAAAAGAGGCTAGAGCCAACAGTATGGTAGGTTACAATAACCTTCTCGTAATCAACTTGAAATTGTATTCTCTCGAGGTTTCAACCAGATGCTGTAGCCTTCATCATTCCCGATGAAGGCTAGAAGATCTAGTCTAAACGCCGAGAATACAATTTCAAGTTGATTTTTGAGAAGGCTATTGTAATGTTATTATGTCAACATAGAGTTTCATTGAGAAATTAGGTGGTAGGGGACTTATATATATATATATATATATATATATATATATATATTTACAGACATATATATATATATACATATATATCATCGAGAATACAATTTCAAGTTGATTTTTGAGAAGGCTATTGTAATGTTATTATGTCAACATTATATATATATATATATATTTACAGACATATATATATATATACATATATATCATATATATATATATATATTTACACATATATATATATATATTATACTTAGAAGGTATATATAATATATATATATATACACTTGCTTAACAATCAGCATACAATTATATCATATTGAAGTTGCTTCAATTGGTCATCATCTTCAAAAATGGCCTCAAGGTTGGGACCATCTCCACAGTCCTTTTCTTCCTGTTTTTCATTAATTAACGGCCTGCAATGAAACATTGAGCTTGGTGATAACAAGTGACACAATTAATTAATCCAGCCACCTCTGAAATATGAGATTCGTTTTTTTACATTGCAATGAAAAGATCTAGGTCACATGAGTTCAATTTATTAAAAATGGCCCAAATCCATTATGTGCTAAAAGAAGTCGGCAAATTTAATCTCGCAAATAATTAGTGGTCATTAGGATTGTGGTGAAAGGAATGAGGTGACATTTTTTCTTCAATTTCTCGAGTGATGATGCTCAATTTAAGTAAGAAGGAAGATGCTGGTTACCTGGTGAAGGAATGGAAATATGGATCTGGAAGAAGGTTTGGAAATGCCAGAGTACAGTCCTTGAAGGATACAAGGACTTCCATCATCCCACCCTGAAATTGCTCCTGCGATGGTTCAAAGTATAGATGCTGAGTGTCCAAAAGCAAATGGGATTTGAAGAGTGGCTTCTCGACAGGTACTTTGTCACGGCCAATCTTGTACTAATGGCAACGAAAATTGTATCAATAATGTTAAAACTTCTCGCGAGTGGAATATTGAAACTTACAGAAGAGGAAATGATGGCCCTTGAGGGAGTGGCAAGAGTTGTTCGGCCCGTTCCAGCACTCATGTGTACAGGAGACCTGCTGGGCGTGCTCCTGTCCAGATGGACAGGGGTGTATCCCGAAGTAGCATAGACCTCCTACAAGTGATAATAAGGCATAAATGGATCTCATTAACTGAAGTTAACTCTCTGAACATGGTGAATATATATTTAAGTATATCTAAAATAGCCACTCAGAAAACTAGTAGCTAGCAATGTAGTTTTTCATTGGTAGACTTCCTTCTTTGGTCCAACCCTACACCAGTGCAGCTGCCATTGGTACAGCTGAGGTTTATAGCTGTAGCTTTCTCACAGCTCAGCTCCATTGAAAACCACAACATGTTATCTACTAGTAAGTTGTATAGCAAGCCTAAGCTGTGGGAGAGCTAATCTGGTAAATGTTCATTAGTGGACTTCCTCTTTGCAGGGGTGTATTTAGGGGGGGGGCGGGGGGGGGCATTCGCCCCCCCTTGTATCATTCTCGCCCCCCCCCTTGAAATTAGAGATATTTTTTTAAATAATGTCAAGAAAGGTGTAATACAAGAAAGGTGTAATAAGCTTATGATATCAGGTTCAAATGATAGGAATGTCAAACTGAGGTTCTTCTTGGTTTTCTCTGCCATACGTCCACAATCTCTTCAAGGTCGCTCTCAGAGAGTACTTCTGGTGCCTCTATAGCAATCCTCATAAGGTGAGAAAGGCTGCAGTCACTTAGAGAATTACGCAAACGAGTCTTGATCATCTTCATCTGTGAGAAGCTTCTCTCCACAGAAGCAGTAGAAACTGGAATCGATAAGCAGATGGAGGCAATCTTGTGCAAATTGGGAAACATGGCCTTGAGCATGTCGTTTGAAACAAGTTCTTTCAGCTGTGATGCAGTAGTATCCCGTGGTTGCTTGACTAACAGCTGGCGGAATGTTTTCCACTCTGTAAGTATTTCAGTGGAAATCATGGCTGTCTTCACTGTTTCTTCTCCATCCAATGTTTCTGCATCTCTATCTTCTCCGTAGTGAGCAATCAGTTTCTCAACAGACGTGTCTCCATAAGTGGGAAAAGATACTGAATCTGGTTTTGGAACTTTCCGTGGATCGAATATAGACAATGCTGATACAACAGCGTTGGATGAAGAAAATCGGCTTGTTATGTTGGCCTTTAAATCAGCAACAAAAGGCTTACCAACAACATTCTGGAACGAAAGTATTTTATCAGCGTCAATAGACACCTTTGTAGATGACTTCAAGTCTTCAACGTTTTCAAGAAGCTCCAACACCCAGTTCGCTCCAGGCAAAACTGCATCATCCAAGGATTTAACAGTAGCATCAACAAGGAATGATATCAACGAGAGGTCAATGCTCTGCCTGAAGTGCTTTGCTGAGCTTGGCTACTTGTGGTAGAGTGAAATCAAGCAATATATAGCTGCAATCGTAGACAATTTGCAGAGGGCACCATGGATTCCAAGAGCTTCTGGCTCGTGGGACGTCTCGTAGATGTTCCCAATGGTGATTACAATTGCAGAATAACTTGCTTTGACAGCTTTGACACACCTTTCATGTGCCAGCCAGCGTGTGTCAGATGGCTTGATCACTTTCATTTCTGGAAGTTCAAGAACGTGCTGTACCTCCTTCAGACACTCTGCTCGCTTGGGGGAATTGCGAAAATGCTTCCAAAGAGTAGTCAATGTTCTGTAAACATGAGCAATTCCAGGAGTTTTATTGGCAGCTTGCACACAAGCCAACTGCAGTAAGTGACAGTGGCAGTGTATAAACAGAGCGTGAGGAGTATGTTTCTTGATACGTGCCTGAACCCCGGTCTTTCGTCCAGAAAAAGTTGCAGCTCCATCAAATCCCAATCCAACTATTCTTCCGACTTGTAGACCTTTCTTCTTTAAACAATCGATGAGATTAGAATAGATGGTCTCTGCATCAGCCTTCTTCAATGGAATAAGCTCCAGAAAGCACTCTACTGGTACACCATCTTCCTCCCAGCGGCAAAACACAGACAATTCTTCTACGTTGGTGACATCTGTGCACTCATCTGCCATGAGGCTGTACATAGGTGCCTTTTGAAGTCGCTTCAGAATCGACTCCTCCACCCATGTCCCCAATGATTCGATGAATTCAACCACAGCCAATCTTGATGTGTACACAGCATTTCTTGGTGCAGTTTCTAAGAATTGCTTCAAATGTTGGCTGCCACATCGAACCACCACGTCAACCAGCTTCTCAAATTTTGTCGAATGTGCAACTTGTTCTTTCGTAAGAAAATGAGTGAGTAGGATCAGGCACTTCACTGCAGCTCTGTTCTGAGCTCTTTTGCGAGCTAAAACATTCTGGAGTTGCTGTACAACTGTTCCACCTTTGGCTGCTCCTTTAGCTGCAAAAAGAGCTTGAGTTGCATGGATATGGAAGTCACTTCTCGCATGAGCTTTCATTTTTTCAACAGCTTTCTTCCAATTTCTGCAAGGTTGTGTGACCCACACTCCTCCAGTACGCTGCAGACCAGATTGCTTGCAAACCTTGCAAAAGGCACCATCGCTATCCTCGTCATAATAGAGCCAACTGAAATCTTTCTCCCAGCTCTTAGAGTATTTTCTCTTCGTGGATACAGAAGAGCGGTGTTTGTTTTGCTTGCTTTTCTTTGAAGGTGGAGGACTAAGGCTAGGACTAGATGCCTCGACATGCTCAGAGCTATCTGTTCTGCTATCTTCGCTATCGCTGCTATTAGCATGAGAAGAGGCTTGAGAAGTACTTGCAAAGTATGAGCGAATATCCATATTAATATGAAGAGAAATCAGCTAGTAAGGTTTCTTTTATAGAGACTTTAAGACCATGACATAATGGACTGAGTTAAAAATACTGAGAGAGAGTGGGAAAGAAGGAGGGAACTGAAGAAGTGACAAACCTACAAAGGAGAACACGTGGTGGTGTGTGATGACTTTAAGACCATGACATAATGGACTGAGTTAAAAATACTGAGAGAGAGTGGGAAAGAAGGAGGGAACTGAAGAAGTGACAAACCTACAAAGGAGAACACGTGGTGGCGTGTGATGACATCATGTCTAAGATTAGACTTGAAGACCATGACATAATGGACTGAGTTAAAAATACTGAGAGAGAGGGAGTGGGAAAGAAGGAGAAACAAAAGAAGTGACAAACCTACAAAGGAGAGCACGTGGTGGTGTGTGATGTCATCGTGTCATGACACATGCTCTCCTTTTTCCAAGCAGCTACAATATCATGAGAAATATATACAGTCTAGCCATAGTTCGGTATAGCATAATGCCATTGGTAGTCAGTCAAAATAGCTATCCTCAGACATTGTAAAAGCAAAAAAAAATATGGGGGGATCTTCCCCCCAGACCCCCCTTTTACGACTTATGAACATGTTAAGAAAATATTAACAAAAATTAGGGCACCAAGTGACCAACCATTTCCACCCCCCCCCCCCCCCCCCCCCCTAGAGAACTAGAGAAAAATTGTGTATGAAACCTGTTGTCCATGATTTTGTAAGAAAATGCATGGAATGCAACATAATTCGATTTCACAAAAGCCCACCTCCATTATACGAGTGACAAGTGACTATATCTAATCTATATATGCTGATTGCCGTAGCATGCAACTTCAGCAAATATTTAAGATGGAATGTTGTACTAAAGATTTTAGAAAAAGTGCATGCCATCATAAGTAGCAGCTATATATACAGTTAGTACTGCAAAAATACCTGTGGGTAAAACACTTTCGTACTCCACGCGGAAGCCCAGGGTGCACGTCCCCTTTCCGCACCATCCAGGCTCTCCGCCCCCCCTTATTTTTCCATATCTCAAGTTCGCCCCCCCTTGGCAAAATTTCTGTATACAACCCTGTCTTTGGACCCAACCATGACCAATGCAGCAGCCACAGTACAGCTAGATTGTGGCTACAGCTTTTTCATGGCCTCTTTTGAGGTTCTAAAGTGCTCTTTCTAGAAAATTTTATATCAAGTTAGTAAGTTAAATGGCATAAGCTATGTAGAAACTTTAGTAGCTTGCCAGGGGAGCTTCTCAAATTGTCTTCACAGAGTTGCAGATTGTTGATGGTTAACTAAAGCAACAAAAAAGGGGGGGAAAAGTGGGCTGCTTTTTGGAGAAGTGAATTGCAAGTTTTATTTTTGATTCTTGAAAATATTAAAATTCAGTGTGGGGGGCTTACAATGATTACTGCTCTGCTTCAAAGAGTTAATAAACTCTTTGGGGCTATAATCCCATAGTAATTATTCGATGCATGCACGTGCCTGACGTACTCCTAAGTCATGTGACCAAGAAACAGGGAGAGTCAGGATTGTCTTCTTCATCGCTTGAGGGCTCTATCAGGTAAGCACTTGTTCATATGCTTCCCAGGATGATGCTTGCTGCTGTAAACATCGCCATTTCATTAGCTGTGGCATCTTTCTAGTAGAATACGGTTAGATACAGCCTCTCTATGACGACTCGAGCATATCCCTTGAATAATTCCTACAAGTTGCATTCTCTGTGTGGATATATCCGCTCTTATCGGGAACATGGACCCCGCATGCATGAATACATAAGAATATATATGCTATTGCCCCTAAAGAGTCAAGTTGAAGACCACACCCACTCTAATGGCATTTGCATTTGTAATAATAGATCTGCTCAGTGGCAATTAACCACTATAAGCGCCTTATGCACAAAGTCGGACATCATTCACAAAAATTTATATTGATTTTGCTAAACACCTACTCAGTAGACTGCTCTATTGATATATTATATATATAGGTACTTCAGGCTTAGGAGTTGGGGGGAGCGATTGAGCAAAACTTAAAAATGACTGCGATTGCACTGCCATCCGGGATGGTCTCTTCCTGCACTTTATTCCTGATGAAGGCTAGAGCATCTAGTGGAAAAGTCGAGAGAGTAAAATTCAAGTTGATTATTGAGAAGGTCATTGTAATTTAATTATGTCAACTGAGAGTTTGTTGAGGGTTTCTAGAAGCTCCTCTTCATGAGAGCCTCAGAGGCTCCATTGCTATTTGGAATCCCTCTGAATCCTTTGCTTTTCAGAAAGGAGGTGCTCCTGGATTGGTACCTTTGCTGTAAGTTTGCTATAGACATGAGCGATGAAGAGATGCGTAGCTTTTGCATGCTTAGCAGATTCTTATATACCAGATCACAGCTAACTGTATTCTCATTATAATGAGTTTGAAAAGACAAAAATGAAAATTGTTATAGCTCTAATATTATTGTTATATTAAAAAAACACAAATAAAGTTGGCAGTCAATCGGTTCAAGATTCAGCATAGAATAACATCCCCCCTGAATACAGAGCCTATAATGATGTAACCACCCCTTACAGCAAATTAGCATAATTAACACCATCATTTACCTCAAGCATCTTTTCTTGGGTATCAATATTATCTGGAATAGCAGTGATAAAGTCTGATATATAAATCTGCTTGGAAAGCTGTGTTTTCAAAGTTTGCAAGATGACTTCTATGGATGTTATTGATAGACTGTGCAGCATCACTATCACTAGGTAGTCACAGAGACGAATAAACCTGTTAGGGAAGAGAGTAAAGTATTAGAGTAGCCCACCAAACACATGCATTCAAGTACCAATACACTCCAAGCAGCCGCATACATCACCAGATAAAACTGCATGCATGGGTAGAATTATTTCACATGAATTATTAATAAATAATAGAGATCATGTTTGATAGTCTTTGATAATTGTTTAATAATAGAGATAAACTCTTTAATAATAGAGATAACTTCTTTCCTCCCATTATATGCAATAAGCATTTGGAATTTGAAGACAAACCTAGAGATTTGACACCCTTATGCACACATAGATATTTAAAAAATCACGATAATGGTCAGCATAAAAATGCTAATCTCTAGAGATATCTATTTTCATTATTACTAATCACAGGCACTTAGTAACAATCACTGGAAATAATTATAGGCACTTAGACACAATCACTGGAGAAGCAATCACTGGAGATATACTATTTCCTTTATACTAACTAGCATTGAATGATGAGCGAAGGTGTGATGGAGCGAGAGTGAAAAAACAAAATTTATTTCATATTAAAATCTAGATTGTAGTCAACATCCAAGCCTTAGCATAACAGAAGACCTAAACATTGCTATCTGTACACTATTGATGCCATCATGAGCTCGTAATGCTTGGACTGTGGTATGGATGAATCATTTGCATTTATGTGGTCCTTACAGATTCCGAGCTGGTGCAAGGTTGGACAACCTGATGACGACAAATTCCAAAACAGAAATGTGTTTGTGGAGGTGTGGCTATGGGAGGAGTTTTGTTGAAGGACCTGGGAAGCAGCTTCCTTTGAAGATGGGAAGCACACTACACTAAGAGTGAGGTCATCAGGCATGTGCTTCTGCAGGAATTCTCAGAGAGTACTAAAGAGAAGACCAGCAGAAGCTGACAAGCACTTGTTAGAGTGATAGTTTACACTCTTGACACTGTGAGGTGTGCTAATGTTCTCCATCATTAGCACATCTCTCCTCTATTGACTATAATTATATATATATGTTCCATCCAATCTATGAATTCATAGATTGGATGCCTATCTATGAATTGATTGGATGCCAATCTATAGATTGTGCTGCACAATCTATGAATGCGGTGCCTGCCAATCAATACACTTCAAAACATGGTAGCATATTAACACCCTTTGCAACAGAGAAACAGAGAAAGTGATGATTGCAACTGAGAGTGGAATGATGTAGAAAAAAGTGATTGAGAAAAAGTTCCAAGTGGACTTGGCAGATAAAGAACGTGACATGGCAAGTGTAGTAGCTAGAGCAAAAAAAGATATTTGAAGAATATTGCTCTGTCAAAAAAGATATAATGCACAGTTTGTAATACCCACGAACACTCGCACAACTGCTATAGTCCCCAAATGTAGAGAAACTTGCCTCACAAATAGCTCTTCTCCCTTCTTCTCTTTTCGTGGGAGTAGTGCGGGCTTTGTAAATTCCCGTCGACTATCCCATATTGTGTGGGTGGGTTTGGATATTTGGCTTGCACACTCGCTCAGTTAACTAGTCGATAATAAGTACTGGTCGATATGTTCCATCCAATCTATGAATCTGTTGCAAAAGGTGTTAATATGCTACCATGTTTTGAAGTGTATTGATTGGCATTCGTAGATTGGCATTCATAGATTGTGCTGCACAATCTATAGATTGGGCAGATTCATAGATTGGATGGAACATAATTATATATATTATATAAGTATCCAGTCCTTTCTGTATATAGCAAGCATAGGTATGTGTGTTTTCCTTACTAAGATTTATAATAGTTTCCTCATGTCGTGACTAAAATGGCATATCTCACTTCCATAGGCATCATATTTCCATAGATACCCTACTTCCATAGATACCTAGATATCCTACTTCCATGGATATCCTACTTCCATAGATACCCTACTTCCATAGATATCCTACTTCCATAGATATCCTACTTCCATAGATATCCTACTTCCATAGATACCCTACTTCCATAGATATCCTACTTCCATAGATATCCTACTTCCATAGATATCCTACTTCCATAGATACCCTACTTCCATAGATACCCTACTTCCATAGATACCCTACTTCCATAGATATCCCACTTCCATAGATATCCCACTTCCATAGATATCCCACTTCCATAGATATCCCACTTCCATAGATATCCCACTTCCATAGATATCCCACTTCCATAGATATCCCACTTCCATAGATATCCCACTTCCATAGATATCCCACTTCCATAGATATCCCACTTCCATAGATATCCCACTTCCATAGATATCCCACTTCCATAGATATCCCACTTCCATAGATATCCCACTTCCATAGATATCCCACTTCCATAGATATCCCACTTCCATAGATATCCCACTTCCATAGATATCCCACTTCCATAGATATACCACTCCATAGATATCCCACTTCCATAGATATCCCACTTCCATAGATATCCCACTTCCATAGATATCCCACTTCCATAGATATCCCACTTCCATAGATATCCCACTTCCATAGATATCCCACTTCCATAGATATCCCACTCCATAGATATCCCACTTCCATAGATATCCCACTTCCATAGATATCCCACTTCCATAGATATCCCACTTCCATAGATACCCTACTTCCATAGATATCCTACTTCCATAGATATCCTACTTCCATAGATATCCTACTCCATAGCTAGAGCATGCTAATTAATTAGGTGGTTGTGTCAGAATGCATCCTTTCCTGTCAGCTATTAGCCATGCAGTTAATTATCACTTGCCCATCAGTTTTCTTTCCTCAAGCTTCGAATCTGCTGCTGTTTTCTCGGTCATTGTCTTCACTGTGACGACCATTCCTGGTTTACATAAGCTTGCTATATTTATGTACAGTAAGATACCCCTTCATAGTATTTTTGGGTGAATGTACAGTCCATAAATATATATTACAATAACCTTCTCAATAATTGACTTGAAATTGTATTCTCTTGATGTTTCGACTAGATGCTCTAGCCTTCAACAGGAATAATGAGATGCTAAGACTCGCATCAGCCTGCTATATATCAGTAGCTAGCTATTCACCAAGTGCTAGAAAACCACACCTCGGTACATGCATCCAGCATGGGAACTGGCACACGCGTCCAGCACGTGAACCGGATTTGATTTTTAATAATAATAATAATAATAATAATAATAATAATAATAATAATAATAATAATAATAATAATAATAATAATAATAATAATAATAATAATAATAATAATAATAAACAGAAATAAAAATAAACTAACAAATAAAATATGTATATATAAATAATAAAAAAATAAACAAACACAAACAAACAAACAAACAAATAATAAAAAAATTTTTTTTTTTAATGAATAATAAATAAATAACAAATAAATAAACAAACAAATAAACAAAAAATAATATTAAAAACAAAACAAACAAAAATATAAACAAGCAAACAAACTAACAAATCAAACTAACAAATAAAATAGCAATAAAAAAAAGAAGAAGAATAAAAAGAATAAATTATATAAATTATATAAAAATTAAAAAAAGTAGAAAATTAATTAAGTAATTAAAATGAGTAAATAAGTAAATAATAAGATAAAATTAGGTGGTCGTGACTTCCAGTTCAGGCTCTTGAGAGTAGCTCCCCAGCAGCCAGGCAAGTCCATCCAACAAACTCCATTGAACGCTCACACTTTGGTGCTAGGCTGATGTGCAATGCCTCCTTCACTAGCAGTTCCTTCTGTCTTCTGGCCTGGTCCAAGATGGTGGCTTCCTCCCACAAAATAGGATGTCCATTATCCCATGCATGCTCAGCAATTGCAGACTTCTCTTTATGACACTTTCTACAGGCATCTTGATGTTCTTTCACTCTGGTCCCAGTCTTCTGATCGTCTCCCCTATATAGTATTTCCTAATATTTCCTAAATCTACAAGGGACGCAGTATACAATGCATGAGTGCATATTAGCTGGTAAAACATGCTTCACTCTCTGTGTTCTTCCCGATATGAAGACGACTTTGATGTTGAACTTCCTGCAGACCCTCCTGATGCGTTCACTCATCCGTGCTGCATAAGGAATCACCATCATAGGATCCTTCTTTCTAGACCCCTGATTGCCTATATCGGTGTACTTCCTGCGTTTATGCCATGCATGGCAATTACCAAGGTTTCACCCAACTCCCCACTAAGGGTTCATTTCGCTCGCCAATCACAGGCACTTAATAATAATCACCAGAGATTCCCATTTCCTCAGATACTTTCTTTTCACCTCAACTGCAATCTATGCTTATGGCTACCTTGTTAGTCTCTGGCAGAGAGTCCTTTTAGCAGCTTGCTCAGTGTAGGTCATCTTCTCTTTGGGATCTTGCTGCTTGAATTCATCTCTGACTTCCATCTCTTCTATCCCTGGAAGTGTCTGCAGTTCAAGCTTGCCATCACCGGCCACAAGACACCCTTCACAATAAAGCAACGAGAATATGTCAAGCATTGTTAAAAGAGTTACAACAAGGGAATCTAGTATACTACAGGAGGTGCTTTAATGAGATTCATACACTAATAATCCCCAAAATTCCAGTCGCAATGCAAGGGATTATAGCGTAATGTCTGTGAGTTAGTATTGTCATTGAGAGTGGCCATGACAGAGCATGCTGGTGAGAGTGGAGTACAGCTTTCTGTTAGTGCAGAGATGGAAGCTTATGGTGGCCAAGCAGCAGCTGCAAGTCACCAACTTTGTTGCAAGCTTAAGGTGCCGACAAGCTGGAAATCTGCAGTGGCTTATAGAGTGGTACAATTGGTAAGGTCAGACAGAGATTACTTGATTTTCTTTTATAAGTATGTGGACAATGTGAGATAGCTCCTTCAAACCCATTCCATCTCCAGTGCTGAGGAGCACAATCAAGAGACACTTGCACACAGAAATGTAATTATTTGCCAAGGTTCACGATATAACATGCATTTAATAATACAGTATTAATTAATGAGTATCTGATATATTATAGTACCTTCCAATTCCATGTGGTCAGGCACAAAGCCTTCAGAGCAGAGTGCTTCTTCACAAGCACGCCTCACCACCTCCTTGACCCACTGGTGAAATTCTGACAAAGATATCGAAACCTGTTGGATATGGAGCAAGTCAAAATTTAAACAGGTGAATTTCTCCTCATTAAGCTTTAAGCAGCTCTAATCAGCTTCAATCATCATTTTAAGCTGACACTTCCCATTGACCTTTCACCTTTCAAAATGGAGTGAACTGTTCCTTGATACAGGCTTATTCTGCCTACCACGTTTGGTAAAGAACCCATTCACATGCATGCATGCATGCACCAAGTAACTGTAAAGAAGAGAGAAATCCAGCACACTGCATGCACCAACCCACCAACCCATACACATCCACCTACACACATATCCACCTACACACACATCCACCTACACACATATCCACCTACACACACATCCACCTACACACACATCCACCCACCTACACACACATCCACCCACCTACACACACATAGAGGCAAGAAAATCCCCTGCCAGAGATTACCGTGGACAGGGTCAGCCATAGGAATAACAGTAATACCACTCAGAAAATATCACAGTTCACAACTTGCAGACAATCAATTATACTTGTGTGCATCTCATATCTTGTGGTTTCTATTTTACGCACTGCAGAGCAGATGAAGGAAACTAAAATATAAACAATGTGTGTTAAGGACATTCCATACTAGTACTGTCACAAATTTATGCTTGATGACACCAATTAACACTCCATGGGATAGAACTGAGTCTTTCCCCAGTATCTTATCTGATGTCAACGAGCATAGTCTGACATAAATATGTGACATATTGGAACCATCCTGTAGATAGAATATATATCAAGTGTTAAGCAGACTGTACTATACTTCCTACCAAAACATCCAACCAAGCCGTATCATTATGTTGCATATGCACACCTCATGCCCAGCCCATTAATACTATAGACCACTCCACCTAATTTGATGATGCCTTACCAGCTGCAGCTTAACGAGGTGGCAGGTCTTAAACTCCTCCAGAGTATAGGTGGTGTTCGGTTCAATTGCTGTCAGAAATTTTCCCTCCAAGCTAAGTTGGCATCTAGCCCTAAGTCTGAGCAAGGCCAGGCTAAGCTGAGGGTGCAGAATAAACAAGTTCTCCTTCAGAGAGTCCATACACTCAACCATTCTCCTAGAGTAAAGTAGGACATTTAACAGTCAGTCAAATCCACATTACAGAAATAAATAACCAAAAATAGGGAAAAGTCTAATACGTCCCCACACAGTTATGTAAGCAATATGCATGCTACATACAATATACAGTATATGTATACACCGATGGGTGGCTTGCCCAAGCTTATAACATGCTCATTAAATTTTTGTCACACATAATATTGTTTGTTGTCTTCACCCCAAGACTGGCTAAAAACGTTTTTGACTTTTGACTGCCCATAACTTTTTTAATAATTGGTTTGTGTAGATAATTTTATGCTCAAATTGTTGCTTGTTCTATGTGCTTTCCAATGATATATAAAATATCTCTAGAGGCATGTTTTGTCAGAAGATGCATGCAGAAACATCCAAGGCAGGGACCCTCCTCCGTTTGGCAGACCCCCACAACTCATTTTTAAAAATCAAAAGCTGTAAAAAAAATTTTTTTTTTTTTTTTTCCATTTTTTTTTTGTTTTTTTTTTTTGGTTTGTGGCTTGTCATAGCTAACAGCTGTGATTGGAGCGAAACCAAATTGCAATAACTAAAGTGGTTGTTGAATGGCAACCTGCCGTATTTGATTACGACACTAAAAATCGCTAAAAATCATTTTTTAGCGTCGTAATCAAATACGGCAGGTTGCCATTCAACAACCACTTAAGTTATTGCAATTTGGTTTCGCTCTAATCACAGCTGTTAGCTATGACAAGCCACAAACCAATTTACAGCTTTTGATTTAAAAAAATGAGTTGTGGGGGTCTGCCAAACGGAGGAGGGTCCCTGCCTTGGATGTTTCTGCATGCATCTTCTGACAAAACATGCCTCTAGAGATATTTTATATATCATTGGAAAGCACATAGAACAAGCAACAATTTGAGCATAAAATTATCTACACAAACCAATTATAAAAAAAGTTATGGGCAGTCAAAAGTCAAAAACGTTTTTAGCCAGTCTTGGGGTGGTCCCCCCCCCTTAACTTATGTTTTTCATTTAAACAACACTTGTGACACTTCTTAAATTTAAAGGCTATCCAGAAATATCTCATCTTTTATGCGTTTAGTAGGATCAGGTATGACTTAATGAGCAATTTTTTTAAAATTCTTTTTTGGATGAAATATTTTGTGCATTTATAGAGCAAAATTCATTGACAATACATACACAAAATGGATACATGCAGGAGCAGATTACATACCAAGTCAGAGCTGACTATCGTCTATTGGAATCTAACCAGCCACTATTAAAGTTTCCAACCGAGAGAGCTTATGAAATTCTACAGACATTCTGATGCTAAACAAAATCACCTTACAGAGACACAAAGAGTTCTCATTGATAATATCCAGCAAGGGTTTGCATTGGACATGATATCTAATCATGCATTGATTATTATCATATATATTATATATATATCCTGTGGATACCTCCATCTCACGTTCTTCCTCCACACAGAAAATGCCTTCCACATGCGAAACTTTGCAAATGTTTTTATCTTGGACAAGTGTTGGTAATTCATGTAGTCCACGACCCACTGGTCCAGCGTAGTGAACATTGCCTCCTTGCCATGGCAGAGGCGAGTAACTCCCGCCATGCTGATGGTCAAGTAATCATTCGGATTAACTTTGGAATATACTACCACTCTAGGGGAGAGAAAATATGTGGGGAATTATGCAGCAAGAACGAAAACTTACTGGGGAAAAATAGCGAGAGCTTGAAAAATAAAAACACACACAATCCATTTTTTCAGTTCAGTTGATTAGCTGCCTTGAGTGCCATATCTATTATGGTGGCAACAGTCATAATCGGGGGGGGGGGAAATCGAAGAATTTGTATTAGACGCTCATTCTCCATATGCACATGCCCAATAGATGACCTGATTTAGTAATAAAACTTTACTTCCGTTTAGACGGGATGTGGGAGCAAAGTTAAAAGAGATTTTTTAATGAATGACGATCGCAACTGCATTCCTGAATGGTTTTTCCCTTGGTTTTGCTACTGTTGCTGGAAGTTCTTCTTCGGTGGAAAGCAGCACAAGCACCTGTGCTTCAGGAATCATTCTGAATGCCTTCACTCTTTAGCAAAGAGGCGCTCCTGGATGGATTTCTTTGCTGAAAGTTTTATTGCAGACATATAGTGACGTGGCGATAGCTTTTGTTTGCTCACTCAATGGAGCTGATTCTATGCCAAACTGCAGCTTATTGTATTTCCATTCTAATGATATGCAGTTTGAGAAGTTAATTTAAAAAAGGTAGTTATAGACACCAGTTCCATTGAGATAGGATAACAAATGCTAAGCAGTAATGTTGCAGTATGTCTACAACAATTCTCACAGCTAGGAAATCCATCCGGGAGCGAAGCCTATGTCAAGTTTGAAAGGGTTTTTCGGCCAGCAAAGGTGCCTGTTGCTGACCAAGTTAAAATGGAAGAAAACTTTTATGACAATTTTTTCCAGCAGTCTACCAAGCCTACCAACAGAGATAAAAAATATGGTATTTATCTCATTGTTCATTTTTTTAAATTTGGCAAGCGAGTTAGAGGGGCAACTTATTGCCATGCGTGTTGTATTTATGTAACTATCTATGTTTATATCGATTCACCTATAATAAATGTGGACAGGTCACCCTCCTTCAATAATGCGGGCTTATGTAAATTGGAAATGGTCGCCATAATGAAGTAAACAATCGAGAGAATGCCCGGAAGCAGATTCGAAGCTAGACTGGCCTGCCTGCGCCATGCAAGTGAGAATTTGGGATGTACAATTAATAGCTGATGCATCCCTTACTAGCTAGCAGAACAAGCCAGCCTGAAATTGGATAACAACAAACCAAGACCTTAATAAACCCCTGCAGGCCTTCCAAAACTACCCCCCCCCCCCCCCCCCCCCCCCCCCACTGGTCCTCATACAATTTTTTTTTACTGCACAGTAATGTGTTCATAGCTGATAGGAAATGATGCAGTTACAGTTATTAGCATTTATTATATTCTGTGACTGATGTGATTATTGAAACAGTAGAATATCAGTATAATGGAACTCATGTATCCAGATGTCTTGGTATAGCAAATGTAGCTAGTGGCAAGTGCAAGCTTATGGTGTTTACGCTGTATGAAATAGCTTTAGTCATGTGCCTCAGACCTAGATTACAGTGAAGTGTTGGAGATGAGTGCCAAGAAGAAGTATCTAACGCTGAAGGAGAAGAGAGAAGTGGAAGTGCAGGAAAACAGCTACTCTTTTGCTAGAGCAGCTATCAAATAAGGTATTGGTAGGTCTCTCATTTTTGATATAATGAAGCCGAAGAACAAGCTATGGATTTGCATTGCTGAGCATGAGACAGATGCTGATTCTGCTAGAAGGATGAGAGTAGCTCATGATGACCATCTGATAGACCTGTGTATCTATGCTTCACACAGGAAACAGCAAAGGACTCTTTTACTTGATCAAAAGTTATGTCAATACTTTCAGTATAACAAGGTTTCACTACTGGTATAACGAACACCTTCTGGTTCCAAAATAATCGCCGTACTGAGATTCTACTCTACAATAATTAGTGTTCTACCATCAACGGGAATTAGCTCCTGTACCATATGGCGCTCACATCTGAATAGATAAAGGTGAATTTTAGAGAACACTCGAGCAATTAAAGTTCCTTGATCAGCATGATAACATATAAAAACATAGCCTGGGGCAGTGATTATTCACTCACTTCAGATTGTAGGGGCTATAGAACACAGATTGCTTGTCCTCTACTGGTGTAAGATAAAGAAAACCCAACTCTGGCTCTTTCCTGAGCCTGTCGACAATATCCAGAGGGTAGGTCAGCGTCTCCAAGGGAGGGAAATACCTCGTCATAACCATTTCAGGGTCTGAGTTTATCAGAAGCTCACTGGAGCGCCTACGAATCATAGTGCCAGCAGAAGAGAGGTTCCTGTGCCTGAATCGAGCAGTCTGATGGATGAATGAGGTGGAGGGCGGGCGAGGAATGTAAGTGCTCGGGTGCACCTGCAGAAAACTTGGGGCTTCTGAAATAGGCTCTTCTTTCACTGACATTGCATCAGAGTCGGCCGTATCAGGGATTGGAGGCAATGGCTCCAGTCTAGCCCGAGTTTGACTCCGTCTTCCAGAGGGTAGAGGCTCGTTAGGACCATGAATATTGTGATAGAGTGTGTTCTGGTAAGTAGACAATGCGGGCTACATTTGTATGAAGCAAAGGAAAATAATAAAATAATTATTATTATGCACTTCTATAGAGGTTTATGTCATCAAACATTCAAGTGCTTGAGGATTGTTCGTGTTTTCTATTTCTTCTAATTTGAAATAGTCGTGTGCAAATATGGAGTTTGTCACCTCATTCCCCGTGAAATATGCAGCCTCTTACATCACCCCCTCTTTCTCCTCACCCAGCTTACCAATGGTTCCAGCTTGATTTTCTTTGAGCCATCAAAATACTGCTGCTGACTCTAATACAAAATACATTAGAATATAAACTCATCAATTAATCATCAGTGGAGATAAAAAAAGATGCAATGCCAACAGACAGGTCTATGCACCTAAAGTGCGAACTTGAACGTGGTTCACACATTAAAACAAAAAAACTATAAACTATAAATCATACACACTGAGCACCAGATTTCTATTTTAATCTGCACACATTACACTGATGAATCATACAGTCATAAGTCAGAAAACTGCACTCCTGGTTGGAGGGGATGAGAAAACCTCTAACATTTAAAAAAAAATACTGATGATCACAAACTGCTACCATGGACAGTTCCTAAGGCCTTCTGTTTCTGGAAGCTCTTTCTCTGAGGAAGGCTGACAGGCACCTTTGCTTACTGCAAACTTCCCTGAATTCATTTGCCCTAAGAGAGAAAGGAGGCTGTTGTAGATACTGTGCCACATATTTTGTTTGCCTACTTCATGCTACAGCTGAGATTATGGTGTTTGTAATTGAAAAGATGAAAAAGTTGCAGAAATAAATTTAAAAAAATTTAAAAAAACTCAGTATGTTACTTTTTTCATATCTTGATATATATTATAATATTGGTATAATATATATACGTATATACATTGTGTGTACATAGGTGCTACTTGGGTGGTTGTTCAAAATGAAGGGAGTTGGTGTAGTTTAAAATGGACCATTCTTGTTTCTGCTTTCCCTTATCTTGTTTCTATTGTTATCCTCTCCATGTTCTCATTCTAACTTGCTGCTGAGCTTCATTTTCCTGGAGAATTTGTTTTCATGAGCTGTATATATAGGCTATAGAATATATGTTCTTTCCAGTTGAGGTTGGAAACCTATAGATGTGACAGCATGAATCAGATGTTATACACTGGCTATAGTTAATATCTTATGCTATATAGTGAGCCTTCTATGTTCTCAAGTTGATGAAAAGAAGAGCTTGAACACCTCTAAGAAAGTAGGTTAGAGAACTGCACTATAGCTTCTATAGAAGAAACAGCCTCTAATTTAGGCTTACCAGGGAAACCAAATGCATAATGTTAAGGGAACTTGGAAACAAGATCCAGGTTGTTGCGGCCAGACAGAAGTCACTAATGCCATGTCCCTCTTGCAGTAGACTCATGTAAGTAGTGACCTACATTACCTAAGGCATCACTAATATGAGTTGGCATCTGGGGGAGGGGAGGGGGGGGGGGGGGGGGGGGTGGGGGGGGGGGGCACATTTTCAAATACAGATCACTTAATCCTATCTCCCTCAAAACAAATAAAGACAGGTGAGTATTAAATATCACGTGTTTCAAAAGTGGTAGGGGTGGAGGTTTCACTCAATCCCTGCCTTATTGAAATCCATGTGGTTGCCAAGTGGAATGTATATAGCATGACAATTATTGACACATACAGAAGGAGGCCACTTATCCAAATGTCACTCATCTGAACACACCGGTCAACCAAATGCTACAAGAAGCCCTGCCCATGGCAATGTAAACCACGTCCATAGCAATGCAACTACATCCAGTGTACTTCTTTTTCATTTCATAGAAAAATCCCATTTTCCTAATGTGCAACCTCGTTCAGCAGTTTTTTCTCTCGATTCTTTTTATTGTGTCAAAGTAGAAGGCATGGCTAGACCAGATAAAAAGTAGCCTTAATCTCGATGTAAGTTCAAGATCTGTGATATTGTGAAGAATGGGAGAAGGGAGAAGTTTAGCTACAGTATATTTAATGTCATGGTCATTTTCAAATCAGGCAAAGAATACTAGATAAATTACAATCTAGAATGAACTCATCAGTGTGTATAGAAATCCTTGCAATGAGATACAATTAAGGAGGATGCTGGAAACTTGGATCAAGGTGCACAAGAATTGTCGGAAGGGAGAACTTGAAGTCTGCTATCATAGATCATGCTTGGAACTACCACCTCAAAGAAGCCGTCTAGAAATGTGAGTGATTGCAAATGAAGGGAGTAGCTTGTGAAGGAGGTGCCTCATGTCCATCTTACACCTAAGAATCAAAGTTTCAATCAAGTTGTACAGTTGGATTATGCACCCATAACCATGCTCATCATTACCTGATGACATGTCACTGTGTCTATACACTACTACATTCAAACTAGTTGTGAATCACATGCATGTGAAAAGCATTGCAAATGAGTCTATTCCCCCCCCCCCCCCCCCCCCCCCCCCCCCCCCATTCATTCTGATGAAGGCTGAAGCACTTGTTAGCCTCAAAGAAGAAGCTAACAATCAACATAAGAATGCATGTCTACTAATGACTGACACACGATGCACTACAACTAATACCCAAGACTAGGTAAAAGTCACCACGCATTCTCCTTGCTGACTGGCTTAGCAGAGCAATTTCCTTCATTTTTAAGTTGAAAGACCTAGCCTGTCAAGAACTTCATTAAAATGCTCGCAACTTACATGAACGTGAGATGTTTTGGACCTTTTCTGATCATTTTGAGACGAGGCCTTTGATTTGAACCACCAACAAGCATCTCAGAAGTGTCATAGAGCCTTGCTTTTAGCTGCTCCGCACTCAACCCCAATGAATGGACTCTGGGTTGGTTACTCCCAGCCTCGACTTCAGACATGCTGCACGGAAAACTACTTCAAACTGCCGCCATTGTTATTTTCACCCTTATAGTTACTATGGCACCTTAGAAGAGGCACGTGCACTATATCTGTCATCTTGCTGACGTATTGGTAATCTAGTCTGGCGCTGGGAACGACCCCTTATCTTCCTCGTCTAGCGTAGGAATTTGACGCTCTCTACTGTTGGAATTTGACACTGATACTTTTTGCGCCGCGTCTGATGACAGGGGACACGGTCTGAAAACGCGTGGTTTTTTTTTTGGTTTTTTAATTATAAAGTACAACTTTGCTCACATCCACACTCTGTCCTGATTTATATACCAAAATGTACCCAATGCAGTTTGTTTTACATATTTATCTTTTGGAACTGCAGGTGCAGGTGGGAACATGAAGTGAAATCACCCCCTCAAACTCCCCTGGAGCAACTACTTTCCATCATCAAGTCTTGAATGACTGTGATTAATAGAGCTGTACTAATACTACAGATTCTAATACTACAGATTGAAAGCAAGAGATAATTTTTTTAAAGTGGACTTATGTTCATATGAAGGGGATTTAAATTATAACACTAACGTAAAGCCTTGTGGTTACGACTTTGGAGCTTTTTAGATTCTGCACACTTGAGTGGACGTATAGCTCAAATGATAGATCTCTCTGCAGGCCTGTACCCAGGATTTGGAAGGGGGTTCCTAGTCTCCGATGGCAGACTTTTCCCTGCTAAAAGCATAGTTCCTCCCAAATGTAAGATTAATGGATTTTCAAATTGAAGTAAGATCGTAAATATATAGGTCTAAGGGGGTGGGACAAGGAAGCTTAACATAAACATAACATGTACAATAGCATAAATTATTCAGCTATATGCCTTAAAAAAGCTGATGCTGACCAGAAAAAAAAGTTAATTTTGTCATCCAAGTTCAGCTCCATCTCATACTTGATGTGCATGAGTGCTAGACCTGTCATTCTCTCTTGTCACATGGTAGAGCAGGTAGCACCCGAAAATACTAAATAAAACCCAACTCAGTGAAACAATAAGGCTCCAAAAATTACGATATGGTTGAAGTGGCGCTTAAGTTAGAGAGGTGCTATAAATCCAGAATTTACGGTAGCTCTTATATGAAGGGGAAGTGGGGGGAGGGGGGGGAGCCTTCAACACACAATATTTGGCTCCAGAATGACTGAAACTCCACGAAAAGACAGTCCTTACATACCCAGACTGGAAGTAATTGTACGCATCAAGTTGTTTCCAAGATAGAAGCTGTTCCTGGGTGTATACTCTAGGTCGTTGAATGAAGTAAACAAAGATATGCCAATACTCTACCTTGGGCCAAGTGGTCATGTCTCCTGCGAACTTAGCCTCATTATCGGGCAAGTAGGGGTCATCTGGTGGTGACAAGCCAACGCAACTAAGTTTCTCAATATATCGCTTCGTACCTTTCTCACGCAAACTCTCACTACAGCCCACCAGGGTGTGTGTCAATCGAGCGTCTAATGCAGGTGTGATTCACGCCGAAGCTATCTAAAAAAAAAATTCTAGCAGGGGTTGCCCGCTGGTGCGAGCTTTGCCTCTTATATTATTATGAACTTTACAACCACTGACATATGAGATATGATGACATACACAGTTGAGTGGTTGACTGGCTCCAAGAACTGAAGCAGTCCTGAAATAAAAGGGAGAATAATTATTAACTATTTTGAGTTTATGAATTTATTACAGACGAGAGGCAGAAACAATGGAATGAGCACGAGTTGGTTGAGTCAAAGTCACTTAGGAAATGTGGCCACAGGTATATAGGTAGTTGTTTACCACTTGAAGAAAGGTCAAGATCTATTATATATAGCAAGGAACGGATCTCATCCTCATCCATGCTATATCTCAACTCCTGAAAATCACAAATGAATTTTCCTACATCACTATTTTCAACAGCAGCATCTTGTTCTTCACTGGCCCCTTGTTTGCTCTGACCTGATGGCTGGATAAGATCTTCCTCCAACATTTTTGCATTGTGGATGCCTCAATTTCATCCCAAGACTCTACAACAAGATCTACCACAACTTTCATATCCACTGACTTCACAACAGACTTGCCATTCTCTTCTTCTATCAGGAGTCATCTCAACAATTTCTTTGTTTGAGTGTTTCAAGTACACCTTGATCCATTGCTTGGATCAAGGACGTGACATTTGGTATGTTCTTCAGCACTGGGGTGGGCAGGACAGTTATCCAACACCAAAACAGCATCTTTTCCAAGCCAATTGAAGAGAGCTCTTTACACACTGTAGGGATGAATGAATCTGAGAGGACATCCATGCATTCTTTTGGCCATGATACTGCACAGGTAATAATAAGTCGGGCATCTAACATCTAGGACATTTAGCTTTGGCAATGAGCTGGAGAGGTAACTTAATGAGGCTAGTTGCATTTGCACAAGCATTCATTGTGACTCTCTCTTTTCTCTTCTACCTCTCATCAGCTGATTGTAAAGAAGAGGCAAGTGTTTTGCAACGATAGTTGATTCCAGTTTCATCACAATTAAAGATCTGATTGTGAGTGAGCTGCTACAATTCAGCCAAGGAGGAGATGAAGGTGTCACCTGCCTCAGATAATTTCTCCCCTTTAAACGAATTCCATGCCTCTTGCTGAACCTCCACTGCCAGCCCGTGCTTCCAGACAAGTCTGATTGTAACCATACAACTTATTATGCAGCTCACTGGACTACTTTCTCGCACAGTATCGGCTCAGAGACAGATCTAGATAGACGTCTTTTATTCTGTGTAGAAACACCAAACAGTTACGATCTGTTATCATCTCGAAAAGGACACCCGTTAGGCAGACCCGGAAATGGCAGATGCCTTTCACTAGTGCTAGACACTCTTTTTCAACAGTGGAATGATGTTGGCAAGGGGGGAAGCTGCTGGGAATAGTAGGCATGGGTCGGTCTCCATGTTCAGTTGAAGATTGACAGAGGACAGCACCTATGTCAAGGTCTGAGGCAAAAGTGTGTAAACTGGAATAGGCTATCAAAGGTGGGGCCAGCGATCACAGTCTCACTGGTGAGGCGATTCTTCAAAGTGTGTTGAATGACGTACCATTGGATGACATCTGGTTTGTCTTTCCTACTGGCATCTATTAGGTAGAAAGTAAGATCTGCAAAATGCTCCTCTTCAGTAATAACCCGCCAGGCCCAGGAAGGAATGGACGTCCTTCTTCCGGACAGGCCTGATGAACTCCCAAATGGCTATCACTTTGGCATCTTGAGGTTTGATATGACCTCGTCTGACAACGTGGCCAAGGTACTCACACTCTCTCAGGGCTAGGAAACACTTACTCTGCTTTGCAGTCAGCTGAGCCTCCTGGAGGCGAGTGAAGACCTTGTAGAGATGTCAGATGTGGTTTATCCATGAACAGCTAAACACAACCAAATCATCAATATAGTGGCAATGAATTTAGACAGGTCAGTAAGAAGCTTATTCATCAGGTGTTCAAACAATGCCAGTGCTCTTACAAGACCAAACGGCATAACAGTGAATTGGGACTTCTCTGTGATGAATGCTGTCTTCTTGATAGATGAAGGGACCGCCGGCACCTGCAAGTACGTAGCCATTCATAAGATCCAATGTCATGATATAGGTAGAGGTAGAGAGGCCATCGAGGAGGTCTTCTATACGGGGCCTATTCTAGTCAATACATAGCCTTGTACTACCATCCTTTTTGGAACCGATACTACAGGTGATGCCCATGTGCTGCGGGAAGGCAGGATCAGATCCGCCCATAGAAGGAGCCCCACTTACTTCTTCACAGTTGCTTGCTGTGCATGTGGGACATGGTAATGCAGGTGCTGAATTTTTTCCCAGCAATCACATCTCCATCCTCTAAGAGGGCACCATCCTTTGCTGATTCCTTCTCTATGGGCCTAACAAAACATGGCCATTTAAAATATAGTAGTAATAAACACATTAAGTACATCAAGTTTGTTGCATTTCTACTGACATACTGATAGATATCGCACACCAACTATACATATTTGAAGGTCTTGGCCATCAGCACCTTCATGGCTGTCCATCTATCATGGTGATGGAGGGCTTTGACCTGGTGCTCACTAGTGTGAGCTCCATTCTCATTCACAATTTAAAATGCTACCATAATGACTACATGTACCATTCTGGTAAACACTGGCATGGAGAAATGGATACCTTTGGGTAGATAGAATATAAGTTGGTGATTGAAACTTTCTACGCACCCTGTAAGTATCTCGACACTGCAATATCATATTCTACATTTCACTTCAGAGCTTTGAAACTGCCTTGCTCATGATACTATCTACAGCTTCCAGTAATTGTGTAGCAAAATTCTTGAGTTGGATTTGCAGACATAAACATGGGTGTCACTTACCCAACAATGTCCTCAGCATAGCGTTACATATCTGTCACCTTCACATTTTCTGTGAGACTTCTCTGGATGGCCATGGGGTCACAAATAGTCATCTCACTGAATAGTTCGGCATGTGACATGGAGAATTCCGATGATATTCCAAGTGGTTACCCTAAAATTTAACACACATGTACTCTAATAGAGTGAATGGAGATGTTAGCCACGTGTCTTTGAAGAATCGCTGCATCCTCATTACAGATATTCATGGAGCAGTAGAGGTGCAGTTTGATGATTCTTCCTCATTAGTGCACATGCTAAACTAAAAGGCATGTAACTTAAGGTGCTTACTCTTGCAAGTCCCTCCCTGGTCCATCAACCGATCCTTGGTGATCTTCCGTGGGGCTGCTTGATCACATCGTTTGTCCCTATAGAGTGTCATAAATATCAAGAATGGTTTAAGCCACAACATAGTCTCATGTAAATCTAAGAAATCACGTTGCTGATAAAGAAGACCTCGGTAAAGTATGAGTTGGTCCCACAACTGCAACAATCTTCTGGTCTGGAGACTCATAGGTTGAGCTTCTTGAGCTGGTGGTTTAGAATTGGCTTCCTAGGCTCTTAGGAAGTGGTCAGTCAGCTCATCCTGAAGTGTTTCTCCCAAACATCTGTGCTAGGTGCACACAATGTGCTACAATGGCCACTGCTGGCCTGTTTTCATGTGTATCATGAACCACACTGATGGCAGGGATGGTGGGAGAGAGCATCTGCATTAGAGTGCTTGCTTCCCTGGCAGAAAGTTGACATTGGGTAAGGTTTTTTTATTGTGTAAAACCTCATAGCATGTGCATCCACAGAATAAGCAGACACACATGACTCACCTGCATCGAGTGGTACAGGTGACTCATGTGTGTCCTCTTCAGTGTCTTCAGTTGCCAGAGTGTACAGTAGTGATAGCTAAAGGGTCAGGCTAGCTGAATATGTGATTGCAACACTGATATCCATGGAACAAAAACACAAAACCTTATTAGAATTTTATCAGTTGGTAAGTTTCTGAGCTGTGAGATCAACCTCTGACATAGGTGAGCTTGAAGCTAGCTCATTGCTGTATATGGAAAATTGTATGTATGTTCTATGTACTATATATGGAATATACTCCTTCTTTAGACCTGACCCTACCTGTATAACTATACCCAAGTTACTGGAGGGCGTCTCTAAACCTGAGTACCTGATTTTGCAACAGATTTTTCGCCTAGTGCTAGACAGCTCAAATTAGCACCTGTGGCTAGAGGAAGCCTTACCATACGAGTTATTTCATCAGGTGCTAAAAACTTAGTCTATTTTGAGCTATATCAAATCCATACCATGAAGTGTGCAAAACCTATGGAGCCATAAAGTGGTATTTTTTAGTGCCTACAAGTTTATGGTATTACTCCCCCCCCCCCCCCCCCCCCCCCTACCCCACTCCCCCCCTCCCCTTATCGGGAAATGCATTTGCACCCTGTCCACTAGATCAGGAGGCCAGTTTTTGGTTTCTCCCTCTTTAATATTCATAACCAGATGGTGAGATGGTGAACTAGCGAGGAGATAGCAAGATATTAAATCGCGGAGCAGCATCAGAAATAACGACACTGGCTGAGATAAGAGACATGCCAATAGAGAGAGACCTCGATAATAATAATAATAATAATAATGGTAATCCTAAACTGTTCCCCTTAGTAGCTCATCAACACTGAGACAGGAAAAGTGCAAGTGGATATTCTAGCAGAGATCAAGAGAGGTATTTGGTTCCATAGCTACATAGGAACATATTATAGCAAAAATCCCAGCATTACCTCATTGTGATGACATCATTAGCACTGGTGGATATATATTGCTCTAGTCATTGTCCTGACCTAAGTCCTGTAGCCAGGTGTTGCCCTGGCTCTAACCCCAGTCGTTACCTGGTCCTAACCTAGCTAAAGCCTCAAACTAGCTAGTACTGATCCTTAAAATATTAATGAAGTCATGTAACGCCAGGATCTGCCATGAAGAAGCTAGCTGAGCAGCAATATTTAGATGAGACAAAAGTGAGATGCTCAGGAGAGAGCATGTTCATAGCTATATAACCATATTTTCCAAGATCATTGTTAACGACATTCACAATAACTTTCTCAATAGTCAACTTGAAATTGTACTCTCTCGACGTTTTGAGTGGATGCTCTAGCCTTCATTAGGAATAGACTGGATGATGGATGGCCTTTTCTCATTTTGCAACATAATATATCATATAGCTAGCTGGTTGTGTTGACTACTGTATCACTATAAGGGGGATGAAAAGGGGAAAAAGCACCTCCTTGGCACTTCTGTTCAATTTAAAACAAGACATCACAAAATTGATGGCAAGGCTGACTTATTGTGCCAGCAAACATAACTGTCCTAAATTTTGCTTTTGGAATTAGCAAGTCTGTTGGTTGAATAATATTGTGAAAATGCTTACAGAAAATTCATACAATATTTTTTTTAACATATTAGTTCATTGTTAATACTCATCATTCAGTTCCTCTTTCTTCTTGTTAGCGCTTGAGCATAGCAAAGCCCAAGCAGTCCACGTAGGTCCCACTCTGACCAAACACTCCAACGCACCTACCAGATCCAACTGGAATTTCTATGTGGTTGTCCATGGAACATGAGGGGACAAATATTTGGAGGTTCTGTTTGGTAGTGGTGATCTTGAGGCCGCACACACGATCCTTGTCAGAGTAGAGCTGGATCCTGGTGAACAGCTCGTCCCTTTCAAAGTTCCACTGGACTTGGTTGGGGATGTCCGGTCTACCACCAACACAGATGTTAGATTCATCCCACTTCTTCAGCACCAACTGGCCTATGCTTGAAGTGGATGCATCAATGTTCATTCTCATGCATTTTACTGGTTGGTCACGGGAACCCACAAGGCTGAAGTCATGGCCACCGATGTTGCTCCCATAAGCTGCCTGGCTGGTGAAGAGGTCCTGGTTGATATCTTGAGAGTAGCTAGTCATCTTCTCGGCTGATCTTTGATAATGGTGAAGAATCCAATGGTGAATAAAACTTTTGGTTGATGACTCAAATGCATGCAGCTTTTATAGCACTGGCAAAATGTGTGCTTGGCAATAGTTAGGCTTCCAACATAACCACAGCGACTATGTCTGTTAAATGTAAAACAAAAAACTTCTTGTTCCAAAAAATGCTGACGTAGATTAACAAGCCTTTACTAGAGTAACACCTTTCATTTTAAGTGCTGCTATCATCAACAGAATTGTACTAAACTCAATGGGTTGATGAAAGGTATAAAATTGGAGGTCAACATTGTTATTTGTGATGTGACACTACTCTTTCATGTAACTGGTTATGCTACTGACTTAGCATTGATGCATCTGCAAAAAAATTCTCTACCAACAGTTTGAGCTGAATTCAACCAGCTGCACTATACAAAATATTACTGCAATAGCAGACAACTTTGCATAATACGTAACACAATGACTTACTCGATAAGCAACTTCCAAACTTTTTTGGGCTACTTCCCCCTTGGCTTCCTGAGCACATCGTTAGTGCCCCTTTCTTTAGCGTGTTTAAGACCTAACAAACTTTATAGATTATTAACTGTGCAGAGTTAAAAATAATAAGCACAATAACTCACACCCAGAATATTTGAAATGCTCTTGCTATTGACCTAATGTAAGCATAAATGTGTAATCTTTGGCAAATTCTATGATAAATGTGATTGTTTTATTTAAAGTAAAATTTTATAAAATTTAAAAAATCTCAAAACCTACTCTTTTCAATAATGTGTAGCATATTGTAAGATTCTGAAGAAGTATCTCGTTTTTGTTTGTGGGGCGGTATTGCTCACTTTGGGAAATGCTGGGCTACAGCATTAAAGTGGAATGACTAAATGATCTAGCAAAAATGTTGAGTGATTAATTATGGAGAAGGTTATTGTGTCTACTAAGTTAACTGAGAGTTCATTGAGAATACTAAAGAGGTTTTTCTTAGATGTTCACCTGAACACCTTCACAGCATCCTTTGTTATGGCGGCAGCAGTAACACACTTGACTGTAGCTGCCTAGACTCATGTGCCAACTAAATCACACTGCACTCCGATAAAGCCATTTCTAGCAAGCAGAAGAGTGTTTGATAAGTGTGAATGAAGCCTAAATCAGTGGTCTACTTGACACAGCAATCCACAAAATAATCAAAACCAGTATAGATTTATAGAAGATTCACTGCATTGCTATTCTGACAAAGATGATAACAAAATAACAAAATCTTATTCCACTCCCCCCCATCCCCCCCCCTCCCCCCACCTCCCCCATTGCATGGCAACAGATGATTGCAAGCAGTATGTAGGAATATTTTTGGTCCAAGTGAAACATGGACTATTGGGGTTTGCCACATTAAGAATTGAAATTGGAAGCAGCCATGATATTTTATGTCAGTCTTAAACATAAATACATTGAGCAGTTGGTGTGCTGTACATTTCCTTTACCCTCCCTACCAGTTATATATTAAATAACTCGGCATATTTGCAGGCTACATTACTCTGACCAGCAGCAACTTAGGCCCCAGCTGATAGATACACATACTTTTCAAAAATAGTTTTGATTCTACAATTCAAATATGTCTTAGATGTTTATTCAATGTGTAGCACTAGTATCACCACCATATGATAGAAGATGAAGGATTTACTCCCTAAAAGAGAACATGTGTATGCTGAAGATGGTAAATTTGTCCAGGGTATTTATTGTGTGAAAGTGCATCTTTGAAACAATCTGAGGTGATGGCCTGAAATTATATGAATTGTCCAACCAAATTTTTTTAAACCAGACTGCATCCATTTGCTGGTTAGATGACCTACCATTTGATGTCATGCACCAATGGCAATATTAAGATTATCTCTCTGGTTGTGATCTGTATGGATTCATCAGCAATGCAATAAATATAAGAATTAAGGTAACAATGACAGAAGAGGTCCTGAGTCTGGATGATGAACATTGTTCATGATAATAGGTGACCACTAGTGGCACTATCTAAATTTACCAGTTACTACTACAAAACGTTGCTCTTAGTCTGGACACTGCAGATATGGAGAGATGAAATCTCAAATGTTCTTGTAAAACTGAATTTATCATGCCAGTCTATAGCACTCCCCTACACATTAATATGTTGATGCTTTCAAGTTGATTTTGTCGTTGCATTTAAAAAGTTGGAAAGGCATGGTCACTGATTAGCCCACAATAATATTTGAGATTGGAATAGCTAACTGACATCGACTAGACTTGAAGAGAAGTGGCTTAAAATAATCTCTTATCGCTAGAGGGCCAAATGTTCACATTCGTTAGTTGTATTATTGGACACGACACACTTCTATTCTACTCATATTTATATTAAGAGCTCTTTCAATATGAAGTAGAAAAATAATTCTTGCTAACCTTCTTCAGACTTATTATAATTATATATTATTATAATAAAAACAACACCAAACAAACAATGTGTTGGTGGGAATTAGTGACAGATATAAATATGCTACCAAATACTATTAAAGGCATTTAGACCTGCAATAATCAGAGAGCACAATTGTAAATATGCTGTGTGTGTGTGTGTGTGTGTGTGTGTGTGTGTGTGTGTGTGATGATTATCTGCAGAGGGGATAGCATGATGTTTGTTTGTTTGTCATAGTGTTATTGTGCTGTTCTATTGGAAGTGTGTTTTATGCTTCTACATGTGGAAGAAATACCAGCCACACAGAATTACAAACCTGGCAACTGCATTTGAATCAAATCCGAGGAACATTGGGGAACTGGAGCTTGTTAAATAATTTCTGACTCCTGTTCCTCGGACTCTACCTAATTACTCTCGCTCTCTTTCTTGTCCTTGTGGGAGATTCAATGTTACTGTAGGCATACCTCTACACATACTGACCTATGACATTCATGCTATGCATGCAAATTTCATAACATGTTACCTGTTATCCCATCACACACTGTGTGCTGCATCAATAGCTGGCTTAGCAATGGTCCATGCCACAATAAACAAACCTAAACATGCGTTGTTGTATAGAGGGATATTTTATTACTTAAAAAGTTGGGAAAGAGCTTAAAACATTCTCAATGAACTCTCAATGAATTACGATGACTTTCTCAATAATCAACTTGAAATTTACATGCTCGACATTTTTGCTAGACGCTCCAACTTTCATCAGCGATAATTATTCCTGATGAAATGTCAGGGCATCTTTCCTGAGATGCCAAATACCCTGTGTGACACTGGGCATTCTCTCAATTCAATTCCCTTAACTATGACAATGATCTCCGATTTACGTAAACCCTTATTATTTAGGAGAGGCTCCACTGTATTGGTAGAGAACCAGCTAGAGAGTGCAAGAATGTCATAAACCAAACAACTGAACTGAGCATGGGTTGCAGGCTCATGATCATGTTTTATGTGGACGACCTTTTACCAATTTTGGTCTCGAGACACATTTCAAGTTATCTGGCACTAAAATTGTTAAAATTGTTATGTACTCAAGTTATGGCTGTGAAATAGAATAAATGATAAGATAGATACAAGTATTTGAAGTCAAATTTCATGAACTGTAACATTTTTGGGGGCTGCTGCTTTACTAATACTTTTGCAGATTTATTTAAAGCATACTGGAAGTGTATTTGTAGGTAAAAAATGACTGGTACCACCATTTAGGATATTTGGAAGCTGCTGGAGTGAGTTTCAGCTAAAGTTTAAATTTTTTGTTGCATTTTTTTTGTTCAAATTGGAGTCAAACCAATGTGCCTATAATTATACTGCACCCTCCAATACACCAGAACAAATATTAAAAAGAGCTGATACTATTGCCCCTTTAAAAAGAAAGGAAACAGGACAGTACCCATGCATACCACGCCTTACAAGTCAATACCACCGATCCGAAATAATGCCATCGGCTGTTGCTTATCATCTTGCAATATGTTAATTTCTTGTTTTCGCAAGCAAGTTTCAGGAGTTTTTGTTTTTTCGATCAATAATCAGTAGCTATGGCTGTATCATAGATTTAACTATAGTTACCGAGATATACAGGAACAAATGGCTTACCGTGGGATTATCCTAATTGTTGGTTTTGTTGTTTCTGTGTATTATAGTTGAGGGTGGAGGATGACACCAATTAGAACTTCAGGGTGGTCTCCAGCTTTATTAAAAAATTATGTGCCCTACACTTATCACCACATGCCACATGCCAGGTCTTGTTATTATAGTTGGTGGTAGCTAATAGACCATGTTATCTACTGCACAAAAATCAGCACATACTATACGTTCTCAATGAACTCTCAGTTGACATATATAGTAGAATATAATAACTTTCTCAATCATCAACTTAAATTTGCTCCTTGAAGTTTCAACCAGATGCTCTTTTATTCCTGATGAGCATCTAGCCAAAATATCAAGGAGGAAAATTTAAGTTATGATTGAATTATGTTGACTGTACCCATGTATGGTCAGCTACAGCCTCCTTCAAAGATTTGATAACATTTTCTCAGGGGAACTCCCCCAACTAAAGAGCAGTTGTTTTGGTAAAGGATCAACTACAGCTTCCTTTGGACTTTGTATTTAAGAGCAGGCCAGGAGTGAGAACTCCACAAACAAACATCAGAACTGAGCATGGGTCACTTGTTCTGCTCATGTGTTAAGAGTCTCCAACCACAAGAGACCTAACAGATACCAACCTTGGTAATTCGCTGCCACCAGAGTCTCTCCCTAACTTCTTCTAGCTAAACTCCAAGCTTGACAAAAACTCTTTTGATCTTAAGTAGCTTATATTAAAGCAACAGTTGAGTAGAAGAATATGAAGATAGGATGAGACTGATTAAGCCTGGACTGCAGAGAGATTTAAATACCCTTGCAGCCAGGCTTTCACAGCTTATGGTGTTGATAACAGTGTGAGAGTAGTAGAATTACTGTATGTCCCTACAGGACTTATCTAAGAGTGTGAGATGATATCATGATTGTCCTATGTGTTGATAATCTGAGGTCATGAGTTCTAGCTCTATTTATAAATTCTATCTAGCTCTATTTATAAATTCTATTTATAGTTTGATCTTCGCAGGATTGATCTGCAGCCAATCAGGGCTGACATCATGTGCATTAGCATGATTGTGTCAACATTGAAGCCACAGGCTATATACTCTATTCTACTTCTGACAAAAAATTTAGTCATAAGACGAGCATTGGAAGATTTGGAGACTTCTGGAAACTTTTAAAAAAATCTTCAAATTGGATTGACTGATTAAAAAAAAAGGAAAAAGGATTTGCAAGAGTAGGCCTCAAACATTTAGGGAACCTTTACCTAAACAATGATATGCTCTGTTATATAATAATTATAAGTGAATCATTTAAAATTTATTTTCTCCATTGAATATGAAATAGAATCAAACAGAAATTCCAACATTGCAGTCAGTGCAAACAAGTGCTAGTTAATCCATGTACTGTTTGGTGATCTAAGTTTGCTAATAATGTTTGCTAATACATAATTATACAAAAATATTTAAAAAAATACTTCTGACATTGCACAATCCATGTTAAATATGAGCAAGAGGGGATAACATCATTTAGTAAATTGTTCTAGTTCACATAATTTAACCAGGGAAGAACTCATTAAATTTCCTTCAACATGATCCACAATTATCTTTGTAGTGCTCTTCTGTGTCATATACCCAGTGTTGTGTCGAATGGCAGAGTGGTAGTCACAGGAACCACCATATGTGGCTCTAAAGACATCCCAATCCCAAGCCTTCAGCTGGTAATTTCTAGACTTTAGTTTCGCCAAACATCCAAAGTCACGAAGGACCTCATAATTTGATCCTCTGTAATTCAAGGATTCGACATGTAGAATTGGCTTGACAATGAAGGGGCTAAAAATTAGCTCCAGGTACTCAATACAAGCTGGGCAAGGAGCCTTGTTGAGCCAAACATTAGTTACACTGTTAGTTTCAACCATTTGGGTGACGATCTTGAACACTTCTATGTAGAGATCCAAGGGGCTTTCCCTGGCAACTAGCTGTCCATTAATGATGACATACAACCAATCTGATTGTTGGAATTGTATATCCTGAACTTGGGCATGTGAGAGGATACCAGTGCAATTATCCACCGAATCTTGATCTGTAAAATAAAAAAACACAAGGCTGGCTCATTGATAATATTATAGACTTAGAACAGCCTTGTATCAGTTACAAAATGAAGGGTCTAATATTCTTACAGTAATGTCATCAGCTATTCTAATAGTAGACTTACCTGTTGTTCTACCCATAGTTTGAACAGCTGTATCACCATCAACACTCGTACCCATCACTGAAGCTGGATCCTGAAGGTTATCATCCTCTTGATGGGCCTCGTGAATCTCCATTACTTGAACAATGTGAGACATGGGGTTTTCAGTAGGAAGTCCTTCTAATGATGTGCTCACAGTGACCACCACGATCACTCCTAAGAGAAGTCTTGACATTTTGGAATTCTGTAATCAGAGCAAAGCAGCAACAAGCACTAAAAAAATGAGCAGTTGGTAATTTTGCTCAATTTCAAAATTACCAATCGAGTTCTTGTGAATACCTTTTTGCTGTGTTTCTTATTGAGCTGAACTGCATTGCAAGGTCATGCTTTATATACTTTTGAAAGCGTCACACGTTTTCTGCAACACTATATTAGGAGAGCGGTTTACAAATCGTTCTGTGTTGTGAAATCTGGCCATTCAGCTAACAAATGACTTCCTGCTTCCATTGCACCTGAAGGCAAATTATAAACATGTGGGTGAGACAGAGGAAGATGTAGGAGGATGTGGAAGTGAATTGAACAGATAGATTAGTGGACTTCGGACAACACACATGATGCAATTCAAGCTTTTATCAAAACAATATGATCCATTTGTCAACAATCTAGAGCTCTGTCATGCCTTCCTTTCCTCCTCCTTACCCCTCCCACTTCTCGCCTCTTGTAATTAAGTTACCACACCCACTAGAATACTCCAGAATGTAACTTAATTAAGCAGAGGTCATTCCTTTTGATGCAGATAAGAATGGTGTCCTATCACGTCTGCATCCATCCTACTATAGAAGTGCTGCTGAAGGTGAGCTCTACATGATGTTGCTATTTTGTGAGGCTAGGACAAGCAGCAGCAATACTAGTGCCCCACAACAGTCTAGCACTTCTTGCAAAAAGGCTGTTGCAACAGCCATGGATGTCGCAGCAGATTCTATATGCCTGTTCTCCATCCCTCTTGTTGATATCCACCTAATAATAATTATTTCATCACATCTTTTTTATAGTTAGTCTGTCTTGTATATTGCTATTTTCAAATTTGCGCAGCAGCTCTCCGTCCACTTTGTGGGTGACTTGCACTCTTTCTACTAACTCATACGGCTGCCAGTATCTGCTGGACTGGGTTTTTGATGGATTTTGATGACTTCATGAATGCATTGACCTCTATAATATCCTAGCTTATTCGTGATGTCAATCAGAGGATAGTATACTGTCAATGGATACGTCTATGTTGCTTCTAATTATTACTGTTGCTAACGACCCAATAATGCGCTTTTTTTAAATGGTTTAATTAAAATTGTTTTTTCTAAGAAAGAAAGATATCATTTTCCTACTCTCACTCTAGGTTTAGCTGGTCCAGCTGAAAGTTCTTGATGTTAATCCTGTAACTATCGCCGTACATTGTCAGCATGACATGCATCATAACAAGCTTCATGCTATATATGTACTGTGTGTACATCACATGTCCAGGTCAATAAGTCATCATAAGGCTTGTGGTTTGTGGGTGATCACGGTTCCCGGAAGCTAACAAAAGTACCTTGAGTGGGGAGGGAGAAGCTTACCCTTTGGCTATAACCTGCTATAAAGTTGAAAAACTTACCATGCTTCATGCGCATGCACTTAAATTGAGCAGTAAAAGTTAAGTTGTGTCTGCAAGTTTAAAGCGGACACCATATGACTGTCTGCATTGATTAGATACCTGCCTATGTGGACAGCCCGCAGCTGACTGGAAGCCAATGATATCAAAAGACAGTTTTTTGTTTACTCTTATATAGTACAGGATGTTATGTATCCACTTTGTCTGGTGGTATGTAGTGAGAATAGTTATTTTTGTTTTTGTCATTGTTGTTGTTGTTTGGTTTTAGTCTTGTTTAGGTGGTAGGGAAAGATTACAGGGCTCAATGTTAATTAGGAGAGCTGCTGGTCATTTCTTATCAGATATCAATAAAGTACTAATTGAGATGACAGATTAAAAAACGTCTAATCACTTGCATGAAGCATGAAGTTTTGTATATTCCTTACACAATAATTGTTAACACACTTGCTTTTACAACTCCTTATGATGTTTCACGTCTGTAAAGCAGTCATGTGTGGCTTAATCATAATGAACAGCAGCTATAGCTACCTATATCTGTAATTATGCTATTACCACAGCAAAGGGAGGCAACCGAGGATTGCCCAGAATTGAGAGACTGTTTTTGATAATGATAATAGTACTAGTACTAGTTATAAGTCAATAAAAATGATCACTTCTTCTGGTAGTAAATCAGGTTGTTGCAATCTAATGAAGTTGGCTTGCACACACGTCCTCCCTCCCTCCCTTACTCCTCCCTCCAAATTATCCTACTAACATGAGTAATTAAGAGTAGGATTTCCACAATATATCTCAATCTTATAGGGCTAACCTCTGGCACAGAAAATTCAGATGTTAACTGGATGCCGTTAGAATGGGTGAGATAACATTGAGGGCAAACTTAGGCTCTGATATGCAGGTGACTATTGGCAGCACCAATTGTGGATCAAACTAAGTAGCTCAGCCACTTCATACCAGGCACAGACCAGCTTCAGAGGGATGGAGGCTAATAGCAATGCAAATATTAAACAGCTGACAAAATGTATTCCCCCAAATTGCCCTCCCTCTACCACCATCAAATTAATTTGGTCCAGCAGTTGAATCTCCATCATTGTTCTGTTACTTTGTGCGATGGAGATTAGTTCAAGTGTTTAATCCACATCACAATAGCCAACATTTCTACTGTCTTCGCCAAATTTTAATATGATCTGAAATATATCTTTTCATTGGAGGAGTCACCAACCAAGTCCATCTTCTTGTCTTGCTAATGTGTGTGCGCAGGTTAGCAATGAATGATAAGCCGTTCTCTTGCATTCATGTTCTAGGAACTTGAAAAGATTATATGATGGTGCACATATTATACATGACACGATTGGCCTAAGGGGAACCTCAGGTTTATGTATCTTAAGGAGCCTATAAATCAGTGGTGGTCTATTTTCAGTGGGCCTAATTCTATTGTATAATGCAGTTGTTATTTCCCCCATCTTCTCCATATTCTTTAATACATGATTCACCTTGCTTCTCTGTGACTTGGTATGATCCTTCTTCAGTATTCCGTATGTTTTGGTCTCCAGCATTACTCTCAGCTTTGAAATGTAACACTCCTTTGTTATCAGAACTGTTGGTTTCCCCTTGTCTGCTGGTAAGATTACAAGCTCTTCCATATTCCTCAGTTCTCCAAAGCCCTTTCTCTGTTCCTTCATCAGGTTGTCCTTTGGTTTCCTTGCACATCTCAAAATTCCACATATTCTTCCTCGAAGCTCATGTGCTTTGCTATCCTCCAGCTTCCCGGCCATCTCTTCCACTACAGCTATGGTTTAGCATCTCACTATTCCTGATGAAGGCTAGAGCATCTAGTCAAAACATTGAGAGAGTACAATTTCAAGTTGACAAAATTGAGAAGGTTATTGTAATGTTATCATGTTAACTCAGAGTTCATTGAGAGATCATAACATTATTAAATGTGTGTCAATATTCTTGTAAGTATTTTTAGACAAAAGACAAAATCAAACTCACTCGACTAATGCATGACCATAGAAGCAATACCGCTGATGTTCTGGTCGGAAACCAGCACACATGCAGGTACAAAAACAAACAAATTTAAAAAAAGCACACCACCTTAAGGGTTTGTTTTGCCAACAAGACATCGTAGTGGATGACCACACTAGACACTGGCTTAGGCCCTTCCCAGGAGATTATAAAGTGTTTTCCGGATATTATGGCTCTGTTCACAGTTATATGCTGGCATGAACAGCCGCAATTTTAATACGTAGAATGATATTTAACTAGAGTTGAGATTTGAGCTAGCTATTATACCTATACCCTATATGTCCAGCTGAGATAGTTATGAGTGGGGCTTCCTCTTGTCACAGATAATAATTACAACTGGATAACACTTTTTCAATCAGGAGCCACAACTACAGCCAGTTTGGGTGCATAGATTTTGAGGTGCCCCTCACTTGAGCTGGTAACTTTGGCATCGATAACTATGCCACATTGTAACAAAAGGGAGCAGAAACTATGAAAATGTACTCACAAGGTTTTGTTAGGGTTGATTTAATCCCCCTCCTTCATATGAGACACACACGCAATATATATAATGTGATAAGGGCACACTTCCAAAAAAAAAATTGCGTTATTGGCGTGAGGTTAAAGTGCAAATAGCTAAGTGTATGTCCGTATTTTCATTCCGTGTACGCGATGCTTCTCTATTTTTTATGCTTTTTCTAACTGCTCGCTTGGATCGAAGGAAGCGCTTCATGGCCTTGAAACTTTGCACAAAGATAGAGCAATGACTCAAGGTGCCTCTGAGGTAATTTTTATTAACCATGGTAGCTATTTCAGGTCCTAATGCAAAATCAGTTTTTGGGCGTAGTGGGTGCTTTTCACATAATTATTATATATAATATGGCTAATCAATGGCCAATCAAACAAGAAATGAAACGAAGTTATGTAGAGCCCTGGAATTTATTTGTTTTTAAATGCCTTTTTATATTAATAGGTAAAGGGTCCATAGGTAAAGGGTCCTATAAATATTTTTTGCCTTCATTCTTGTTTTATTTCTTCTAATGCATAGCTTTAGCACAGCTGAAGGCAGTACTGATCTGTACTTGATCGATGTCATCATGATGTAATACTTCGGTTTTGAATATCACGTGTCCTCATAGTTGGAAAGAAAATTTATGGCATTACTAATCTAGAGGAGAACCACACATGGAAAAAAAGAATGCAATCAGGCCTTCCAAAATGCCAACCAGCCCTTTTTTCTCAAAGCAGGCTCTGACATACCATAAATTTTAGAAGTGGGTATTTTCAGTGTGAGACTCTAAATGCCACACCTCTATTCTGCCACCTGACCAACCACAATCCATATGTTAAGTTGATGCCCCACAGTCCTCGAGCAAGGATGCTTCGTGTGGTGCCATGACTCAGTCCCAAGATCCACAGCCATGAACATGGGAAATCATCTACCTGGTGGTACTCTTATTGTCTATGCTGATCTGGAGAGCTGAGGATAATCCACCTACAGCAGTACCCCCAAGCATAATATTGTCATGGTGAACACCCCTCCTACGGGATCATCTACATATTTGTTGACATCAAACACTGTCACAGGTCTAAGTGAGGTAAGATCCAGGAAGCGAAAAACAAGTGTGTATTACAACTTCCTCCAATGACCTGAACGACAGAGGATGGTATCCCATATACAATACCATCAAAATAGGATCACTGGGTCTTATCCCATTGCCATCTGTTATAGCTCTTACATCCAGTGGACCTTAATCATTTAACTCCATCACCTAACAGCTACACTCGGTTACCGCAATCAATTATAATGTATGGTATATTCAGGTAAACGGTGGAGGCTAGATCATCTAGTCATAACGTCGAGAGATTAAAATTCAAGTTCATTATTGAGAAGGTCATTGTGATAATAACTTATCTTCTCATTTGAAATTGTATTCTCTCAACGTTTCGACCAGATGCTCTAGCCTTCTCAGGAATAACATATTAGGAGTCCCATTGTTTTGTCCATAATATTTTTCTGTTCACTATCTCCTGCAGTCCCTCTGCTGTAGTAAGAGCATGATAGCCTTAACCTTGCCATGCACAGCTTTTAACTAAGCATTTCTGAATGTGTCGTAAGATACTTTGGTCACTGTATTTGTTACAATGTAAGCATATCCTTCCAATGAAAGATTTCTCTACTTGGATAAGTAGCCACGAATTAATGCATGCTTATAGATTCAGAACTGGTGAAGGTTGAACAACCAGCAACATTATGGGATTATTGAGGTCATTGTAACTAGGTCATTGTAACTCTGTTATGTTAACTGAGAGTTTGTTGGGATGTTATCGTTGTTAATATTTTTCCTTGCTCTTGTTATTATATGCTCTAGTTATTTTGCATCACTTTTGCAATAGTTTTTGTTTTTGTTGTTACATGTAGCTGCAACATTTCCCGGGATATAAATTGCACCTTGGGATAAGTAGGAGCTCAAAATCTGCTTAGCACTGTACTACACTGCTCATGTTTCTGCTTGTAAGTCGCATCCCTTATATAATTATATGTATATTATACAAGAACAAGAATGTTGGATTGCCCTGTTTAAGGATAGAAGAATGCACCCTGTATACCACAACCAGTTTTTGTTACCGTTTAAAATCATATATAAATACCAATGACTATAATATTGTTGAATATGATTTTAAATGATACATGTTTGTTTAACTGGCCACATAGGTAAAGTTCTTTCTAAAGAAGTCAACTCAATATATGTGACCTGGCAAGCCCTAAGGGGAGACGGTTGTATTTTTTAAACTTTTTTTAAAACGTGTGGTTACATCTTTAGAGCTCCGTAGATTCTGCAAACTTCATGGTATGGACTTGATATATAGCTCAAAAGATAGGTCTCTCTGTGTGCTCTCTTTTGATACTAAAATATGTTTCATAGGATATATAACTATAGGCAAGTTACTAGACCCTAAAGTGGAGGGACCTCAAAAACCTGCATCCCAAAGTCCCCATCCAGAATAACTCCAGATTGCTAAGTGCAAAAATTTGGTACGAGTGGCTAGAGGAAGCCCTAGCGCATCCAATCACCTTTTTCAATAAGTGTTAAAAATTTATTACGTGATCAAGCGCACAGGTGCAAAATTGAGGGTGTTGCAAATCTCATTTTGTAGTTGAGCAGCCTCCTACAAGGAGTATATAGCTCATGATAACTCTCATAACTAGCCAGTCGTATGTAGCTGTTATTCTTTTCGTCCGGGTTTTGTTGGGGGTCTGTATCACAAGAATAATGATTGTTTCTTAGCCTACTGAGCTAGAATATTGCATGTATGTACACAACCATATTTCTACTTTTTTTTGTCGGATCCAGGACTTGAGTGTATGTGTGTGTGGGAGGGGGGGAGGAAGGGTGTGTGTGTGTGTGTATACCTAGATTTTTTAGGCCAATTTTTTGATTGCCTGGTTTATACCTTAGTAAAAGATTGAAGGTCCTTGAGGTGCTTATAAGTGTTTTCAGAGCTAAACCTTGCTGAAATTAGTCTGCCATTTTAAAATAGACACTGTACGAATAGAAAATGCTGTCACACTTCCCAATACATGCTGGCCATGATTGTATCCAAGTAGGATCAGCTTCAAACTTGCTAACAGTTTCACAGTTTCACAGGAGAACTCCACAAACTGAACAGAGTTTTTGTAGAGGAACAGCTACACCTCCCTTTATACGAGTGTGTTTATTATTGTGGTGATCCTGTACCAACTTTCATAAAGTGCTTCCCTAAACACTAAGTGGTGTTATAAGTGATTATAAGTGTATGAAAGGTATAGGAGCAGCAACGTGGGTATGCGAGTTGAATTGTGGGACGATGGAGTAACTCATGAAGATGTAGGACATGAAGAAAGGAGGTAAGATTATGATGGTCATAGAGTAACACTTCTACTCTCCTCTTGATGTTGTAGCTAGCTATATAGGTAGATGAACAGTGATGGAGAGAGCTCCATACACATGGTAGCATGTACGTGCGAGATGTTGTTAGAAGATCTACAGTGAAGCATTTTATTATTTCTGCCAGATCTCTGACATTTTTGCTGAGTCAGTAAAAAAGCGACACTGAGACTGTTAATGCAACATGATGTTGTTCAGCTCTAAGAAGTATATCAGTGGTAGGAGACAGACTTGCATGAGTCCAGACTTCTAGTTTGAAGAGTGATCATTCAAAGCATATGATAATGTTTTTGATCGGGTTAGGATACCAAGTGGGAGAGCAGTAAAATAGCTGCTATCTGATCAAAGAGAGGAGCATTTTATTTGCTTCTATGGCGTTCCTAGGGCTGAATTGAACTAGAAAGGTTGAGATAATGTTGAGATAATGTTGTCATCATGGTCTGACAAAGGAAAGTTTGAGGACATTGCCATCACAAGTTCTCATGTCTGTGTTATAATACCTGATATCATTAGGGAAATATGGTAGTGCCATTTTTGGAGCATAACCTAACCTGAACAGGAACTTATAGATGCCTTGACTACTTTCCCCTTCCTGCTCCAGATGCTGAGAGAGTTAAGTTCCCAAAACCAATTGTTAAATTGCTTTGGTCATGGATTCTTGTACCAATTTCTGCACTTTCATCATCAGCAAGTTGCAATAAAAGGAAATGGTTAGTGGCTCTGGGAATATGTACTTGAATTGGAAGTAGTCCCAGATTCCTTGAGATACACACTGACCCCAGGAAGTAACTGTGATCTACTCATCCCTAAGCACACACACGATGACCTCCCTCACAAGGAAGCCTGAAACTAAAGCACAGGCTACCTCAGTGATGTAGGAACAGGTCTAGCAGACTGGAAAATGCCTGACCAATCTGGTGTAGTTTCATATATAAACTTGTTTAGAATAATGTCAGTTACATATTGATATGGATCAAGCATACGTAGTAAGCTACACTACTAACCTTAGCCAATGAAAATCAAACTTTCTTGGTCATGCTTGAGATTTTGCAGTCCTGACTGATAACAGGTGGTGTACACCTAGCTATTAACATTAGCTGAGCACTTCTCAGCATCCAATGAGCTAGCTGCTAAAGCATGCTGCATAGTTAACTTCATTTCAATACCAATGTCTAGAATCACAGGTAACCATATGATATGTTGGTGTGTATGGCACACTATACCAGTAAGTAACACACCCGTATTCATTATATAACACACCACAATAGGTATATATAGCAAACCACAGTAGTTAGCACACCATGGGTGTGACTGCTTGGGTCCTGCACACATCCCCGAAAAGCTTGCAGATCACCAACCAGCCATCTGACTGGGACAACAGCAAGCAGAAACCATGCTCCATCATTCCTGACTCAGTTCCCAGGACTCGAATCAGCAATGGCAAATACCCTCACCTTAATAGAGTCTTCTCTTGCAAAATCACTTTGGGAGAAGGAACACTTCCCATCTGTGGATCGTGGTCCACACTGATATCCCATATTTCCAACTGAAAAGTGCAATCAAGAAACTCTAGATTCTTGTTGCAGATAGCTTTTGTGATAAATAGCTCACCCATGCGGCTTTCCTTCAGAACTGGCTTTGGATTTTTATCAAGGTTGAGGGAAATAATTACAGAGTGAATATATACACCATACATTATATTGGCACTTGAGAATGGTATTTGCCCAAGTCTCAGTCCTTGCTCTTGCCCTTCTCAACTTGCACACAGCTGACTTACCCGAGATCTCTGGCACAAAGTTGGCCTATGCAATGATCTAGATATCCTCAAGACCAATTCCTTAAGTCTTCCCAAGACGTTCAAATTATGCACACTCACTACCACCATTGGTGTCTACTTCATAATATGCGGACGACCGCTTACTCGGTCTTCCACCTGAGTAATCGGGATTCCAACAGACACCTGAGATAGAACTAAACGCAATTACCTCGCATTCTCTAGCATACCGATCAACTTGGTTGGACTCTTTCTTCACCAACATGCTTAGAATGTGGCTGGTGAAACAGGCTCAACCTGCTTCAGATAGTCATACGAGCTTGCCTTGATTGGGGCGCAGATTTATCAACACTACATTCCACTACACTAGCAATGGCGCTTGCAACCACAGGACTACAGCATCTCAGCTTGGGGCAGAAGCTACCACACAAAGAAGATTGACATACGGCATAATTTTACTTTAAGAATCATCAGTGTGTTTCTCAGACTAACATCCACCAGAAAGCTACCTATCCGTGCAGGCATCCCCTACCACATAAGGTATGAAGCCACCACTAGCCTTACAAGCTCGACAATGCACATTCCACAAGTTGCATCACCCACTACCTACGCAGAGACTCAAAAGTCGGAAACCTTCTAAAGGCTCTCCTGGCCATTCCTTGAGGCAGACTCCAGACCTACATATGTACTGATAACAGACAGAGGTGAAGACAGAATTAAAGCTTTCCTGGCCATTCCTTGAGGCAGACTCCAGACCTACTGATAATAGACAGAGGTGAAGACAGAATTAAAGACTTTCCTGGCCATTCCTTGAGGCAGACTCCAGACCTATGTACTGATAATAGACAGAGGTGAAGACAGAATTAAAGCTTTCCTGGCCATTCCTTGAGGCAGACTCCAGACCTACTGATAATAGACAGAGGTGAAGACAGAATTAAAGACTTTATGTCTGTCTCCACCAAACCAACTGCCTCCTAACTCTAATGCATTTCAAGGGATGGTATGCACATGATACCTCATGACGCTGCAGCCCATGCATGTGAAGAACCTCAAACAAGAGACCTTGTGGTTAATATGTGCCTGACTCACCAACTGGCAGTAGGCAGGACCTCACTAACACAACTCGACCAAGAGTAAAAAACTTGGCAGAGCTCTGGATAGTCGGCTGCATTGTACCACACAACGTAAAACGAAGGGTCGAGGTGATATACGATCACAAATAGTTATCTTCATTGCTATGCATAGTTACTACAACTGCCAATTTCGTTCATCAACCTACACAAAAAAGTTTATGACATGTTCTGAATCATTTTTAATTAAAATTAAATAGCTGACAGTTCATTGAGGAGCCAAGACTGAAAGAAAGACAACAGCAATGTCTTGTTTGACATAGAAGAATTAAGAGCAGGAAAATATGAGAGACAACATGGTGAGAGAAGAAGCCCTTTAGAAGAGGGAAACATATATAGAGTGCAGGGTCAACTCCATCTGGATAAAATGGGCATGTTGGATGGGAGTAGGAAAGCTGAGCAGAGATAATATCTATGTAGGTAGGCACTTGATACAAAGTAAGATATCCAACCGCGAGTCAAGAACCAGCCTGCGATGTTCATGTACCATATACACTACTGAGACCATGGATGTTTTTTTTTAAAGGCTAACCATGTTAATTTGTCATTAGATTAGACAAGCACATCACCTTACTTGGAGTGGCGCAGTATTCTTGGTAAGATGAAACGAAACTCAATCCATTCCACTGATATATGATCATTGAAGCATGAACCTCTGAGATGCTGAGCTCGGAAACCACCCAGAAACCAAATAAAACCTAAAAAGAGCATATCACATTAAAGGTTCGTTGCCAAAGGTCACTATAGGTTTTCAGTTGACCACACTAGGTATACCCACGCTCTCCCCACATGGGATTAAATTGTGAAGAGGTGTCAGAAAATTGAGATTCTGTTTAAAGTTAAATATGTCTGGTATGAACAGGCCCAAATTTAGTATGTAGCATGATATTTAATCACAGTTGACATTTGATCTAGCTCTAAATTTATATTATGACTATATATAATATAATATAAAGTGTAAAATGTTTGTGTGTCTACTAAACAGTAAATTTCAACCTACTGACAACATTCCAACTGATATACTTTGGTCTTCATCAGGATCGTCACTTCTGTGGCAATCCTGATTGCTCAAACATATATACAGGAATTTTTTTAGTGACATTATCGAATATGCAGTAAATTTCTCGTTCAATTTGCCGACAGTTCACTGGCTTGACCAAGTACAGTATTTCAGTTGAAATGTTTGGCAATTAAAACATCAAAAAGAACTCTACTTTGTATTTGATGAAGTTAGCTAAAAGTTGTTGGATGATCATTATTTGTCTATTTGTTTCTCTGTGTGTGTGTGTGTGCATGCCTGCAATCCAGACCAATCTCTGTGTGACTTTTATGACTATCCAATGAAGACCAAAAATTGTTTTTGCTTTTCTTTGGCATGCAAGAAGTAGATCTCCACAAGCTGTTCATGATTGTCGCAAACAACTATTTTTTTTTAAGGATGTAGCTACTCACAGTATGTCACAGGACAAGGTCACTGAACAAAGAACTGCTAAATGAACTGTCATGAGGAGATGCATGATGTAACAGGCCAGTCAACCTTGCGATGTGTGATGTAATCTAGTCAGGCTTAGAATATTAGTGATCAGGGGTAATTCTTGTGACAGATAGTGGCAGCAGTGGGATACATCAGAGAAACCAATGTCCACAAGAAATACAGATAGCAACATTATCAAGTTAAATACAAAGCTACAATAACCAAACAGCTAGAAGACGAGCCGAGAGAAGGCAAGAATGACTGCCTAACTCAGTACATGCAGGTAACAGTCACCATCAGCAGCACAAGTAGTATTGCAAGAAGAGGCAATGATTTCAGAAGGAACAATGTCAGTGTCAGGAACACCAGATGGGCACCGTACCCAGTCAGATGACATGGTGGGAACCATCTCACAGGAGAACTTCCAAACTCAACAGATTCAACTTCCAATGCAACAGATGTGTCTGCAGCCATTGCTCACTTCCCATGCAACAGATGTATCTGCAGCCATTGCTCACTTCCCATGCAACAGATGTATCTGCAGCCATTGCTCACTTCCCATGCAACAGATGTATCTGCAGCCATTGCTCACTTCCCATGCAGCAGATGTATCTGCAGCCATTGCTTACTTCCCATGCAACAGATGTATCTGCAGCCATTGCTCACCTCCCATGCAACAGATGTGTCTGCAGCCATTGCTCACTTCCCATGCAACAGATGTATCCACAGCCATTGCTCACTTCCCATGCAACAGATGTATCCACAGCCATTGCTCACTTCCCATGCAACAGATGTATCTGCAGCCATTGCTCACTTCCCATGCAACAGATGTATCTGCAGCCATTGCTCACTTCCCATGCAACAGATGTATCTGCAGCCATTGCTCACTTCCCATGCAACAGATGTGTCTGCAGCCATTGCTCACTTCCCATGCAACAGATGTATCTGCAGCCATTGCTCACTTCCCATGCAACAGATGTATCTGCAGCCATTGCTCACTTCCCATGCAACAGATGTATCTGCAGCCATTGCTCACTTCCCATGCAGCAGATGTATCTGCAGCCATTGCTCACTTCCCATGCAACAGATGTATCTGCAGCCATTGCTCACCTCCCATGCAACAGATGTGTCTGCAGCCATTGCTCACTTCCCATGCAACAGATGTATCCACAGCCATTGCTCACTTCCCATGCAACAGATGTATCCGCAGCCATTGCTCACTTCCCATGCAACAGATGTATCTGCAGCCATTGCTCACTTCCCATGCAACAGATGTATCTGCAGCCATTGCTCACTTCCCATGCAACAGATGTGCCTGCAGCCATTGCTCACTTCCCATGCAACAGATGTATCTGCAGCCATTGCTCACTTCCCATGCAACAGATGTATCTGCAGCCATTGTTCACTTCCCATGCAGCAGATGTATCCGCAGCCATTGCTCACTTCCCATGCAACAGATGTATCTGCAGCCATTGCTCACTTCCCATGCAACAGATGTATCTGCAGCCATTGCTCACTTCCCATGCAACAGATGTATCTGCAGCCATTGCTCACTTCCTATGCAACAGATGTATCCGCAGCCATTGCTCACTTCCCATGCAACAGATGTATCTGCAGCCATTGCTCACTTCCTATGCAACAGATGTATCTGCAGCCATTGCTCACTTCCCATGCAACAGATGTATCTGCAGCCATTGCTCACTTCCCATGCAACAGATGTGTCTGCAGCCATTGCTCACTTCCCATGCAACAGATGTATCTGCAGCCATTGCTCACTTCCCATGCAACAGATGTATCTGCAGCAATTGCTCACTTCCCATGCAACAGATGTGTCTGCAGCCATTGCTCACTTCCCATGCAACAGATGTATCTGCAGCCATTGCTCACTTCCCATGCAACAGATGTATCTGCAGCCATTGCTCACTTCCCATGCAACAGATGTATCTGCAGCCATTGCTCACTTCCCATGCAGCAGATGTATCTGCAGCCATTGCTCACTTCCCATGCAACAGATGTATCTGCAGCCATTGCTCACCTCCCATGCAACAGATGTGTCTGCAGCCATTGCTCACTTCCCATGCAACAGATGTATCCACAGCCATTGTTCACTTCCCATGCAGCAGATGTATCCGCAGCCATTGCTCACTTCCCATGCAACAGATGTATCTGCAGCCATTGCTCACTTCCCATGCAGCAGATGTATCTGCAGCCATTGCTCACAGGAGTATCAACAATGGGACTAGAACAGGCAGCAGGTACACTGGATGTCAGTGATGGGGAGCCCTGGGCCACCACTAGGACATTGGCCTACACCACCTGACAACTCACTGTTGATGATGCAGATGATGTTGACAACAGGAGGCTGCCGACAGAAAGATGTGGGAGGAGCCACAGAGACAAGAGGAGCCAAGGAGAGAGGAACAGGAGAACAAGAAAGGGGAGTGAGCTGAGACAAGAAGACTGCAGGAAGGAAGCCATGAGAATTTGGGAGGTGATGATGGAAGAATGAGATGATGGAAGAATGACGGACCCGGCGGCTGTCACAGTCTCCTAGCCCATGGCTAACCTACCACCTAGAGTGGCTAAGTTTTGTGAAGGTCAGGACACTTAGACATACTTCATTGCTTTCAAGACACACATGGCAGGGCACTCTGTGTTAGATTACACTGGATCAATCACCTCAAGCCCATTTTGACCCCAGCAGCCATGGAAGTGTTCAGAATGTCAGAGATGCGTGATTACAGCACCATAAAGACTGTGCTGTTTCAACACTGTAAGGTCACTACCGTAGCAGCATAGACAGCTTCAAGCGGAAGTCGGAAGAAGCCTGGTCGACATACAGGATGAGGTTTTACTCCTTGGCTAAGAAGTGGGCGAAGGACTGCACCACAATAGGATCACTGCTAGCCTTGCTGTCTTGGAATGCCACATACAAGCTGATGCCAATATAGATGGAAGTGTTGTCAAGGATTAAAAGCCGCACACATTTAAGGAGGCCTTGGAAATGGCAGATGACTTCACCACCACCAGAAGCTGGTCAAGATCTTGTAAGATATCAGTACACTTGTCTCCGCACTCAGGACCGACATTCTCAACAAGAAGGCCCAGGAAGCATCAGGAGATTCCACCCACTCGGGATAATGTGGAGATACAACCGAAGTCCTTCAGGCTGAAGGAGGCAGGCAACTCCAACAACTCCATGGTGACACAACCTGGAAGACTGCATCAAGTTTGACACTGAAGGTATACCCGAGGTGTTTCAAGTGCAATTTGTTCAGGCACTTTTTTGAAGGAGTGTCACAACCCAAAGAAAGGCAATGACAAAAATAAAGTCTCGATGGTCAACCGGTCGGTGGAAGTCAGCGAAGACTTAGAATCAGAGGATGACAAGTCTCTCACCGTGGAGGTGGTCAACTTACATCAGACCATTACACACAGACAGGAAGCAGCACTAGTCAAGGAAAGACAGAATCGGGCGATCACAGCAGTCATCAATGGCATGCAATACCAGAACATAGTGTTGTATCCAGGAGCGAGCAGGGCGGTGCTACACGAGTCACTGGTAACGCAGACTACTCACAGGGGACATCCTAGATTGTGTTGACCAACAATGCCATCACCATGCACCCCAGAGCTAGAGCAAAGATATAAGTCGGATGGAGAAGTGAAGAGATGAAAGTGGCAGTCCAGGATGATTTAATGTTCAACACACTCGTTGGAACAGACTACCCCAACATATGGGAGCTGGGAAAACAACTAGCAGGGTTTCATTTAGAAAATTAAGGGGGAGGGGGAGCAACTGGAGGAATCTGGATTTTAACGGGGTGGCATGATGGTTAAAGATGTGACAAAGTTTCTAATGATAAAATTTCCAAGGGGGGGGAGGGCAAAAAGGTTCGGAAGCTGCCTCCCCACCCCTGCTCCCCCCTAAATGAAACCCTGAAATCTAGTACACAAGGACAATCTAGTACACAAGGAACTGGTCAACTTAACTCAGACTCGCAACGTCGCAAAGGTTAACTATAAGCAGGTTGACTCCATTGAAGAAGAGAAGGACAGAGAAGATGACACCAGCTCACCTGTCAAGAAGTGCAGCAAGAGCCATAAGCGACAAGAGGTTGCAACATTCCTCAACCAACAAGAGTCGCACCCCTTGGTAGTGTACCCCATCAACACTGGTCTCTAGTACTCTCCGTCGCTCACCGACCAGGACACTTGGGGAAGGACGTTGGCAAGAACCTTGGTTGAGTACTACTGGCCTGGAGTGAATTCAGACGTCCAACATTTGTGTTCAGGTTGTCTGGAATGCCAGAAAGGAAGTCGGGCCAGACCAAAGAATGTACCACTGCAACCACTACCTGTGACCATTCTCGAGGAGGTATGGATCTGGTCGGACCTCACCCTAGTATAGGACAAAGTTCAATAACAGACACATTCTCGTAATCATGGATTATGCCACCAGATGGCCAAAGGCAATTCCTTTGAGAGTCGAGCTGTTGCAGATGAGCTACTGGTTGTCTTCACCAGGGTAGGTGTTCCGAAGGAAATAATAACTGACTATGGGATGAACTTTCTCTAAGCACACTGATGAGGGAGTTGTATCGCCTCTTAGGAGTGAAATCCATCTACACCAGCCCTTACCATCCCGAGACAGACGGGATGGTTGAACGGTTCAACCGGACACTAAAGACAATGCTAAGGAAGTCGTCCAGCTGTGGAACCAGCAGTAGGACGTAGCTCTGCCTTTATGTACTTGGCAAGTAGAGAAGGGTACCACATTCCACGACAGGCTGAACTGTTATACGGCAGACAGATGAAAGGTCCACTACAGATGTTAAAGGAAGCATGCCGACAGACCACACTGCACCACAAGATGCCATCTTATATGGAACTTCAGTGCAAGAAAGATTCGAGAAGTTAAGGTTACTAGCAGGGAAGACTGAGATGGAGAAAAAAATATGGTTACAAGCAACATTACGACAAGAAGACGAGGGAAAGGAAGTATGGTGTAGGAGATCTTGTGCTGTTGAGGATGCCTGTCAGGAAAACCCTTATACTTCCCATTAATAATAAGGAACCTCGTCTCCTCGTACCTACTCTGAGGTTACTCAGCCTATTAGTGTTCCTTCGATGCCTGCCCCTTGTTGTGCAGCCTCTCATTCACTAACCTTGGCTAGACCAAAACCAGTTATTCCCAGCTTCACTCCTTTCTCAAGAGTGTGCATAAGCTCGCTACTGTCTAGCTTAGTCTCTCGGCTCTTCTCTAGCTTCCTCCTTATATACACTTTCTTAGTCACGAATCTTATAGAATCTTTTATCCGTGTTATTCTCTTAATAATCCTTTCCTTGTGTCCTGACTTATGGTTGCGTGGGAAGTATTGTGGCTTGTATTTTCTCATTCTATTGTGGTTAGGGTATCTTGATAATTAGGCAGGAATGGTGGTGTGGGTGGCACTCTTACATCTCCCCTCTCTCAAGATGATAATCATATTCCCTGGAGAGCCCATTAGCATTGCCATCCACCCCCCCCCTGATCGATAAGTCATAGTGTAGTCCTACGGTGAAGATGCAACAACCATCTTGCAGTTCGCCCATGGTTGTCCTTTGGTCGGGATAAGTGTTTGAGGGGTGTGTGGTCCGTCTCTATCCTGAAATGGATCCCTTCAAGGTACACCCGAAAGTGCTCCACGCCTTCGACTATCGCCAGACCTTCTCTTTCAATGGCTGAATAGTTGACATCCCGAGGTAGTAGTTTCCACAAACTGAAAGCTATGGGGTGTTCTTCTCCATCATCATCCCGTTGGCTTAGCTCCAATCCAATGCCCGTGCTTGAAGCATCAGTCTGCAGATTGAATTCTCTTCCCCAATGTAGTGTGGACTGGGTAGTTGATTAAATGTCTTTTTAACTTCTGGAATGCGGATTCCAACTGCACTGGCCATAAGACTCTGTTAGATCTATCTTTCCTAGTCGGTCCGATAGGGGGATGGCTATTGTTGAGAAATCCAGTATGAACCGTCTGTAATATCCGCAGAGTCCTAGAAAGGCGTGGACGTCTTTCTTTGTCTTCGGCTGTGGGAATTCCTTGACTGCTTTAACCTTGGCCGGCCTCCATGGGCTTTACTTGTCCTTGGCCGACCTGATGTCCTCTAGAGGTAGGCACAGGAATTACATGCAAAGCAATATTTACTGCTCAATCCTGCTTGTCGCAAATGAAGAAATACTTCTCTCAGGTGTGAATTGTGTTCTTGCCAGGTTTTACTACATGTATGTACGATAATATCATCCACCTAGCCCTAGCCCCAACTCAAGCCCTAGCCCTAGCCCCAACTCTAGCCCTAGCCCTAGCCCAGGTATGGTACAGCAAATCGGAAAGTATCATGGAATATCTGATCCATGAGTCGCTGAAAAGTTGATGGAGCTCCTGCTACCAGACCAAACGGCATGGTAGTAAATTCGTATTTCACCCAGGGCGTGACAAAAGTGTTTTTCTCCTGGCTAGGTTTCTCCAAGGGTACTTGCCAGTAGCCCTTGGTGAGATTGAGAGCCGAGATCCATCGCGAACTCCCGATCCCATCAATCAGTTTCTCGATACGTGGTATCGGACGAGTGTTAGCCTGTGTCACCTAATTGATCTTCCTGTAATCAATGCACAACCGTTTAGTACCATCTGCTTTTGGTACCAAGACCTCTGGGTCCGCCCAGGGACGTTTCGAGGGTACAATGATTTTCTGTTTCAACAAAGTTTTGATTTCTTTTCTCAGGTACTCATGTGAAGCATGGGGGAGGTGGTACGGTGACAATCTGATGGGGGAGGCATCACTGGTGTTGATGACATGCTCCACCGGCCTCATTCTCCCAGGTATATATGTCGTTGATGACATCCGTGAAATCTTCTTTTAACTTTGATAGTTCCTTGTCTTGTTCGGCGGTGAGTGTGTTTATGTGGTGTTCTTTTTCTCCAGGGTCCTCGCGAGGGTGGTCTCCGTGGCGGAGAAGGCCGCTGGCACCACGGAGTTCTAGGTCTTCATCCCGTTCACGTGGAATGTCCGGAGGTGTTTCAGGCCCTGACCTATATCCACCTTGTAAGTGACAATAGTCAGCTTCTTTGTAACTACCATGGGGCCCTTCCACTCACTCAGTAATTTGTTCAGCTTCTTGGGCTGAATTACCAACACATAATCCCCCACCTCAAAACTCGTCTCTTTCGATTTGGGGATGTGGAATCTTTTGTGGGCTAATTTAGCCTCCTTCTCATTAGCTGTGACTGCTGCCCTTACTATGACCAGCTTTCCTTTCAGTATTCTCAGGTATTCCACTACTTCCTTATCTCTATCTTCTCGTTGCCCTTTCCAATATTTGGGCAGTCCATCTATAGGGGAGTCTTCATAGTCCTCCCCAAAACCAGTTTGTACGGGGAATATCCCGTGGAACTATGCACCATTCCTCTATATGCCCACAATACGAACGGCAAACACTCGTCCCAATCTTTCTAATTTTTCTGTGTCAATTTCCGCAACAATCTTTTCATAGTCGAGTTAAAGTGCTCCCCATACCATCCGTTTGGGGATGGTATGGGGAGGTTTTGAGCTGATGGATACCCGTCAGCTCACTGAATTAGGTCATAGTCCGGGATATGAAATTGCTGCCATTATCAGTTAACACCTCATCAGGGCTTCCTAACCTACATACCAAGCAATCCAGAAGCATTTCGGAGGTACATGTAGTGTATTTAATAGTGTACGCTTCTGGTCACTTGGTGGCGTAGTCCATGGTAACTAAGACATATTTATTTCCCTTCCGTGTCCTTTTCAAGCCAAATGCATCCATTGCTATTCTCTTAACGGGTGTGCTTATCACTGGGAGTGAGTGCAATGGGGCATGCTGGGTGGTTACTAACGGACATGATGTCCATATGTTCCTTACGTCTACTGTGAGGTCAGACTAACCCTATTCTCTCTTGTGCGCGGCTAGTGTTCTGGCCTGCCTGAAGTGCCCTGCTGTCGGGGAACAGTCGGCCATCCTCAGAATTTCGGTCCGGCTCTCTCGCGGTACTATGATTATTTAGGTTTTTCTTTCCAGTCGAGAAAGGCTTTCTCACTAGTAGTCCATCCTCCCATAGGTATGGATCCTCGTTCCGATTAGCCTGCTGCCTTGCCTTCTCCAACGTCGGATCGGTCTGCTGTAAGGCACGTAGCTCTCCTGGTGATACTCGCTCGGGGAGTTACTGTAGTAGGGATGTCGCCTTCTTCTTTTCTCGTGGCTTGCTCCTCTTCTTCACGAAGAAGTCATCATCGAAGTTGAAGTGAGGTTCGTCTCCCTCTTCTTCACGGTTATCCTCCATCTCTGGGTTCGTCAGCACGACCTCCTCATCTGTTTGCTGGTCCAGAGATAGCTGTTCCTCTTGCACCTGTTTTTGTGCCTGGGCTCGGGTTGTTATTAAGGCTACATCAGGGGCGCTCTCACTGGTCGTTTCTGGCTCTCGAGTTTTCTCTTCAGCCAGCCATTCTGCTAATTGGGATACGTCCTGACCCACTGGCATGCCCACGGGTAGGTAAGGTGATACTCCCACCATCAGGCGATACTCCCACTGTCAGGTGATACTCCCACCGTCAGCTGATACTCCCACTGTCAGGTGATACTCCCACCATCAGGTGATACTCCCACCATCAGGAGATACTCCCACCGTCAGGTGGTATTTCTTTCTTCCTAACTCCAGGGTGATTCGGGCCGCAGAGAACCACATTTCCTTGAGGCTAGCGGTGGCATATGGTACCTTCCATCCCAGCCTCTCATTCTTGGCCACACAACAGGAGTGTCCTAGCGACTTGCTGCATCCTGAATCAAGCCACACCTTGACATTCCTGTCGTTCAGCTTTGCCTTCCTCGTGCAATGATTCGAGGAAGCATTCTCCTTCGTCTCACAATCCAGTTGTGCCTGCTCCAACTTTACTCGGCAGTCTTTCTTAATGTGCCCAACCTTGTTGCAGCGGAAGCACCAGACTTCCGACGAATTTCTGGGTGATGGTCGGGGTTTAAACTCATTGTCCTGACTTTCTCTCGATGGGTAACGGTCCGCAATCCTTTTCGGTTCATACATGTATCTCAAAGGTACTGGTTGTGAGGGTGTCTCTGGCCGAAATGACCCGGTGGACCTTTCGGCTGGGCTTGAGTCTTCGACCTCTCTCTTTGTCTGGTTAGCGATGTGTCTCAGTATGGCTTCCGATAGTTCCTCATAGTTTCCAGGGTTGAGGTTCCGCATTCTTGTCTCGAGCCACTCGTCCTAGCGTGACTTCCATTAGCATGGTGGTCTTGTGATCGAGGGGTGCTGAGGCCAACCATTGCTGGAAGCTCTGCCGATGGCCTTGCTAACCAGTTGTTGGGGTTGGCGGTGCTGAAAGGGGTGTCAAATGTTCGCTTTCGGAAGGTTTCGGTAGTGATTCGATATTCCCTCAGTAACTCACTTTTCACTGCCTCATAGTCAGCCTGCTGGTCTGCCGCCATGGCTACCACAGCTATGAGGCCCGTCCCGGACATGGAGCTACGGAGGAGGATGGGCCATTGGTCATGTGGCCATCTCCCTGCTCTCGCTGTTGCCTCAAAAGTGTCCAAGAAGGCGCCCATGTCATCTACCCCTTCCTGGAACTTCTGAGTCAATCGGGGGGCACAGAGAGGTGGTTCTGTCACTGGGAGCGGTCGTTGTATCTCGGACAGCAGCCAGAGCAACCTCTCTTGTTGTCCGCTTGTGCCCGTCTTCCTTCCTCTCCCTTTTGTTCGTCCCTCTCTGTCCTGAGTTGATCAATTTGTAAACACTGCATCAGGAAGTGGTCCATGGGGTCGACATTAGTGGAGGCTTCTGAGGTATTCTCATGGACACGCCTGGAGTCCTTAAGGGGGGACTGTATGTCAGCACCACCAAAGTAGTATAAATCGCCATAACTTTTTCCCTATACACTCTATGCAGATTAAGAAAATTCCAGTGTGTTCCTTATGCTTTGTGCGTTCTAATGATATGTTGAATGTCTTTGCAGACATATTTTCTCGGAAGATGCATCAAGATCCCTAAAAAAGTTGACCTAAGTTGCAGAAAAGTTCATAACTGCCCTAATTATCAAGATCAAAGTCCCAGATTTGGCTAGCTGATAGAGGAGGCTCTAATCTACAGCATGAACAGATTATCAATAATACATGAACAGATTATCAATAAACGTGGTGGTTTTTGAGTGGCGGGCCACCGCTTTTGCAACCAGAAAACACCAGGGAAAATCCCAAACCTCACCACTTCAAATCACCATAACTTGCCAACACTTATAGTAATTAAAATTTTGTTTCATGTGTTGCACAGATAATTAGAAGAGCTATCCAGTGATATAAAAATTATTATTATTTTAGTGAAGTGTAGGAAAGTTATGAGCTTTACGGCCAAAAAAAAAAGATTTTTTTTTAAAAATGAGAAAAATATAGTCCAAGTTAGGGCAATGAAGGGCAATGAAATGTTTGGGTTTACAATGAAAAATCATGCAAGATGTGTTCTCTTTGTAGTTTCTTGATCTGTTACATGGACAAAAACCAACATAACTTCAAAATGGAGCATTCAATGCCTCTCAAACTTTGCAAATGGCTAGAGGATAGATACGAGAACAATTTGAAAGAAGGAAGGAAAAAAAGAAGGGGGGGAAAAAGTCTAGTTATTGACGTACAGAGTCCCCTTAACCGATCTCCTGTCCTCAGTCATTTCCACCAAGAAGAGAAGAAAAATACACCCTCCCCCCCCCACCCAAAAGTGAAACAGCCACACCATCAGCACTAGCACAAGCCTACTAGGCAAATTGCCCAGGTTGTGTCCCTGTTGGTCTAGTTATTGCTCACTCCTCTTCACTACCTAACGACAGGTCCGGGATCTTCTATCGTGAAGATCCCACCTCTGCCACCACTGTCAGGAAAACCCTTATCCTTCCCAATAATAATAAGGAAGCTCGTCTCCTCGTACCTACTCTGAGGTTACTCAGACTGTTAGTTTTCCTGTGACGCCTGACCCTTGTTGTGAAGCCTCTCATTCACTAACCTTGGCTAGACCAAAACCAGTTATTCCCAGCTTCACTCCTTTCTCAAGAGTGTGCATAAGCTCGCTACTGTCTAGCTTAGTCTCTCGGCTCTAGCTTCCTCCTTATATACACTTTCTTAGTCATGAGTTCCCTTGTCCAATCAAATTGCTTTAGAATCTTGTAGAATCTTCTATCCGCATTAATTCTCTATAATCCTTTCCTTATGTCCTTGCTTATGGTTGCTGGTAAGTTCTGTGGCTTGCATTTACTCATTCTATTGTGGTTAGGGTATCTTCAATAGTCAGCGTGGTGGTGTCTCGGGTGGTATCCCTGACAGTGCCTCAATTAGACTTTAAGCTGTGGAGCGAGTGGCAAGATTCTTACTATGTCAATGAAATGATCAGTGATACCATCTGATTAGCAATGCTGGACCATTCCCGGAGGAAAGCAAGACAACACATCAACCTGTTGGAAGCATTCAACTCTCCAGTAGCTGCATGCCTGACCAGCACTTACGATATAACTCCCTGCAGACGAGAGAAAGCGACTACTGAACATTTTCAGGAAGTTTGAAGAGCTGGTAGGCCAAGAATAGACTGAGCACACAGACATTGTACTCGAAACAGGAGACCACCTTACAAAATGGAACAGCGAAAGATGGTAACCATGGATAAAGAAGTAAAGAACCTGCCAGAGTTTGGAATAATCAGACCGTTGAAAAGCCTGTGGGCAGCCCCTGTCATCCTGGTCAAGAAAAAAGGACGGAATTTACAGACTGTGCATGGACCACAGGCATCTGAACTGCATGACAAAGCCACACCCCTTTCCTCTACCAAGGATTGAGGAACTGTTAGATGGTTTGAGCGGCCAAGTACATATCGATCCTGAGGGGATATCATCAGGTGCTGGTTTACAAAGACAGCATCTATAAGACAGTTTTGATGATGCCCCATGGAAAGTGTAAATACGTACCAATGCCATTTGGCCTCAAAAATGAACTCGCAGTGTTCCACAGGCTGATGAGTACAATACTAGTAGACGTTCGACCATCTGCGGCAGCCTACATTGATGATATCATGATCTTTAGCCAGACCTTTGAATGACTCGTAACATCGAAGTGAAGAAGTGTTTGCTTGCAGCGACAGACTGTCTCTTCCTTGGACAGCGGCGCCGGAAATCAGACCTGTTGAAAAGTCAAACACATCCTCAATTACTCAAGGTCTGTGAACAAGATAGCTATGAGAGCATTTCTCAGACTTGCAAATTATTACACGTGCTTCATGCCTGGTTTGGGTTTATGGCCGTAATGGAGATAACAAAAACAAAAATGGAGTGGACAACACATGACATAAAACATTAGAAGACATCAAGCAGGCCTGACATCTCATCCTGTACTGAGGAGCCTTGTGTTGGGAAGCCACTAACAGACTCTTCAGGCATAGGAATTGGAGCTGTTTTGAGACAACTGGATAAAGATGATGCAGACCACATGGTGGGATACTACTCTCGATATTTAGAGGAGCTGAGTCATGATACACAGTGGCAGAACAAGGAGTGTCTGGCGGTGGTCGAAGGAGTGAAGCATTTTCGTGTGTATCTGCGGGGAGCAGAGTTCATTGTGGTCACAGATCACAGCAGTAACCTCGTCAACTTTGAGAAAATGAAGGACGAGAGTGGCAGACTGGTCAGACGGGCCATGGCCCTGATGCCCTACAAGACAATCACTGACATGGCTTCAAGAACCAGAATGCAGATGTCGAGGCAGTCGTGGCCAACCAAAGGCAGCGACAGAGGGAAATTACCGACGTTCAAAGGAGAAGATGAGAAGGATATCACAGGACCAAGCCTCTGTGACAAGGTCACTGAACAATGAACTGCTAAATGAACTGTGATGTCTAAAATGATGCATGATGTAATAGGCTAGTCATCCATGTGATGTAAGACTAAATCTAGTCAGTAGAATAATAAGTGACTATTCATTGTTTCAGGGAGTCTTGAGCGTATAGCTAGTGAGTTAGTTATAGAACTACAGCCAGAGATATATCTACAGTGATTGTGTAAGTCTCTTGCATGATGTATATATACTACTATTGATTAAGGGTGTTAGTAACACAACAGTATCAGACAGTGGCAGTCATAGACTACCTGGTGGCAACAGTTCAGGTCTTGTAGGAGTGGTAATTCCCGCGACAACTTGCACATGCATGTATCATGTTCCTGACAATAGCACATAAATGTTGCAACATGTTGGATTACCAAAAAACTCTACTAGCTATATTGGAGCTAACTCTTAACTTAACACAAGGATTTTCCTAGCAAGGCTTCCTCCGGCCCCACTCTGTTACAAAAACAATGCAGTAGGTAAAATGCCGAAATTTACAGAAGGCAGCTTCATTGTCAATGCATTTGATCCCCCAAAATTGAGTTGCCATAATACATAGGGTGCCTTCAAGGGGAATCTAGCTTCTCGGGTGGTGCCTAGGTTTTGCTTCGTGTTGTATCCAGCTGCTAAGTGTCTAGGTCCTACTTCTTGGAGAAACAAGCTACTGGGTACAGCTGACAGATTATATCAGTAGGTGTTTTTAAACTGGTCAACAATGAATGATAGATCCATGATCAATGCTTGTGTCACTTCTCTGCTCTGTATGCTGAGCATCCATCCTATATATATATATATATACACACACATATATGACAATGATTAGCTCTCTGTGTTTGTCTAGGAAACTATAACTTTGCACAAGGCATACTTTAACATTAGAATGGACATGGGTTAGTTTGCATTACATGTAGGTAACAGGACTGGTAGTTCATTAGGAGAAACCTCTGCCAAAAACAGCAGCAGCAATTGGTTGGACATTCTGTTTAGGATGTGGTTGGCTACAGCATTTGTCATGGTCCTGATTGGAAACAGCAACATGATTGATTTACAAACAAAGTATGCTGGCTATGATAGAGCATACATAATTATTATGCAACTAATACGGCGTCAATGATCTTGATTACAGGACTTTTAAATTTATGAATTCCTGTCTTTTAGGTGGAAGGTTCCAATTTTTCTAACCTCTGCAGACATAACATATCTTAATCCGAAGAGATTTACAAAGAGAGGAAGTGTGGTTTTCTTGATAAATCTGATGCAATCACAAATCATATGGACACCTCCTGTACTTTGTATATCAATGGTGATTTAACTCGTGGCTCAGGATGCCCTTGCTATTTCAAGTAACCCCAAAATGACAATCTGAGGTTTGTGATGTGAACTTCTTAGGTAGACTCATAGGTTCTCTCTGGCACACATGAGGTCGTGGGTTATGATCTGCCATTGCCGGGTTCCTAGTGACCTACACTGTCCGGCAGTTTCACCTCTGGACCTACCTAGCACCCGAGTCCTCTATATGGCACCGAGGACACGAAAAGGGATGCCACACGTAGACAGTAATTTTTGACAGGCAGGCACATCTGTGATGTACCAACTCCTGACAGAGCCGATCACAAAAATTGACTCTTCAGCTTTACGTTCTTTTTGCGTTTGACTTCTTCACAGATTGAAGGAGGATCAAACAATATATTTAGATTTGAAGTTGATCATTGAGAAAGTGATTTGAATATATTTTGCTTGATTTGTTCAAAAATATTTGACCCATTATATTATACCTTCACTATGATCAGCTCAACGTTGATGCTGCCATTTCATTATAGACTGTTAAAATCACCTTCTCAACAAATTGTATTCACTCGATGTTTCGACTAGATGCTCTGGCCTTGACCAGGAATAAGGCTAGAGCATCTAGTCGAAACATCGAGTGAATACAATTTGTTGAGAAGGTAATTTTAATGTTATTAAGTCAACTGAGAGTCATTGCGAGATTATATATATTCTGGTTGAGAAATGACAAGAAGATTCATGACTAATCACGACTTCTTATCAAGTGTATTGACAGCATATAAATATGTCTACCCCAAGTCAATTCTTGTCCTTAAATGAACAAGTCTTCTTTTTCTCATGAAATATGGTTCAGTCTGTGTGCTCACCAAGTGGGGAATTTTTTTAAGTGGTCGCTCGTTAGTAGTATCTGTGGGTTCTCAGGTGGTACCCATAAATAGCAAGTGTTGATACTCCTGAGGGTATTAATCGCATATGGTGCAAACTCGGGACCTTGTTGGGGGAAATCCATTCTCTTAATGAACATGCAAATTGGATGTGCAACGCAAAATGGCTGATGATCTCAACCGCCTTTGGAACGATCTCTTTCTGGCATTTTCTGGAAGTTCTTCTTCTGTGCAAAGCAGCACAGGCACCTATGCTGAATTCCTTAGTTTTTGAGCAAGAAGGCACTCCAGGATGGATTTCGTTGGTATAAGTTTTGTGGTAGACACTGCGAGGCTTTTCTTTGTTCACTTCAATGGAGCCGATCCCTATACCAAACTGCAGCTAATTGTATTTCCCTTTTAATAATTTAAGAAGTTTATTCGAGTTTGTCCATTCTGATGCACACTTCTACGACACCTTAACTGTTGATATGCCACCAGGTGGTCTATGACTACCATTGTCTGATACTGTTGTGTGACTAGAATCCTTAATCAATTGAACATCATACAAGACACTTACACAATCACTGTAGGATATAGCAGAGGCTGTAGTCCTGTAACTCACTAGCTAAGTTCAAGAATTCCCCAAACACTAAACAATCACCAAGCCCTAACAAGATGATATCACACATCACATGGCTGACTCGCCTAATTCACACACCACAGTTCATTTAGCAGTTCATTGTTCAGTGACCTTGTCAGGAGACTTGGTCTTGTGACAGAGTTCAATTGATTAGTCACAGTTGATAGCAACAGGGAAAGGGCACTACCTTTTGAGGTCCAAGTGATTGAAAATAGATGAAGCGAAACCCCCAAAACAATAAAAAATATACCCTGGTGAGAACAGATGCTTCTTCATGACACTGTTTCTTACTTCTGTTGTGAACTGGTGTTAATGAAGGTTGATTGATTAGTTTTCAGCACTACAGCAGCGTTTTCGAAACCTTTTTGCATGTCATTTACACCACATATTAAAAAAATTCTTGTTTCTAGACTTATGTTTCCAGTAAATATGACGTAGATAACCATTTTAATCTCTTGGGTCAACTGCTCGGACATTTTGAAGTTTCCAACAGCATGAGCTGATACCGTAGAATATCTATAGATTTGGGATTTTTTTTGCTAATCTTTTAATTGAGAACAAAAATGTGCACCTCATATTAACCGATTTTAAAGTTTCATTGTTTTTTGTTTGTTTTTTGGCCTAGCGTAGTTTTTCTGCTCTCGTGTCCAGAACATTTGAAATGATCTTGCTATTGATCTAATGTTAGCAGAACGTGAAATAATTTTTAATCTACGGCAAATTAACTGCTAAAGAAAGCGGACTCATTTCAATGCCGAATAAAGTATTGTAAGATTCTGAAGAAGTGTCATCTTTTAGTTTGGGTTGCTCTATGATATAAATTACTCATTGACTTTTTTTCACTGAGTGCGTTCCTGCCACCCCCTCTTCCCTTACATCCCTTTAGGTGCTCCTAACACACCCCTCCCCCCAGGTGGGGCAGACCTACTTTGGGAAACACAGGTCCACAGGCATTAATGAAGTGGAAAACTTAGTAGTAGTAGTAGTAGTAGTAGTAATAGTAGTAGTAGTAGTAGTAGTAATAGTAGTAGTAGTAGTAGTAATAGTAGTAGTACTAGTAATAGTAGGAGTAGTAGTAGCAGTAGTCAGTACAACAACAACTAATTCAAAGATAAACGGAACACAAGCAAGTTGCGGCTTCATATTATTTTTATACTTTTATGGGTTATGTTTTTATGCTATTAGAGGATATTTACACTCTGCGGTAATGAGAGTAGTACCGATTATCAAATTTTATGTCGTTTAAAAATAAAAAATAAAGCCCTACAATAGTTAGGTCTTTTTTAAAAATAGGTTATCCTCATTGAGGAGGTATTATCGACTAAATCACTTCATTAAGATCACTAAACTGGCTGGGACCCTGTCCTTCTCCATAATTAATTAAAGTTGTTCTTTAAAGTGACTTTCTCAATGATCAACTTAAATTTGCTTCTAGACATTTTGGCTAGATTCTCTACATTTGTCAGCAATAACGAATTTAGTTGAAATATCGACAGACAAATTTTAAATTGATCATTGAGAAAGTTGTCGAGGAAGTCTGTCAGCTGAGAGTCACTTGAGACATTTGTTCTTCATTTTATGTTGTTCCTGTGTAAGTGGAGGTGGAGCACACAGACTTCTGCAAAGTCCAACTCAGAGCTTTATTGTTGTTGAATGCTAAACATATCACAAATGCCATGTATTGTTCCTATTTTTGGCTATACCTATATGGCCATATGCACAAGAACCATATTGTGTTGCTGGTGTTGACTATACCCACGTAGGGTCAACTACAGCCTCCTTCAAGGGCTTGGTAACAATTGAATAACAGAACTCCATCATTTAAACACCAGATGTTTTGGTAGAGGATCAACTACAGTTTCCTTTGGACTTATAAACAGTATCCAAAGTGCGAGAATTCACACAAAACAATTCACACAAAACAAACAGCTGAAGTGAGAGTGTCACTCTTTCTGCTTACACTATATCACATGGGGTCTTAAATGAACTCTAATTATAGAACATCCCATGAGCTGGTATGATTGCGTCATCAACAAACAACAGTTCCCGTGCCTTTTCACCACAATAAGAAACATATATACTAATGGTGTACACGCATTGGAACATGTGGATCTTGTGATACTATGGTATTTATGAAGGGACACATTGTTCACAAGGTACGTGAGTGGAAAAACAGAGATAGAAATGTCGATTCTTGAAGATGAATTTCAAGGGTTCTTTTCCCCCACATGTACAAGTAGTAGTGTACGGTAACAAGGTCTGCTCTGCCAGTATTGTCTACCTTAGCTGACTGAATCCTTTCATAAGGTCTTGGTGTCTCTGATGAAGGCTAGAGCATTTAGCTGGAACAAAACATATTTACAAACATGGATGATCTTGCTATAAAAAAAGAAAGCAAGACAATCCTTATTGTATATAGACTTCAAGTACATGTCAATATTGTACTGCTTTTAAATCAATATTGATAAAACTTAAATGATAGATGGTAATGGTACAGCATCCTTTCTGGTAAATCCTATATATATATTTAGTGAATATGTTCTTGTGTATTTGGCAGTATTGTTTTCCTTGACCTATGCTGATTTGACCCTTATTATAACGTTTAAAAAAACAAGTTCATATCTGAACTAAATGCACTTTGACAGCTTCTAAGTACATCTTAAACGGTGGCTTCGGTCATTTGTTGTACCCAAAACACTTTCAGCATGCCTTGAATCCTTCGCAGAGGTAATAAACTTCAGTGCCGCCAAATACTTTAAAAACCGTGAATTTTGTCTTCATTCAAATTTTGTATCTTTTAATGCAGTGTGCAGTATATAGTACTTCCAAGTGGCAAGTAGTGTAGCAGCCCCTGTCATGGCCACTGTATCAACTAGTGAGTTTATACAGACTACATACAGGATAATAATATGTGAGCTGTGCCGAAAAAATTGAATTAGGAGATCATTCCCCTCTAAGGCAAGATTATTTGGGGGGTGGGATGGATGGGGGAGGCGAGTTTGCGACTCCAGAGACCTCCACCGTGTATCTGCCTCTGCTCCCTCTATCTTATTACATCTATCTACCTATCTACTGCATACTATAAGTCCAGTCATTATAATTTTGCTATCAAAAGATTAATCATTCGTGAAAGATCATTACTAGAGGAGCATGTTGAGCCTAGCTGAGCTGATTCACCAGCTGCTGTGCATTTGTTGCAGCCTTTATCTAACCTTTCGAACTGCTTCCATTACGCTGAAATGTAGCTAGCATAGTTTCTTTGTAATGCTACCATGCTGCACTATTTGTGTGGTCTAGTTGGGAATGTGAAAAATGTGTAATAGGTACATCTAACAAATCGATAATCGCAACTTCTATTTTTGGTAGAGGTGACTTCCAGTGTGTTTGCAGTACAGCAGAGTTTATATCTGTCATAGTGTTCAAATATTTGCTATAGATTAGTGCAGAGTTTGAGCTTCCTGCCGTCAAAACAGTGTCCTTGTTTAAGGACACACACCACACACAGACGATCTTTCTAAAGATTATTGCAGCTAACTAAAATGTTAACTGTAGATCATGATACTTAGTCACTTTGTGCCAAATTATGTCAACATATATAAGTATAAACAGAACGTCAGCTTCCTCATATCACTTTACGAGTTTGAAATAGTGTCTTGGGAATCGCCTTAGCTAGTCTGCTTAACAGAATCCATACAATGCCACGTTGGCAAAACAAACCTTTTATGTGGAATGCTATTATTTTTGGTGTGTGTGTGTGTTCACTGGTTTTCGAGCACAGGATCAGATGATGTTTAAATAGTGGAGGAGTGGATGATATTGGTTTCATTTAATCATATCACAAGAACACTAGGGAATTCCTATTAAGGTAATACCACTAGCCTCGTCCAATGACATATTAACGTGATTAGCCTTTAAAATAGGTGTGGTCTCAGCAGTGTGTATCTATGATGCATGCTATGGTGTCAGGCCTTGTTTCATCCCCCTGTCTAAATATTCCCCCCCCCCCTGTCTAAATATTTCTGCTCAGATTTCTTGCTCTCTTCTAATATCTTTGTCCCATTTTGACATTGGACTCTATACATTTTTCCCCTCCCCTTTTCATGACCTTCTCCTGAGGTCCTGTAAGTATTTGTGCTCTGCATTTGGTAATCAGTTACTTTTTTTTCTGACCAATAGGAGTGTAGCAGCTCACTCTGTATTGGCTCCACCCTATCTTGTTGCTGTTCAGTACAGTCTTGCTCTTTATTCTCCTTGCAAATCAAGATATCACTTTGTCTCTCTCTGATCTTTGCTCCACAACAACTAGCTATTTAATTGTAAAGGTGTCGTTCGGAAGCGATATTCCGACACAGTTTCGGTGTCAGTTCAATAATGTTGATCAGCAACAGAAGTGACAGTCGTAGTTTTGCTTGCAGGTAGCCATCTGCAAGCAAACATTTCTCTGGCACTGACATTACATTTTATACGGCATGACTTAATAATTGATTTCCTGAGTAAAACATCTTGCCAGATGAAGCAGCAACAAGCTCTCTGCCAAGCTAGGTTCAACATGTGCGTATACATATGGATGGATCTGAACATGTGACATCTGTTGAGCTCTAGCAACCTGATGTGCCAGACTGCCTATAATAGTTAATGGTATGCAGCATGCTGTGTATGCATACATATGCAGTAGGCACTATTGTGTGAATATGAACGGTTTTTGTGGTTTTAGTAAAGTTCATGAATGTCTAATTTTTTTTTTGTTCTCCGACATGCACGCATAAATATCATATATAGGCATTTGTCAATAAAGGAACGTAAAGAGCCACTGTGCCTTCACACAGTTTTAATGGAAGCTCCAAGATGAAGGCATCAGTTCAAAATGGCTGGGCTACTGAGAGAAAGCTCTAATAAGATGTGTGTTAGAGGTACTTCAATATATTTGTAGCATTTACATTGTCTCTGAACTGCCATAAGCAACAGATTAATGACGGGAATATCGGGATTGGGGTGGAGGGAGAGGGAACTGTTTCATGTTTTTAATTGTGTCATGTGTTCCTTAGCTACATGTATTGGGGAGCTGGTTTGTGCCTGGTATAAAATGGTTGAGCCACTTAGTTTAGTTCATACTTGGTGCCCAATAGTGACCTGCACAATTGGAGCCCAGGGTTCCTTTCAATGTGCCTCACCCATCTCGACCTCACCTCGGCAATATTTTACCCTTCTGCACTAGAGATGACATACATAATGGAGTTCCAACTCTTCCTTGCATATTCTTAGGAGGGAGTGGATATTGCAACTTCATTAGATTACCACTAACATGATTTACAACCAGCACAAACCTTTTAGTCATTCACCATGTAATTGAACAATTACATGGAATGATGATCAAGTATCATCTCAACTCAGGGTAATCCTGTTACTTCACTTTGCTGGTTGACTGACCCTCTTATGGATATACAGTAGCTATATAGCTACAAACTAATCATTGTGATGCAGCTGTATAATTATAGTAGCTATGGAGCATCATAAGCAAAGTGGTAAAAGCTATTGTGGCAACAATGGTGCCAGAGGTTCCATGTACTATAAATACACCACATAATCATACAAAAATCTCTTCCATGTCACTAGAATTATTTTATATATAATGTACTTGCCACTGTCTAAGGAGATAAAATCCTCAGCAGTTGTCTGAGTGACATAAGTAATTAGTCACTAACTGCTAGATATAAAACCGAAACAAATTGACCCAAAAACCTGTCCTGCAGCACATACTACCTGATCAGCTGCATATAAAAAAAACTAATGTCCCAAGAGTAAACAAAAAACTGTCTTTTGATACCATTGGCTTCATGCCAGCTGCGGCATGTCCACAGTTCGGTAGCGAATAATCTCAATAGTATCCGCTTTGACTTTCAGACTAACTTTGTAATGATGCTCACTTTACATAGGAAATGTGTATCCAGATTCTAGTTTTAGTTTACATTTGCTTGTAACTCTATTCGACCATCTGCTCAGGTTTGGATATATACCTGTATATACCTGTTAATACGTATCTTACATCTTAAACTCCTCAAAATACCTTTTCCTGCTCAATCTATGTTGGCCACATTCATATGTCCAAAAAGTTATAACCCAGAACTAGGGTGAAGTATAATGACATTCTCTCAATGTCACTGATAAGTCCATATATTCAGGTTTGATAGGGTAAAGTAATTGACTTACCCTCCATTGTTCTTTGAGTGTCTCTATTGTCAGAGTATTTCCCTCCCTCCTTCCACTCTTATCTTAATTATGCTCAGTCATACTTCTGGTGGCTTCGGGGAAACCCGATTACCAACAAACCACAAGCCTTATGATGACATATTGACCTGGACATGTGATGTCACACAGTAGTATATATAGCATGAAGCTTATTATGGTGCATATTGTGGTGAGGATGACACCAGTAGTTACAGGGTTAACAGCTGGAGCTTTTAGCTGGATCAGCTAAACATAGAATGAGGGGAATAAATTGATGACTTTCTTTCTTAAAATAGAATGAACAAAAACACTATATTATTGGGTTGACAAGGTCGAAAAAATATGTCAGAACAAGAATATAATTGCTAGTAACTGCCTTCTGATTGACATCAAAATTAAGCTAGTCCTGAATGCGGCATTATAGTGGTCATTGCATTCTTTAGCAGATACTGACATCCAAGTGCATGTCGCCCAGGCAGTGGGTGCTGTGCACTAAGTTGAAAGTAACTACATAGAACCTTAAAAAGGACATAATGAGAAGATGATTCATTATGTAATGTATTAAAAAGTGGCAGGGGGAATATGAAGAACACCACCTGCCACTGCATCCATGGCTATGGCTGCCTCATTTTTGAAGAACTAAATTGGTATGTTGCAGTGCTATTGCTGCTGCTTGAAAAGAGCTACAGCATGTAGAACTAACCTTCAGCAGCTTATTGGATGGATGCACCAATAGAACACTGTATTAAAATGCCAGACTATCTGCTTAAGAATGCTGGAAGGAGGATGGGGGGGGGCATTATGAATCATCCTAGACTGCTCACAGAAACAAAAGCAACAGTTTTCCAGTACAAGTGCCTAAAAAATACCCTACACTAAGAGTAAACCAAAACTGGCCTTTGATACCATTGGCTTCCACCCAGTTGCAAGATATCCAATTATTAACCACAGACAGGTAGCTATTGATTGCACACACTCTCAATGATGTCCGCTTTGAATGTAAACTTGCAGACAACTTTGTACCAGTGCCCACTTGACATGGGAACTCTAGTAGAAATGTGGGTTGGTATGCCTTGATTCTTGATAGTGTTTCTATTTGCTACTTGACCATCTGTTCGGGATGAGGTACCACATATAGCCAAACATCTCTTAATAGCTAAAAAAAAAGCTTCTGCTCAACTGATGTTGGCTAGAACTTAGTTACCTTCATGTGCCCAAAAGGTTATATTACTCAGCACTACAGATGGATAAAGTGTGTGAAGTAATCAAGTTGTCCTACCATATTCTATTTTTAGATTGGCCTATAGTCAGGGTATCCCCCTTCCATTTTTATTCTATTTTTGATGCTCAAGGTACTTGTGGTTGCTTCGAGGGAAACCCGATGACTAACAAACCACAAGCCTTATGATGACTTATTGACCTGGACATGTGATGTACACACAGTACATATATATAGCATGCAGCTTGTTATGGTGCATGTCATGGTGATGATGTATGGCAATATTACAGGGTTAACATCAGGAGATCTTAGCTGAACTTCAGGAGAGTGAGAGTAGGAAATTGATATCAATTTTAAAGTGGGATGGGGAATAGGCACACATAGCCTGCCACTACATCATGGCTATGGCAAACTCCTTTTTGCAAGAGGAACTAGACTGGTTTGGTGCAGCAGTGGTGTATAGAGCTCACCTTCAGCAGTAATAGTATATTTATTAGAGTAGGATGGATGCAGACCCATTGGACACCATGCATATCTGCATTAAAAGGCCTGACTTCAGCTCAAGTTATATTCTAGAGCATGTGGTAACTTGCCAAGAAGTGGGGGGAAGGAGGGGGAGGGAAAAGCATGACAAGGCTCAAGATTCCTAACCAATAAATGATTATTGTTATAGGTACTTCAGGTTTATCACAGTCTTCTCTCCACACCTACTTCCACCTCCTTCTCCACATATGGTGGTACTTTCCCGCTGCGTGTAAAAGTTTTCAAATTGCAAGGGCAGCAGGAAGTCATGTGGTTAGCTCATTGACTTCAGGTTTCATCCCACGAGAGGAATTTGTAAACAGATGCCCTAATAAAGATATCGTATTTGGCCAGTGAGGTAGAGATTGAGTGACCCATAGCAGTATATAAAGCACGATCTCTTGCAGTGTAATTCAGATCAGTTGACAAATATCCTACAGCAAAACAAAATTCTTAAGAACTCGGTAAGTAATTTGTGACATTGAGCAAATGCATGCTGACTGCATTCTAAGATATTGTTTTAGTATTTGTTGCTCTTCCTCTTATTTACAGTATTCCAAAATGTCAAGACTTCTCTTAGGAGTGATCGTGGTGGTGATCACTGTGATCACATCATTAGAAGGACTTCCAACTGAAATCCCCACGTCTCCCACTGTTCAACAAATGGAGATGCAAGAGCGCCATCAGGATGACAACCCGCAGAGTTCGGCCACAGTAATGGGTGCTTCTAGTGATGAGGCTGATCAGGCTACAGGTAAAACAACATTACTAGAGAAGTGATTATCAGCTACATATATATTACATTAAAAATATTAGACTTTTCCGCAATGTCCGTTGATATTATTGGCATTAACAAGCAAATCTTCTTATTTATTTTACAGATCAGGACTCGTTGGATAATTGCACTGGTATCCTCTCACATGCCCAAGTTCAGGACATACAATTCCAGCAATCAGATTGGTTGTACGTCATCATTAATGGAGAGCTGATTGCCAGGGAAAACCTCTTGGATCTCTACATAGCAATGTTCCAGATTGTCAGTGAAATGGCTGAAACCAACAGGGTGACTGATGTTTGGTTCAGCAAGGTTCCTTGCCCAACTTGCGTCGACTATTTGGAGCTGATTTTCAGTCCATTCAGAGTCAAACCAATTCTACATGTCGAATCCATGGATTATAAAGGATCAAGTTATGCGTTCCTTCGTGACTTTGGATGTTTGGCGAAACTAAAGTCTAGAACCTACCAGCTGAAGGCTTGGGATTGGGATGTCTTTAGAGCCACGCATGGCGGTTCCTGTGACTACCACTCTACCACACGAGACAATGCTGAGTATATGACACAGAAAAGCACTACAAAGACACTTGTGGAGCACCTTGAAGAAAATTTAATGAGTTCTTCCCTGGTTAAATTATGTCACTTATAGTTTTTAATTTTTTTAATAATGCTCCCACCTCACATGATCATCTATGTCAAAACACTCCATTCTTATTCCATTAATGTTAATCACTTTTAATCAAACTGAAACCATCAACCATTTGCTAGTTTAATTTAATGAGCACTTCTTTGCACGACTGCTTTGTTGGAATATCTGCGCAACATCATGAATATTATTTCAATGAAAAAATGTGTAAGAGTCCAGAAGGGTGGTGGGGTGAGGAATCATTGGAATATTACAGTAATCTCCAGTAATCTCCTGCTTAGTATTATTATGTAGTGCACCGACAGGAATGCAGCCGCTGAGTAATAATTAATTCTTTTACAAGCTACTGATCATGCACTTCTGTGGGTTGTACTAGTGTGTGTGTGTGTGTGCACATGTGTGCGCGTGCTTTGTATATTGTGTTGGTATTGTGTGTGTGACTCATTGAGGTCAGTCTATATAGGCAGCTATTGAATCTGCTGTGCTGTTTCCTTGGAGGACCCTAAGCACTACAATTGGCGACCTTGCTAGGACAAGTTACTTCAGGAGGAACCAGAGAAGTCTAGACTTGATTAGTGATGTCCTTTCGGGAACTGAGAGTCCTACTATGGGAAGGTTAATGAAGACTGGGCTATTGCAACTGCTATGAACAACTAGATAGGGACAGTTGACGGGAGGCAGCTACTCAAGAGGAATTGTGAAACCAGTATTGTAAAAATTTAGGGCTCCATAAAAGGCCCCAATGCATGTACATGTAGCATGTGATGGCCCCAATGCATGTACATGTAGCATGTAATGCCCCCAATGCATGTACATGTAGCATGTGATGGCCCCAATGCATGTACATGTAGCATGTGATGGCCCCAATGCATGTACATGTAGCATGTGATGGTCCCAATGCATATACATGTAGCATGTGATGGCAACAGTGCATGCACATTGGCCCCAACCAATGCATGTACATGTAGCATGTGATGGTCTCAACGCACCAATGCATGTACACGTAGCATGTGACGGCACTCAAGCAGTGTATTGAAAACCACATCTCAAAGTGACCTGTTGTGCATTTAGATCAATGCACAACAGCTATAGGTACGACTGAGGTTTATAGCTAAAGCTTTCTCACAACTCTCAAGCGCTCTATTGACCGTAACATGTAAGTTACGTGGATGCCTAACCTGTGACGCTTAAGAACTTAACTACAGCTGAGGTATGTACCTCTAGCTTTCTCCGTGTTCTTTTGAGGTTCTCATCTAAAACGTATCAAGTAAGTTTTGCGTATAAGCTTTGTAGAAACTCCAGTAACTTACCAGGGGATATTATCATATCTGTTCGCACTAAATTGTAATTTATAAAAGCCTCCATAGCCCTAGTCAGAGTTTTCCACGATTACCGCATTCTAACCCACACACACAGGTTCACTTTACCAGATTATATTTATATTTCAAGTCACGTGACGAAGTAACGTCCCATACCTTGTGGGATATGTCAAGTTAGCACTGCTAATATATGCTAGCTACCCTAGCGATAAAAAAAAAACTCGCCTCTCCACCCCTTTACCTCGCTACCGTCTAGGCCAACGACGACCGTAGCTCTAGTATGACAGGCAATAATTCTCTTGGAGCAGTTCCACTTTATTTACAAATCATTTGTTGCCTCTATTTAAAGCTAGCCAAACTGGAACAACGATTATCTTTAGCAGTTTTGCATTTGACGATGACGACCCTTGCCACTGAAATCTCTACGGCGAAGCAAAACGCAATAATAATAATAATCGGCTAGGATCTCCCCCCCCCCCCCCCCCCTCCCCCCACTTAAATTTGCATGTGTATGTCACTGTATATGACTATTCTAACGCTGGGGTGTGCTTGTACTTGTTGGATTGTAACTTTAACTGCTGTTACTTGTCAAATGAAAAGGGGGAAAAAAAACCCTACCACACTATCACTTCCCTGGTCTGGTCCTTCAGCTTGCAACCTCCACCCTCCCACCTAATCAAAAGCTGGATCTAAATCTCAAGTATGTTAAGAAAACAGGTTTCATCTTGTGACAAGTGCCAAAAATAAAAGTATTACCCAATTCCTGTGAGACAATTCCTGTGAGACTCAGCTCAGGCGTAAGTACATAGATCATTATCTGACTACTCTCGAAATGCTTAGAAGCTGGACCTCTTCCTTGCAAAACAGCTCATGTGAGAGCAGAGTTTAAAAAAATATACTCATTATGTTTATTGGTGTCGAAGGGCGTTCCTTCACAAGATGGCCCAAGACACTAACTCGTTGACAGTAGCTGCACAGTATGCTGCCACCAGGTAGATTCACTCTACCAAATACTTCAAGCTTATATGGTTACTGAAATATATAATTAGGATTCTCCCCAATCACACACGTAGCAAAAATCAGGTAACGGACTCCACTGATGCAGAATGAAACAGCTGTCCTTAAATAGGTTGGCTGCCTCCTTAGTCGGTGTGACCACATATGGTAAAAACTACAACATAAGTACAACCCTAGTTGTTCAATGGAATGTCACAGTGACTTGCATGTTATGCAGTCTATGCTAGTACATCTAACGACCACTAATATTAGCATACACATACGTTATTCTCCAGGTTCTAACTTGTTAGAGCCTTTGAAGTCTCCATGCATGGAAGGTCACCCTGTGACACCCCCCTCTTCCCGTCCTGAGGACGAGTTCCGTGCCTTCTGACCGATTTCCTTCCACGACTGCAGTGCCTTGACAGTCCATCTGCATTCTGATGCTTATGTCCTGGTCTATGTACGACTTTGAATAGGTATGGCTGCAACGCCAATGACCAGTGAGTCAGTCTCCCAGTTTTTGTCTTTTATCCTATCAAAGTAGGCCAGGCTGCTGTGATTGGTTACAACAGTGAAAGGTGCAGCACTCAATTACAATCTGAAATGTCGAATAGCCTCCACGACAGCCAAACACTCTTGTTCAGTACAGCATACCTTGTCTCTGCCGGTTTTCGGGAAAAATAGGCTATCAGGCGGTCAGTCCCATTGTCAGCCTCTTCGTTGAGCAAATGCCAATGCCAGATGCATCTGTCTGTAAGATGAATTCTCGTTCTTTTCATTTGGGCTGACCAGTAAGGATCATGTGTCAGCTCTTCCCTGAGCATGCTAAAGGCTGCTTGCATTTTGTCAGTCCAAACAACTTGTCTGGTGCGGTCTTTCTTGTAGCTTCCGTTAATGGAATGGCTATTGTTCCGTAGCCAGGCACAAATCGCATGTAATAGTTGGCTAGCCCCAGGAAAGCGTCCATGTCCTTCTTCTTGGTTGGTTTCGCATATTTTGCAAGAGTGTCCACCTTTGCCAGGAATGGGCGGACTTCGCCTTCACCCACTTGATGACCCAAATATTGGCAATGATCTTCAGCTATAACATACTTGGTAGCCCTGAGCTTCAAACCGGTCTCCTTCAAACGTTCAAACATGGTTTTGAGGTGTCTGAAGGTTTAACTAGATACCACAACATCATCAATGTAGCAAGCTGCATACTCATTCATGTCTGCCATGATAACATTCATGCGATGCTGAAATGTCGATGGTGCATTGTTCAACCCAAATGGCATACGGGTGTATTCCCACTTTTCCGTCGAAGTTAGGATGGCATTTTTCGCAATTGAATGGACGTGCACTGGTACCTGGTGGTATCCCTTTGCGAGATCAAGTGTGGCGATAAAAGATCTAGTTTGTCCAGGAGTTTGTTGATCCTGGGTAGCGGGAATGGGTCAGATACAGTGATGTCATTTAGCCTCCTGTAGTCTACACACAATCTGCTACTCCCATCCTTCTTCTTTACGAGCAACGCAGGAGACACCAATGGACTTTGTGATGGACGAATGATACCCAAGTCCAACAGTTCTCACACTGCTTTCCTCATGAGAGCTCTCTTTGAACATCTAGCCTGTATGATGGTCGGCTAATGGGGTATGCAGAACCAGTCTCGATTCGGATGTCTGTCTTCATGGTCAGGCCAGGTGATTCACCCACCAGCTCTGCACTATATATCCATCAAATGCCCTTGCAAATTTTCTTTTCCCATTCAGTTGTTCTGGTTTGATGACCTTACCGTCACCAGCATTTGACCAGCTCCTGTGTCGAGCAAAATGTCTGTACTGATCCGCCTGGCAAGCATTCCCTCCACAGTTACCTTCTGATCAACTTCCGTCTTCACCAGATCTATCTCCTGTTTGTGAGTTAGCTAAGTTGATGTCTTCCATCTTGGTCTGATCCAACAGTTCAAGCAAATTGATTCCTTCTGACTTTGTCTTGTTTGGGGATCTGTTCGAATGGCATTCCGCAGCGAAGAGCCCAAATTTCTGGCACCTGTAACATCTTGGTCCTTGCTGTCAATCGAACTTCGGTGGGTTAGCCCAAGTCTGTCCTGGAATTCCCTTCTTGGTAACCTTGCTTCTCCTCGTTCATTCGTGGAATCGCCCTTCGCTGGGCTGCAGTAGCTGTTCCTCTCATCTACTTCTCCGGTGAACCTGCTTTTTGGTTTGCAGTTGGCTTTGGTCTTCCTGCCGGTGTTACCTACCTCTCCGAAGTGGTGTCATAGCTACAATCCCTCGTCACCATGAAATCGTCTGCCATGCTGGCCATCTCCTGCATGGTGTTCAGCTTTCAGCTTCCGATCTTGGACATGGTTTGCTAGCTTGCGTGGAATCATTTTCAGCAGTAAATCTGAGGCAATCAAATCTGCTGCATCCTCCAAGTTGCTGCAATCAGCCAACCATAGTCTTGCCAGGCTCTTATTGCGATGGCCCACCGTGTCCCACATCTCTCCTGCCTGTCTTTTCATTCGGTCGAGTTTGGTCTACAGGTGGCTTTCATCACCGGGTAATGAGCATAGAGAGCCTTCTTCAGGATATCGTAGTCAGTCCTGGATCTGACGCCTAAGTTTATATATATATATATACTCAGGGTCAAGTAACGGGACCAGGTACTTAGTCCACTCGGTCTTGTTTACACTGTAGGTGTCCATATGTGCTTCAAATGCAGCGAAGTATATCTCTACGTCTTCATCTTGCCCACCATCCATCGAAACTTATCGACCTTCTCTCTCCTTACTTTACCTGCACTCACTGTTGACTCCCTTGAAGCATCCAAATGGGGACTGTGTCCCCTCGCCAGTGAGAACAACTCTTCCCATCTCCTTTCTCTCCTATCCTTAGCTTACCTCCTCTGCTCATCGCCATCCAACCTCAGTTCTTCCGCTTTTCTCTGGTCTTCTCTCCTGCCTTCCTCCATGTATTGGAGTGTTGTCAGTACATCGTTATAAGGCAACTCGGAATTTGATCCTTTCCTTCATCTGACTTTGAATCCTCCTGTGCACCTCTAGATTTCGACCTAGACATCATAGGATTCTTTGTCAGTCACACAATCACTACACTGAATCACCACACACAATCTCTTCACTGAAGCACCAGTCAATTATGCACTTCACTTCACCCAGTAGGTTTTTGTCCTCTTACTTCTGTAGCATCTGTTGCAAGAGAAACAATATTTGTAAATAGCGCTAGCTAATCTCTAGCTAACTCAAGATAGCACTGGATACACTTATCCCACTGCTGCCACCAATTGTCGACGGGAATCCCTCACAAGATGCCCCAAGATACTAACTCACTGACAGTAGCTACACTGTATGCTGCCACCAGGTAGATTCACTCTACCAAGTACTTCAAGCTTATAAGGTTATAATTAGGATTCTCCCCAATCACACACATGGCAAAAATCAGGTAAGGGACTCCACTGATGCAGTATGAAACAGCTGTCCTTAAATAGGTTGGCTGCCTTCTTAGTCAGTATGACCATATATGGTAAAAACTATGACATAAGTACGTCCCTAGTTGTCCAATGGAATGTCTCATAGTGTTTTGCATGTTATGTATATACTAGTCAACACCTAACAACCACTAATATTAATTATGATATTCTCCAGGTTCTAACTTGTTAGAGTCTTTGAAGGCTCCATGCATGGAAGGTCACCCTGTGACAATTGGTGATGTGCAGACATGGATGTCCACCAGTTCTGATCCCTGATCAGGATCGGGAATTTTTCAATGAATTCTGAAATGAGCATGCTGTTACTGGTACAGAACACAGAATCGTTAGTGGGGGTTTATCATAATCAAGGGGTAAATCCTAGTGGGGGTCATCATAATCAAGGGGGTTAATCCTAGTGGGCGTCTCATGATCAAGGGGGGTTAATCCTAGTGGGGTCTATCATAATCAAGGGGTTAATCCTAACTACCTACCATCCTCAGGTAAAATGAGTATGGTTTAAATTAAAAAATTACAGTAGAGCACTTCAATGTGGACACCATTGCAAAAATAAAAAAATAGTATTATTTAGCATTACCACACCCACAAACAAAACTAAACTGTCCTCGCTATTTATAATTTGTCCACGCTACTTTTGGAGACACAGTCTTCATGCATCCACTTCAAGTACTCCTTGCTTATACACCGGACCTAATTCGTCACTAGAACTCTATCAGAGGTGACAAAACATCTTGGCATTCACCGAAGCAGAAAATACATTCATTTCTCTTACTAGCATTATTCCGAGGACCGTACCAATAACAATCTTTGCTTGTCACAAAGTTTTCTTAAAACCAGGCTTTTTGACCTCCTTTACTCTACATTGAAGCTCCAACCCTTCTCTTCCTTCATCTTTTGCTTCCTAACAACTTTAACTCCCAATTTTTGGTGATTCTCTCTTTCTCTTTGGCCTGACTTAGTGCCAAACTTGACTCTTCCAGATATCCAGCCCTTCATTAATACATCCTTGCCTCTCTGATCAGAAGATTCTGCGTTGAGTGAGATTCTATTGTATGCTGTAAAAATACAAATTTACATTAATGCAATGCATATTTTAATAATAAAGGGCAAATGGTTTAACAGAGCAGTTTAACCAAACATGCTCACAGTTCCTGGCCAGGTGATTGATGATGGCCAACATAACCTGATGAACAAATTGATGCCATTTTGATGGGCTATGAAGCATCCAGGGAAACATCCACTAAGCATTCTCCTTATCATATGCTCTACAAACAACGAATAAGACTTCACCTTGATGCTGAGTTTCTAATCATGATGATGAAGGTGACATGGATTTGAAGTCATTGTAGAGACTTTCAATTGATAGCAAAAGCTTTCAGTCATGCAAAATACAGTATTGATGATGCTCAGAAGAAGCAAAAGGAAACTCACAGTCATATATATGCATTTTCCAGAGGAATTGTTGTTTGTAGCTGAAGTTTACGTTGAGAACACAGCAGATGAGCTGAGAAGTGGTGGAAAACTAAATCCAGCCTGGGGTGTGGTCACTACATGATCATTACCACAGAAAAGCTGTTTGTCAACTGACCAATGAAGCTGGAGTTATATTTGAAAAGAAGGTTTACATTGTAAGGCTGAAGTTGTATTCAAAGAAGCAGTGTGTTGAAGATAGGAGATTTTAGCAGCTAAGTGATGAACATTGCATCATCCCAATCATTTCTCGTCCACTAAATATTATCGGCAGTCTATTGTCGGCCAAACTTACATGAAATAAAAAAATAGTATAGTGATTAGCCTAAAACATTTTTTAACCTAGCTTAGTATTTTGTTAGTTTATTGTTTAGTTACCTATTAAGCGAGGCCTCTAGGGTAAAGAGGGTAGAAGCAACAACTAAGATGTGGGAGAAAAGGAAAACTAAAATATCTCGTGAACAGGCCTAAAAAGCCGAAGGGATGGCCTGATGGCTTCATGGCGGTCCAAGAAGGCTGCCTTCATACCTTGAAGGGCTGGATATCTGGAAGAGTCAAGTTTGGCACTAAGTCAGGCCAAAGAGAAAGAGAGAATCACCAAAAATTGGGAGTTAAAGTTGTTAGGAAGCAAAAGATGAAGGAAGAGAAGGGTTGGAGCTTCAATGTAGAGTAAAGGAGGTCAAAAAGCCTGGTTTTAAGAAAACTTTGTGACAAGCAAAGATTGTTATTGGTACGGTCCTCGGAATAATGCTAGTAAGAGAAATGAATGTATTTTCTGCTTCGGTGAATGCCAAGATGTTTTGTCACCTCTGATAGAGTTCTAGTGACGAATTAGGTCCGGTGTATAAGCAAGGAGTACTTGAAGTGGATGCATGAAGACTGTGTCTCCAAAAGTAGCGTGGACAAATTATAAATAGCGCAGTTTAGTTTTGTTTGTGGGTGTGGTAATGCTAAATAATACTATTTTTTTAATAGAAAGCTATAGGCTATAATATCAAAATTTGCTTATTGCTATTTCATGTACTTTATGCTGGTTTGTTTCATTTTTGAATCTAGTTGATTGAAGAAAAAAAAATGGCACATGGTTGAAATTAATTGCTGGTCTAGAATAGGTAAAGGTTGAGACTTTAGATCATCTTGAGGTCTCTGCAAATGGTGATGTAAATCAACTTCCACTTTGTCTATAAAAATGAAAAATAGAAAAACAATAATTGGTTACACAATGAACTTTATCACAATCAGTGGTTACGGAGAAAATGCTTTTAGAATATTAGCCAGCTGACAATTAATAAAGGATGCTGTTACCTTTGCTAATGTACTCTTGCAACAGTTTTTTCCAAACTTTTGACTTTTCTTGGTGGCCTGCATTCAACACTTCTTGCACAGAACAATGGTTTGTTTTTTGTCAGATAGTGACTCTATTCACCACATGGGAAGTTCCATCGGAACATCTACTGCATGACATCATTTGTATATAAGACTCACTTTCTTCAAGTTGGCAAGTGCATATTTATCCAAAATGACAGAGGAAGCATATTTGAAGTTTCTTGTTGAATGACCTGCTGCAATAGCAGGGAAGTAGTGTTTGCAGAGTATTTATCACAGAGGACCTCCATTCATAAACAAGGTTACAAAATTATAATGTACACCTACTACTCTGAACTAATTATAACACCTGCATGATGATGGATTTTGAGCAAGGAGAATTGAGATAACATTTGTCATATTGTTTCCACAAAAAAGCAATAGTAGATCTCTGGATATTAAATTGAGATATGTTTCGATGTAAGTTACCAGAAGTGTATACAGGGGTGTAGGAAGCAATACCTAAGTGTGGGGTCAAAGTCAATGGGCCACCAGCTCAAAGTATAATGGCCAGCCGGGAGTCTGTGGCCCATCAAAGGCCCCAGAAGCTGCTGGTTCTAGATCTCTGAGATGGCTTCTAAGACACCCTTTTTATGCTTGTTTACCTTAAAATTCATAAAGACTCAAGTAGCAATTTCATTTTTTGGTGAAACACGTTAAAAAACAACAATATATCTTATTAAAAACACAGGATATATAGTTCTATATTTGCATGATACAATGAAACAACTATCCTGTTTCAAACATTTTAGCTGAGGAAAAAGGAAAAAAATCATCCTACTTCAAAATCAAATAGTGACAATAAATTCTTTAACTTGACTGTAGCAATAGTAATTGGTACATGTCATGTATTGTACAAACTGGAAGCAGACTTTTGCAGGTTAATAGCATAAGCATTGTTACACAAGGGTACGATATTCAACATGCTTCAGTGACTATCACATGACATTCAACAGGATCAGTTGAAGCACTTTTGTAATATAAATATACATGATAAGCAAATAACTCTAGAAGTTACCATGCATTCATCATTTAATGTGACAAACAATCAATAAATTTCCAAATCATCAGTTCTTTCTTTCATAACATGACAAATTAGCACATTGTTCATTCTTTGCTGGGTCATTGGGCTCCTCATGTATGTCTTTAATATCTTCAGAACATAATTGGTTATTTCTGATGTTGCTGGCACAGTGAGGTAGAGCTTGATAAGTTTGTGGACTTCACTCAATAGCTTCTGGATGACTGGTTCTGCACTCCATAATGTTGAAATACTGGTGACTTGTCTTACTTTGTCATCTTGCTTTATGACATCTGGTAGCAGTTTTAATTGCAGTTCAAGGCGCTGGAAGTCCAGGTCATTGTTGTACAACTCCTTGATTGATTGTGTTATTTCAACTTCTTGGTTGTTAGCTGATTGGATCAATACATCTTCTACATCTTGTAAGAGCTTCTGGTCAAATCTTCTCTCTATTTCCCCTATAAGTGAGTCCAAGACTTCAAAGTACTGGTACTGCTTAATAGAATCAAAGCGTGTTGGTTCTGACCCACTATCAAGTCTCTGTAGTGCTCTTTTATATCTTGGCATTGCTGGTTCTTCCGTAGCCTCAGTGACAGCAGCATCACCTATTAAAGGCAGCATCTGTGCGCTGAGCTCGGTAGAAGTCCTTGGTTATACTGGCTGCCTTTACAGCATCTCATTGATGTAATCTTTGCATGAACAGTTTTGGAGAGTTGTTCAGCTGCACCAAAGATATGTTTTAGTCCAAAGAAATGTACTGAACTTTTCCATTATTGCCAATAACCCACCACCTCGCTTTGCATACTCATCATATCCTGTGCTGACTTCTTCAAGTGTGTTAAAAAGAGTAGTGTAGTTCTTCAGTACTGAGTCCACAGCAGCAGTCCTTACAGTCCATCTAGTTTGGCACAGTGGTTTGAGGGATGGTGCATTAGGCATGTCCATTTGCATATCTTTGAATAGATGTGCACGCTTTGGAGAAAACTTGATGAGTTTTGTAATCTCTGCCACCAAATCAAGAGCATCACGCACAGGTTTGCACTTTCGTGATGTGTCTTGCAAGCACAAATTGATGCAATGTGCAATAGAGTGAACTTTGATGGCTGCCTTTTCTTCCTGTATAATTTGCGCAGCTAGATCTGTTCTGTGCCCTTGCATGTTACTAGCACCATCATATGCTTGACCATGACAATTGTTGAAGGTTCTGTTTGTTATTATACAGAAGGTCAGCCATACGTGATCATTATACCACTTTGCAATGAATGTTCTGTTTCTAGAGGCACCATTTTTTGAAGTGAACTTCCTCTTTGATTTGCAAAGGACAACATCATCTGTTGGCTGATAGGCCTTGTTGTCGACTTAGCAGCAGATAGCTTTGCAAGATTGTGGCTGTGCATTAGTATCATAAGGTTTGATTCTTCATCTCTACTTGTATTGCCTGGTTCCAAATTTATAGTGTCATCATGACGACCTTGTTTTGAAGATGTGCTTGGCTGATCAACAGATGGTACATTAATAATGTCACAGGATGGCTCAGCTAATGACGAACTGGATTCTGTTGCTAAAGATCTACTGTAGTCAGCTTTGAAGAAAGATGTGATTGCACTTTCCTTGATGCTTCTTGCATTTGGTCTTTTTCCCTTTGATGATTGCACCAGCTCCACTGTCTCTGGACAATGAACCAGAATCATCATCATATTATTCATCATCCTTCCCCTCAAAGTTTCTTGGTAATGCCCTCTTCATTCTTGTCAGATATGTCACAATTTATAATCAGTCACCAGGCAGTATATATGCCATTTACATAAGCTACTGGAAAATAAGCAAGTGTTTAGTCCACCACCACCAGTATTGTATTGGAAAACATCATTCCATGGCATCATGACTGCAATGCTGATGTAGATTCTCCCTTGAAAGTCCCCTTGTCCTCAATTTTACATGAGGCACCATATAAGGATATTTACAGTACAAGTGGGAATTTATGAAAACGACACTTCTTAGAGCTATGCCCAAAAGTGGGGAGGTGATGGTTGAAAGTGCAGGGGCCATGGCCCCCCCCGGCCCTGCCGCTTCCTACGCCACTGCTATAATAATATGTAATGGAGATTACCAGTGCTATCATCTACACTGTGTAGGAGCATAGCCAGATTACGAGCAACCTGATGCACATGCTATCCTAACACTCATGTGCACAACCTGACACACATGCATGAGCAACCTGATACACATGCATGAGTAAACTGAGGAAAATGCATGAGCAACGTGACACACATGTCTGTGCAACCAAATGCACATGCCAACCTGATGTGTATGTATGAACAACGCTTCCTTTCATTCCAGAGTAATTATAAGGAAATAAAAATGAGTACTTTTTTTTTTAACCATTTTTTGGATAAAGTTGCTTATTCAACGGCTTTTGGCCGTTTCAAAGAAAGAATCCGGTGCATTGCTAAATGCCCTCCCTATCTCGTCCCTGGGTTTGAGGATGGATGATGATACCATCTGGGTTGCCGTGGGTCTCCGCTTGGGCTCCACTTTGTGTCGCCCCCATAACTGCCAGCACTGTGGAACAGAAGTGGATTGCCTTGCTACGCATGGTCTTAGCTGCAAGAGGAGTGAAGGACGTTTCTACCATCGTACCGCCATGAACGACATCATCTTCTGGGTATTGTCATCTGCCGGTGCCCCTTCCAGGATGGAACCATCGGGTCTCTTTCGTTCTGACAGGGGTTGCGCAGGTTGTTAAGAAACTGCCTGGTGGCATGGACAACTGCTTCTCTCCCCCCCCACTGATTCCAAAACCCAGCTGCCTGGATACTAGCAGGAATGCCATGTCCTCACTTACCACGTTCCCAGCTACCTTGGCCACTAGCTGATGAAGGGTGCATCCTATTGCTATTGGTCTAACCCCACCTCCTTTCTTCTATAGAGCCAATGGGGTAGCCCCCAAAAAGAAAGGATGGATAGCGAAAATAATTCTTCCCTCTAGGACCATGGTAGAGAAGGCAGCTAAGACAGAGAGAAGATGGGAGACTTCATTTGGATGCTTCAGCATGTCCTTCAGATGTTGTGGTCTTAAACCATCGGGAACACCAGCCGACCCACAGGGGAACGATCGGATTGCTCGAGCAACATCCCCTTCTGAAACCGTCAATGGCACAGGAAGGACATCAGGGGTGGGTGGGATGGACACATCCGAATGAGGGATGGACACATCCGAATGAGGAATGGGTGCTTTTGTCTAAGGGCAGAGAAGGTGGCATCACACCTTTCAGCCATAGAAACTTCTGAGGAAGCCAAGCGAACAGCTCCTTTAAAATCTCCTTCCTCCAGCTTCTCAGACACTCGGCGAACCAGTGACTTCATGGGATCCAGAACAGTAGCTCTGCTCTTCCTAAGGGGGTTTCTTGGAACAGGGTTCTTTCTCCTCTCTTAGCTGCTAATTAACCCTAGATGCTAAGGACCAACGCTGACCACACCTTGGGGGCCCTCTCAGAGACCTGGAAGTGAAGAGAAAAAGCCTCTCCTAAGCACTTTCAGAGTTGCTGAAACCCACACCTTCCAATATGGTAACTAACTTTGAAGGGGCAAGGGCTCTGGATCCACTAGGGATCCTTAGGAACTTAGACTTGGGTATTTGACTAAAACTGAACCCCGAAAGTGGCGGCTCACCATTTAGAGAGGTTGCTGGAGAGAAAACAGGTGGATCAACCTTACCACGTGGCGTGGGGCTACCTGTAAGTAGCAACAATGCAGCAGGAACTCCCGGTGGCTGACGATCCTGGGCAGCGGCTATTCAAGGGTCCATGAGTACGAACTAGGCCCGCTGTCACAGAGAAACACCTCAAACAAACAGGACAGGACAGGTAGAGCCAGCGTCCATTTATTTTATTTGTTTGTTTGTTTGTTTTTAATTTTTTAATTTTAAAAAATTTTAAATTAATTTACTGATAAAATTCAAACAACAACAACAACAACAATAATAAAACAAGACTGTCCATGCCCGAGCCTCCCATTGCCCCCATGACTGCAAGAGCATTGCCTCTCTGTACCGCCACAGACAATTGTTGTATCAAAAATTGGTGTGAATTCTCTTCCCCGGTGTGTTGCTTTATTTTCCTTCCAAGTTCCTTTAGGAATGCCAATGACTTTGGGCCAATGGCACCTAGGGTCTCTACCGCAACTGGCACAAAAAATAATTCCTGGAAAGGCAGTGGTACTTGTCCTCCTTTTTCTCTTCAGCCATGGCAGCTACCGCACCTGAGCTCCGTAGCTTGAGCACAATAGGACTGTGCCAGAGTGTTGGGACAGGTCACATCCCAGATCAGGGGCTTGCCACATTTCCATGGCACCATGGTGATTCCATCCAGATGCTTGCCGTCCATATGATTGAGTCCATATTAATTTAATTTTTAATTAATTTATTATTATTTTTTTATTTTATTATTATTATTATAAATTTTTTTTATCAGAGTTATCTGTGGTCCCTGCAACCGAAACTGCATTACCTCTCTGCACCACAACAGAAAGCCTCTGCAGGAGGTGGTGAAGGGAGTTCTTCTCTCCAGTTGTTTGAAAGAGATGCTGCCCCAAATCTCTTAGAAAGAGTAAACTCTGTGGTCCAAACACACCTTAAGTTTCAATTGCTACAGGAACAAAGGAATGATTTTTATTGTTCAAATTGGTGTACTTCTCTCTCTTTCTTTCCTCAGCCAAAGCCGCTACTGCTCCTGCCACTGTGGACTGAACCAATGTAGGAGGGAGAGAAAGTGTCAATGCAAGTGGTATCCCACACCAACAATTTCCCACACTTCCACGGAACAACTTGATGCCATCCAGGCACTTCCCATTATTTCTGTAGAGGCCAGAAGGCTACAGTTTCGAGGGTATCTTTGCTGAAGGTAAAGACCTGTGTACAATGTCATCGATGGCAGCATGACGAAAATGGCGGCCCACACTGTGACGGCAGCTAATACCATGGGTAGCGAATTGGACAACAGCAGCCTCACAGTGCTGACACGCATGTGGCCTACACAAAGGCAAAGACCCACAGCAATACGGATAGTGTCGTCGTCCATGCGAAGGCCTAGAGATGAGATGGGAGGAGCAGACAACCATACACCTGATTGTTTTGTAGAGGCAGCTAGCAAACGAGCTTTAGAAGCAGGGTTGGGAGCTTTGCAAGCAGGCTGATAGATACATTGACTGAATCCCAGATCTTTTGGCGATGTGAAGCCGGGCCGGTAGGTGGGGATTGATCATGGTCCTGGGACCAGTGGGAGACTGCATTATCCCAGTTGGGAATAGGTATACCGTAGAGACGAGAAGGGACAATGTGGTGAATAAGGTCCGAAGAGCCAGCAGCAGAAGCCAAGAAGGCAGAGGGTGCAAGCTGTACTCAGGGCCGGATCCAGGAATTTTAACAAGGGGGGGTTGTAGATCGTACAGGTATCCAATGGATCATTGGCCATAAGGCCTCCCATTCAGAACACAAAACTGATAATACACCACAGTTTAACTATCTGAAAATTCGAGATGCATCTCATAGTACTCGTATGTTAACAACTGCCATAGAAAAACAACGAAAATATATGTACACATATAAATTATAATGATATGATTGATTGATAGTCAGTAAAAAGTGACGCTTCAAACATCCTTCTTGATGCCATAATTTTTACTTCATCAAGGATGTTCTTTGTTATGATGAATACAGCAATATTTTGAAATAAAGAAAGTGAAGCTTTCAGCCCTTGTGCTTTCACTTTGGTGTCTCTGTCCCAATTCCAGCTCCCAGATTCAGAAACTAAGTCTGGATACTCAGCTGGTGAAACGATGGCATCTAAGAAAGTGACTAATGTCTCATACAGTTCGAAAAATACTACTAAACAAGTATGCCATTCTACCCAGCGTGTTTTGCAAAGTCCTGGAAGTTTAGAATGGGATGAATCTGGAAAGTATTTTTTCAAGGTCAATTCAAACATTCTTTGCCGCTTGGAACTGTTGGTTAAAAATAATTAATAAGGCTGATGAGATTCCTTACCTCCTGAACCTTGCACGATGCAGCAATTGAAAGGTTAAGCTTGTGTGAAAAACAGAAAGCCAAGGGAGAAATCTCTTTAATTTTGGCTTGCACACCTGCAATTTCAGATGACATCACAGCAGCACCATCATATGCCTAACCACGAATATTTGCTGGATTTAAAGACACCGATGGATGAGAAAGGGATTCCAAGATCTTGGGAAGAAATTGCTGAAGCATTTGCTCTCTCCAAACGAATAAAATTTATTAAGCATTCCCTGAAGCAAGGATTTTTTAATGACTTTAAATCCACAAATCTTAAACACACCGAGATAATTTCTTGATTGGCATTGGGATCAGTTACCTCATCAGTAATAACTGTAAAAGGTAAGCTATTATCCTGAAGCTGTTTGGTTAAACTTTCCCTAATTTTACATGAATCACCTGGTTTTGTATCGTTTTGCTGGTAAAGTAGCATTTCCTTTGGCAAACAAAATATGTTTCTGAAGACAACTATTTTTCTGTGCCAAGAGCTGTAGCTATGAAGTTACCTCTGTTGAAAGTGTCATCAGCAAAATCCACTTTATCATCCTTATTACCCCTGAAAGGCAAGCCTTACTTTGACAAGTATTCCACACAAAGCACAATTTGGCGAAGGACTTCTCTATTTTGTTCTGCTTGTTGAGCTTTTTGGTTCATCAGTTTAGTATCAACTCGTGCATCAGGATTTCTGAAACTGTGCTGAAAAAGATCAGCTTTTTCTGATGCATGCTTATCCATTGCACTCTTCTCATGCCGAACAAGAATGCCATCCTTTCCAAGTACCTTCGAGTAAGGCTTTGGTATGGTGCAAGTACTAAAACACCTGGTTTTGCTCCTGTGCTGCCACCCCTATCTGGTTCCTCAGGGAAAAGCATACAATATCTGCAAATACCACCATTTAGCTCTTGGCTATATGAAAGCCATGGAAACTTGTCTAGCCATTGATGCTGAAAATGCACATTCCAAGTTTTACTTACTTCATGAGAATGAAGAACATCAGTCGAAGCTGGCTTGTAATGACAAGAAAGATATTGATTTCTTTAATATTCTTGGATTTCTTCCTCAAATGATCTAATGAATCATGTGAATCATTTATGACTGACCCTAGGTCAATAATCTTAGCATGAGGTGTACAGCTACTAGCTATTGAAAGCTCAGAAGTAGAACATGTTGCAGTTGTTCCACAAATGTCAGTCACAACAGTAGAAGCTGTACCTTGAGAATGACATGTTGCTGTTACTGAATCATATGAGCATGGTCTTTTGGAAGAGGCTCATCTTCATCAGATTCCAGTGACCTTGAAACATAATCATAGTATGTACATATATCCTAAGAACATGCTTAGCTATTTACCTTTTAAACATAGCAGTGAGATTCATACATCCTTTGGAGCTTACAGTTGATTTTCTTTTTCCAGACATGGTGCACGTGTGCCTTAGATATGGCACACTGGCTGACAGCTGCTACTGAATAGCTAGTTACATGTGGTAAGGTATATGTAGTGTTGATCATACATGTCACATGCATGATCAACAACTCAAAAGGGGGGGTTGCAACCCCCACAACCCCCCCCCCCCCCTGGATCCGGCCGGTACTGCTCTCCGGATCCCAAGAGCACCAAACTTCACAGGGTGTGTAGCTTGTGTCCAGGTGGCATCATCATCATCATCATCAAAGGAGATGTTGCCTATCCCACTCACAACAGATCTGAGGACGTCATCATAGCGCGTTAGACTAGGGGAGAGTAAACATGGTGAAGTTCGAAGAATATGGAGGAGCTTTGCTATTGAGAATGAGTGATGGAGGAGGAGGAGAGCATCCTGAGCACAGAGAAAGTTCAGCCTTTCACCCATAGTCTTTAAAAGGTGGACCTTTTCATCCAGGGAATGTGAGATGGAGGTTAAATCACCAATAGGGGAAGCCAAAAGGGTGGCACTGGAAGGGTCAACAATATGGGCACCCGGCAAAGAAAGAAGGAGAGACTCTTTAATGGAAACATCATCACATATCACTTCCGACTTCTGTGGATTCAGCCTCCCTCTTCACCATCTCAATGTCTGCCAATACATCCTCCACCTTCCCACCAATGGAGATATCATCCAGATAGAGGAGACAGAGTTCTGAGCGTAAATTAGAATAGAGCTTGTGGATGGAGAGACAGAAAAGAAGTGGACCAAGGGGATCTCCTTGTTGCACACCTTCAGAGGACTGAATAATCTTGTCATTCTAAAACAGAGAGGATGGTGACGAGTAAGAGGAGTATACAAAAGGGTAGAGATCTGGAGCTAGAACTCGCACAGCCTCCAACATTTTGTCCCTGCGTACTGAGTTGAAGGCATTCCTGAAATCCAATTTCAAGAAACGGCAATCTTGAGATAAATTTTGGAGGTATAACCTTGCAGCATGAACTGCAACCTCTGCTCCTATCCTAACAAACATCTCCAGATAATACTTCTTCAGGAGCTGCCACTGGTCGTAAAGGTTCTTGACCATGCCCAAAAATTAATTTTACAGTTGTTTCTTTTTGTAAGCCACTCTGCTATGGGAACCAGTATAGTGCTAACCCAGTTGGAGTTATTATTGATAGATATCGCCTTTAGTCATTGCGAGCGCAGTGCGGTAGTTAAGCTAGCGAGACTTACTTCAGCTATGCATTCTAGGAAGCGTACATGGACTTCACAAAGGAGACTTTCCCTGGAAGGCACTGGTAGTTAGCCAAACAACAATTCTGTCTGAGGAGTTTGTTATTGTTCATTTTTAGGAATGATCAAACAAAAGCCATAACTACTTAGCTATGTAGCACTATGCTACAACAAAGATTTCAGCGTAGAAATCCATAGGAGCATCTTGTTTCTCAGAAATGGAGTGTTTCTCTCATAAAATATAGACTCCTGTGCATGTAGCCTTCCTAAGCAGAGGAGTTTACAGAAAATACAATGAGGATAAAGCATGGTGAAGTAATCAAGTTGTCCTATCATATTCTATTCTATAGTCGGGTATCCCCCTTCCATTTTTATTCTATTTTTGATGCTCAAGGTACTTGTGGTTGCTTCGAGGGAAACCCGATGACTAACAAACAACAAGCCTTATGATGACTTATTGACCTGGACATGTGGTGTACACACACTACATATATAGCATGAAGCTTGTTATGATGCATGTTGTGGTGATGATGTATGGCGATATTACAGGGTTATTAACATCAGGAGATTTTAGCTGAACTTCAAGAGAGTAGTGAGAGTAGGAAATTGATATCAATTTTAAAGTGGAATGGAGAATAGGCACACATAACCTGCCACTACATCATGGCTATGGCAAACTCCTTTTTGCAAGAGGAACTAGACTGGTTTGGTGCAGCAATGATGTATAGAGCTCACCTTCAGCAGTAATAGTCTATTAACTAGAGTAGGATGGATGCAGACCCATTGGACACCATGCTTATCTACATTAAAAGGCCTAACTTCAGCTTAAGTTATATTCTAGAGGATGTGATAACTTGCCAAGAAGTGGGGGGAAGGAGAAGGAGGGAAAAGCATGACAAAGCTCAAGATTGTTATCCAATAATTGTTATAGGTGCTTTAGGTTTGACAGTCTTCTCTCCACACCTACTTCCACCTCCTTCTCCACATATGGTGGTACTTTCCCCTTGTGTGTAAACGTTTTCAAATTGCAAGGGCAGCAGTAAGTCATGTGGTTAGCTCATTGACTTCAGGTTTCATCCCAAAAGAAGAATTTGCAAACAGAAGCCTGAATAAAGATATCTATATTTGACCGGTGAGGTAGAGATTGAGTGACCCATCCTGCAGTATATAAAGCTTGCAGTTTAATTCAACTCGGTGACAAATATCCTACAGCTAATTTTTCACCCAAAGATCTCTGCAAGTAATTTGTGACATTGAGCAAGTGCATGCTGACTGCAATAGTGTTTGCTGCTCCTTTAAAAAAAATAGTATTCCAAAATGTCAAGACTTCTCTTAGGAGCGATTGTGGTGGTAGTTGCTGTGATCTCATCATTAGAAGGACTTCCAACAGAAAATCCTATGTCTCAACAAATGTATATGCACGAGCCTCATCAGGAGGAGGATGATGATAATCTGCAGAGTCTGGCCTCAGTAATGGGTACAAGTGCTTCTGGTGATCACGCTGATCAAGCTACAGGTAAACAACATTACTATAGAAGCGATTATCAGCTACTCAGCTACTGATATATTACATAAAAAATACTAGACTTTTCCTCATACAAAGTAATGCCCGTTGATATTATTGGCATTAACAAACAAATCTTCTTATTTATTTTACAGATCAGGACTCGGTGGATAATTGCACTGGTGTCCTCTCACATGCCCAAGTTCAGGACATACAATTCCAACAATCAGATTGGTTGTATGTCATTATTAATGGAGAGCTGATTGCCAGGGAAAACCTCTTGGATCTCTACATAGCAATGTTCCAGATTGTCAGTGAAATGGCTGAAACCAACAGGGTGACTGATGTTTGGTTCAGCAAGGTTCCTTGCCCAACTTGTATCGACTATCTGGAGCTGATTTTTAGCCCCTTCAGTGTCAAACCAATTCTACATGTCGAATCCTTGAATTACAGAGAATCAAATTATGACCTCCTTCGTGACTTTGGATGTTTAGCGAAACTAAAGTCTAGAAGCTACCAGCTGAAGGCTTGGGATTGGGATGTCTTTAGAGCCATGCATGGCGGTTCCTGTGACTACCACTCTACCACACGAGACAACACTGAGTATATGACACAGAAGAGCACTACAAAGATACTTCTGGAGCACCTTGAAGAAAATTTAACGAGTTCTTCCCTGGTTAAATTATGTCACTTATAGTAATAAAAAAAATTTAATAATGCTCCCACCTCACATGATCATCTATGTCGAAACTCCATTCTTATTCCATTAATGTTAAACTAATTTCACTTTTAATCAAACTTAAACCATCAACCATGGACTAGTTTAATTTAATGAGCACTTCTTTATGACTGCTATGTTGGAATACCTGCACAATATATATCATAAATATTATTTCAATGAAAAAAGTTTAAGAGTCCAGGAAGGGCGGTGAGGCAAGGGATGATTGGATTTTTTTAATACAAATTTCAATAATCTCCTGCATAGTGCACTGACTGGAATGCAGCCGCTGATTAATTATTATTTATTCTTTTACAAGCTGCTGATCATGCACGTTTGGGGGTTGTGGTGTGTGTGGGGGCACATGTGTGCGCATGCTTTATGTGTATGTATTATTATTGTGTTGTGTATTGTGTTTGTGTGTTCTGTGTGTGACTCAGACTGCCTTCAGTGAATCAGGTGTGCTGACCTATGTAACAAGCCTTGGAGGACCCCAAGCACTATAATTGTTGACCTTTAGGACAACCTACTTCAGGAGGAACCAGAGAACAGCCTAGACCTGATTAAGTGATATACTTTTCGTGAACTGACAGTCTTGACTGTGGGCTCTATGAACAAGGGAGAGACTCTAGAAGATAGGGACAGTTGACGCGAGGATAGGCTACCAGCTACTCAAGACGAATTGTGAAGCGAGTATCATAAAATTTTAGGGCTCCATAATAGGCCCGAATGCATGTACATGTAGCATGTGATGGTCCCAATACACCAATGCATGTACATGTAGCATGTGATGGTCTCAATGCACCAATGCATGACGTACATGTAGCATGTGATGGCACTAAAAGCGTGCACAAATAACTGAAGAACAAGGAGCCATGCTTTCCTTTTGCCACATTTTTGAATATTTGAATGGTGGAAGCTATCCTGATGGTTTTGAGACAAGGATAAGAGCTACTCTTTTTGCAGTGAAGGTACTAAACTGTACTATGAAAGCCTAGGTGGATGGTTTCTAAATATTGGGTTGGGGGATTGGGGGAGGGGGTGGTTATCTCTTCACGATGTCAATAATTACTGTTGATATTTTTACAGGGAAGGAAAGTTTAAAGAGTTTTTGTCACTGAATATGCCACCATAGATCAACAGGACTATAGATATGATATCAGTAGAGTAATATCAGCCTAGGATGAAGTACAGTATTCAGTTATATATCAGGCGCAAATAGAGGGGGGAATGGATTACTCTTCATTAGGTTGCAAGTAATGTTGTAATAAGCATTGCTAAAGTATACACTTGGGCCACTGTACTATATATTGCAAGCCCAATGCAGCTTCTATTCATACTGCTGTGTTTTGTAGCTATAGCGTTCTCACAGCACTCAAGCAGTGTATTGAGAACCACAACATCTCATACAAGTGACCAGTTAGTGTAAGCTGGGGTGCTTAGTAGAACTTATTAATTAGTCGGGTAAATTTAGACTTCCTTCTTTCAGAAATTTAGATCAATGCACAAGTTTGTAGCAAGCACTCTATTGAAAACCACAACACGTAAGTTGTGTTGCCTAACCTGTGATGCTTAGAAACTTAACTACAGCTGAGGTTAGTAGCTCTAGCTTTCTCACCGTGTTCATTTGAGGTTCTCATCCAAAACGTAAGTTTTGCGTATGAGCCGTGAAGAAACTTTAGTAACTTACCAAGGGATATTTGTTCACATTAAATTGTAGGTCATAAAAGCCCCCCGAGTTGAGTGACCGCTTAGCATTACTGTGTCCGTATTCAACGACATAATTATAATAACACAGTTACACTTTACCAGATGATTTAATGTTGCTATTGCTGAGCCTGTTAAAGGCCATCACATATATAACTAAATTTCATCTTCCACCTTAACACATATGCCTGTACCACATCCAACATAGCTTGCAGTTCCGACCCTGATTCAGCCAGAAGAACAACATCATCTGCATACATGATTATATTTATATTTCAAGTCATGTGACGAAGACGGCAAGAGTAAAGGCTATGTTCTTCCAATACCTTGTGGGATCTGTCTAGTTAGCACTGCTAATATGCTAGCTATCCTAGTGATAAAAAAATTCCCCCCTCCACTCCTTACCGTTTAGGCCAACGATGACTAGTACCTCGGTTTTCAAGCTCTAGTATGACAGGCAATAATTCTCTCTCAGAGCACTTCCACTTTATATACAAATCATTTGTTGCCTTTATCTAAAGCTAGCCATATACTGTAACTGCAATTACCCTTTTTCGAAGATGACAATTGCCACTGTATATCTCTACGAATTTATACGACGACTATAATGAAGATGTGCGCTAACCTAAGTCCCGGCCTGATCAAATCATACTGTAACTATCACTTCCCTGGTCTGGTCCTTCAGCTTGCAACCCTCCCCCCCCACCTAATCAAAAGCTGGATCTATGTATGTTAAGAAAACGGGTTTCATCTTGTGACAAGTGCCAAAAATAAACAATTACTCAATTCCTGTCAGACTAAGCTCAGGCATCAGGTTGGGATAGAAATTGGAGCTCTTACTGTCTTACTGAAACACTATATGGGAATAAGTACATAGATTATTACTCGAAATGGGTAGAAGCTGGAACTCTTCCTGGTCAAAGAGCTCATGGAATAACATATTCATATGCATACATTTAAAAAATGGCAGTGATGTTTATTGGTGTCGAAGGGCATCCCTTCACAAGATGCCCCAAGACACTAACTCGCTGACAGTGGCTACACAGTAAGCTGTTGATTCACTTTCTATCAAATACTTCAAGCTTATATGATTACTGAAAGTTATAATTAGGATCCTCCCCAATTACATACGTGGCAAAAATCAGGTAAGGGTCCACTGATGCAGAATAAAACAGCTGCCCTTAAATAGGTTGGCTGCCTCCTCAGTCAGTCACTCAGTGTGACAAAAACTATGACATAAGTACATTCCTAGTTGTCCAATGGATGTCACACAGTGTTTTGCATGTTATGCAGTCTGCACTAGCCAACACCTAACAACCACTAATATTAGCATACACGTATGATATTCTCCAGGTTCTAACTTGTTAGAGCCTTTGAAGTCTATGCATGGAAGGTCACCCTGTGACATCGCCCTCTTCCCGTCCTGAGGACGAGTCCCATGCCTTCTGTTCGATTTCCTTCCAACGACTGCCTTGACAGTCCATCTGCATTCGGATACTTATGTCCTGGTCTATGCATGACTTTGAATAAGTATGGCTGCAATGCCAACAACCAGCTAGTCAGTCTCCTGGTTTCATCTTTCATCCTATCAAGGTAGGCCAGGCTGCTGTGATCGGTTACAACAGTGGAAGGTGCACCACTCAAGTATGCTCTGAAATAGCGAATGGCCTCCATGACAGCTAAACACGCTTGTTCAGTGACGGCATATCTTGTCTCTGCCGGTTTAAATCTTCAGGAAAAAAAGGCTAGCAGGCGGTCAGTCCCATCATCGACCTCTTGGCTGAGCACAGCCCAGAAACCAATGCCAGATGCATCCGTCTGTAAGATGAATTCTCGTTCTTCATTTAGGCTGATCAGTACAGGATCATGTGTCAACTCGTCCTTGAACAGGCTGAAGGCTGCTTGCATTTTGTCGGTCCAAACCAACTTGTCTAGTGCAGTCTTTCTTGTAGCTTCCGTTAACGGAATGGCTATTGTTCCGTAGCCAGGCACAAATCAATTTTCACCAAAGCATGATGGAATCTTTAAAGAAGAATTGGAACTAGACATTCCTGGATTGAAGCAACTTTGTCCTACCCGTTGAACATGAACTTCTAATGGCTATTTGCAAACATTAAAAAATTTTTTTTTTGTGGCCGCAAGCGGCCTTATCCTCCTTTTAACCCATCCAGCCTTAAAGTGGCTGAGCCACCCCTGAAAATATAGTATTGATGATGCACAGAAGAAGCAGAAGGAAACTCACAGTCATATATATGCATTTTCCAGAGGAATTGTTGTTTGGAGCTGAAGTTTACGTTGAGAACACAGCAGATGAGCTGAGAAGTGGTGGAAAACTAAATCCAGCCTGGGGTGTGGTCCCTACATGATCATTACCACAGAAAATCTGTTTGTCAACTGACCAATGATACTGGAGATATATTTGAAAAGAAGGTTTACATTGCAAGGCTGAAGTTGTATTCAAAGAGAGTGGCTAATGAGGGGAGCAAGCTGATGAAAAGGAATTTTTTTGAATCAACTTGGTCATGCCATAACATTTTTCTTCTTCACTGTATACAGTTAATTTTGTTATCAAATTGTTGCAATACTATAATTAAATGTCTCTTTTCTTAGAAGATAAATGCAGTAACATAAGGTCACCTAAAAGCTGCATTGAATTACTGTACACAATATTTTCACCACTTAGTGTTTATTGCCAAAGGCCCTACGTTGGTCTGTGCATGCCTGATGATAACAGCTATGATTTGAATTGGGTGCACAAGTGTTGTAGAGTTTTGGGCCAAAATATGACCACAAGTGAGCTCTACTGATAAAAATCTATGACTCTTCCCTTCTAATCATAATATCTTTGCCATTCTTGGGGAAAATAATAATTAAACATTCAAATCACAGAACATTTCAAGAGCTTTCAGTTGACATAAAAGAAACAAATTTGAGTGAAGCATGGCCATGCTGATCGTATACAACCAGACACGCACCAAAAAACCCACAAGTTTTGAGAAAAACCTGTTCAGTTAGGACAATGAAATGTTTGGGAATAGCTTGACAATAATATGTGTTCTTATTAAAGTTTAAGTTTATAGTAGTTTCTTGATCTTGATCTGTTCTTGTAATTCCCATGCTTTTCTGGAGTTTGCTGTGCCTGTTGCCAATTGCCAAAAGTTGTTTTGTAAATATCTTTTGGGGAGTTGGAGCTATTTGAAACCAAGGTCTTTTTTGAAATCAGCATAAAAAAATCTATAAGATACAGGTGTAATCTCCAATTAAAGAGCTTTGATTGCTCAGCTAACTAGGAATTACCATGGGAACCAACGGTTGCACGTGCAATGTAAAATTGCGAGTTCAATTATTCGCGTGCAGTTGAAAGAAAGTGTTTTGTTAGTTGTCCACATCTACTACAGGAGAAGGATCTGACGAAAATTCCCTGGACTACTAAACGAAAGATGAAAGATCGAGCTGCTATGCCAGTGGCAGCAAGACGGAATGTTGAACAAGGTGCTGGTTCGTCCGTTGTTGTTCCTGAGGCCAGTGACATAGCGACGACTGACGAGTCTTCGAGCGCTCCAGTCCTGGATCTTGCTGCTGATGCTTCAGCGCTTATTACTGTTACTGACTTTGAGTCTGACTATGGTCCTCCAGAAGCTGCAGCTGTTGCTGTGATGGTGCAAGATTCGGGGATCATGTAAAGAGTAAGTCCGAAAAATCAGTGCGCGTCAATTATTTTTCGCGGTATATATCTACTTATCTTAAACGCGCGCGCGCTAAAATGGAGCGTTCAGAAGGCATCAAGAAAGGATACTCGAAGCAAATAACTACCTCAGGACAACTACCTCAGGACAGAACAATATTCATAGCAGCTATATATATCAACCAAAAAAAAAAGTAACACAACTTCATATTAACACAACTTCAAACAACTTCATAAAACAACAAATGCAGCATCGAAAAAAACCAACAACAAAACAATTAAACAAAACAAAACATCAGAGGACAAAATTATACTGGGTATATACGTGTTTTGATTTCATGTAGGATGCATCAGCAGTTGTGCGGGCATTCCTCTCCCTCCACATAAAGTCATCGAGGTATGAAAGAAGTTGATCACGACGAACCCCCTTCATCCTTTTAAACTTTATCATAAAATCCATATCTTGTGGTATAACTCACTCTATACCATTAGAATTCAACATTTTGTGTGTGCACACCTGTGACTGGATTTAGGAACTCTATTGAATGCCATGGTTAACAGTCCCATGAGCAACCACTTCAGGCAGAGAAGCAACCTGTCTGTACGCAGCCCACTGATCCGAAGGATTATCGTTCCATTGGCAACATGAGACCGTATGATACGGAGTAATGTTGCAGCATCTCTCCGGGGAACTATTTGCATGTAACCTGAAAATTTGTGTTGAACAACTATATACATAGAATGGAGTGGAATTTTGATTGTTTCCAGCATACCCAGTGCAGGAGTATGACTGGTGTCCACCAATCCAAACACCCATATGTCAGAGGATGGTGGCCGGCCCCTATGATGCTGTAGTGACAATTGACAACACACCTATAGGCTTGTGACTGAATTGGGACTCATCAATTTGGCCAGGCCCACCTAAGATTATTGGACAGCTACAAAGGGCTGTTGAGCAAACTTCCCGCAACCACTGGTACACATAAATCGCAGTTGGTCGACTGCACCCTGCTTCACTTGTAACTGGGTACTCTTTGGCCCACCAATATATCAAAAGAAGCCAAGTTTGCAGACTAAGCATTAACTTCGCAAAGAAGCTCCCTTCAATAATATACTATTATATCAAAAAATATATACAAACCATGACGAATTGATTTTATGGTTTTACATGCAGGATACCCCCATGCAAACCCATCTTTCAAGGCTGGACTTCTTACGTCTAACCATAGTTACATTGCAACTGTACACCAAGTAACAACACCAAACATGTTCATCATAATATTATTATCAATAATCATCCTGTTATTATTACTTTTTAGACCCTTACATTCCACAAGTAACAGTACTTGCCAAAATAGATTTGGCAAGTACTGTTACTTGTGGAAGAGATTTGCTCCTAAAATAGGCAATGACTTCCTTGTTTTCCCCAACTACAGCAGGCAATCGACCTGATCGTTGTTGAAGCCATCTCGCTCTGTACATAGCACGCACGTTTAAGATAAGCAGAGAAAAGTGCGTTTAAAAATACATGTATATACCGCGAAAATTAATTGACACGCACTGATTTTTCGACTCCAGAGTCTTACTCTTTACATGATCCCAAGAAGACAAGTACTGCTTCAGTGTAGGATCTTGCTACTGACTCAGAGTCAGAGCATGATGCTCCAGAGCCTGCTGCAACTGTGGAGGATGCTGGAGTTGGAAGTGACAGCGACTATAATAGTGAGCCAGAAGAAGTCGTTAATGACAAGTCTGCTCAAGCTGTTTTTGACAGCTTCATGTTAACTCTTCCATTGGACCATCGGAGGATGCTGGCAGTTGTTTTAGTGGAGAGTTTCCGCCAGAGGCAGAATATGAATATAATGGCTGCTGTCCAAGAAGCTGCCTCAATTGTTGGGTATAGTCAAAAGAGTGTGAGAAATTTTAGGAAGACTAATAAGGAGCATTTGGATGAGAGGAGGCAAGGGAAGCACGAGAGGATGACTGTCTATCGAGACGAGGTGGTAAGATATTATGTGGATCATAAAATAATACTTAGTAATATCCATCTCTTTATTTGGCAGATGAACCACAAGGCTACCAAGTGGGTTAGGAAGAATGATTTCATGAAAGGACAGCCCAACATGACCGCAGCATCTTTCTGTAAATGGGTGAATAATATTATTCTTCCTTCCAATCATTTGCCACCATACTACCCCCTGAATGTGTTGTTGCATACAGCTGTACGTTGGCTCCATCACCTCGGTTTCAAGCCAGTGATCCACAAAAAGGGAGTGTACATAGACGGACACGAGAGAGATGATGTAGTGAAGCATCATGAAGTATGTATATATATTGCGGGCTAACAGAGCGTTGTAGTATATTATATATAAATATATGCACTAATAATTTATCTAGTAGTATTTGAAGACGCTCAAGTCGCTCCATCAGTCTCACAAGCCACCACCTTTGTGTTCTGATGAACCCCCCCTAATCCGTGACGAGGAGGATGAAGCAAAGAAGATGCTGGTACTCCTTTACCATGATGAATCAATTTTCAACACTAATGAAGGGCAGTCATTGATGTGTGGGCAGGATGACAGGCCAGCTCTTCTTCCCAAGACTAAGGGCAGTGGGATCATGGTCTCTGACTTTATTGACGAACACGAAGGCTATCTGTGTCTTACAGCAGAGAAGCATGAGGAAGCAAAGAGAGAGTATCCAGGAACTGACCAAACTGCCAGGGTCCATCTTGAATATGGTTGTGAGAGAGATGGCTACTGGATGGGTGAGCGTTTCAGGGCTCAGATCAAGATGGCATGTGACATTGCCACCTTTAAGTATCCCCACAACTCTCATGCAGTTGTGTTTGTGTTGAATCAGAGCAGCTGTCACCAAAAAATTGATGACAAAGCTCTGTTAGCCCGCAATATCTTGGTGAAGGATGGAGGGGGACGCAAGGTTCGCAATACCACTTGGGCTGGTCAACCACAGTCCATGGCTCAGCAAAGGGTTTGAGGACGATCCTTGCTGAGAGAGGGATCGCTACGTCTTCACTCAAGGCACCTAACATGAGGACAATCCTTTCATATCATGAGGACTTCTTCACAGAGGTGGAGCATTATGTTATCAGCAGGGGTATGAAATGTTTGTTCCTTCCCAAGTTCCACTGTGAACTTAATCCAATAGAGCGTGTGTGGGCACAATCAAAGTGGTATTGTAGGGCACATACCAACTTCACCTTGATCAAGTTGAGGGAAATCCTGAACCCATCACTTGATTCTGTGGCCATCGATTTAGTCTGGAAGTATTATAGAAAAGCCAGGGATTATGAGAAGGCCTATATACTTGGAAGGGAAGAAAGAAAGCATGGAAAGAAGTGGAGAAGACTGTGAAATTATACAAGTCTCATCAGAGTTTTTGCAGTGAATATTTAACACCTATTTTAAATTCATGCAACTTTTTTTCTGTTTGTTTTATTGAAATTCTAGAACAGCCATTTTACAGTGCTCTGCTTTGCATGTATTTTGATTGGTTTATATATGTATAACTGGTTCTGTTGGCTACTGAGGTGGTTTCTTGTATGAGTGAGTAAAAATTTCACACCCCTCCGTAAGTCAGAAACTAGAAAACTAATCAAAATTTGGCAACAGCCACTTTATTAGCACCAGCAGATGCTAGCGCGTTGTGATGAGTTTGGGAAAATTCCCTATTAATTAAGTTCACGCAGTATGGTTATTTTAACAAGACAAACGCAAACATTAAATTTAACGATTATGGTTAAAGGTATGTAAAGAATGTTAATATTAGACTGCTACAGTCTTTCCTTCTTCATTCTCCAAAAATAGGAGGGATTGGCTAAGAGGAGATATGCAACATTTTATAGACATATGCCATTTGGGCAATCTATGCTGGCAGGCACTACATGAAGGTAAGGAAAAATATATGATGAAACGTGATGACTTGTGTGCATATATAACTTCCCTTTTTTGTTTTGTCCATAGAAGTTCGGAGGCCATGGAGGTTTGGAGGTGGTGCATTGTTTTGATTTTTTTAAGCCAGGTGTCAGGTTCTATAAGAACCAACCATGGATGGTTTAGAAAAAAGCCGGGTTGTGGGTGGCTCTGAAAAAAGCCGGGTTGAAAATTCAAAATCCACCAGCCTCATAGGTGACGCCTTCCTCGGCAATATGCGACCGTTCAACCGTGACATTTTTAGATCTTAGGGACTTTCTCTGTCTCTTGTCCTCTGCCTTCCGATGAGCCTTCATTACTCTTTTTGCAACTTGCAACGCAAATAACTCGGCAGTATGAGCACCTGGAGGAGAACCCGCCATGTGCTCCACCAGAGGCAAGAAACCTTCCATTCCATGCTGAATGTAAGGGAGGCGAGACAGACAGCTATCTCGACAACCATCAGAGAACAAAAAACAATCTTAGGGCACCGGTACCAAATGATATTATTAAAACTTTGATTTTGATTCTGAGTTTCCCCAGAACCACACCGCGTCAATAGTTCCATCTTGGATAGCTCGACAAAAATGGGCTTCACATACTTCCCAAGATCTTCTGAATCGGTGTGTGCAGTGGTGGTGTCTTGCCTTCAACAATCGCCCTGTTGTACTTGCACCACATGTCAGGGCCAGTTGGGCAGTGACTGTGGTCGTGGACAACATCTGTTGAGATGGATGGTACACCACAGCCCAGATGGCTTCGTACATTGCAGCAGGGTCTCCAGGGTTCTTCCAGATGGAATTACCAAAATAGCTGGTGAGCTTTTTGATCCTTTCACCCATCAAACGGTTCAATCCTCCCCACTGCAATTTGAGGAGCTTGCCATCAGCATCATGAAAGGCAGTCATCTTGAGTTTCCGGAGTTTAGAGCCCATGCATTTTTGCACATGGCACACGCACTCCTTCTTCTGAAAGTGACCACAAAAATTTGTAAACTTGACACTATTAATCAAATCACCTCAATTGTGACTCCTTCCCCATGCACTTTACCACTATTGAGCTGCAGTATGCTCATGGACTTGGCATCTCCATCAGATATTACAGTAGTGTAATGGAGATGGTACCTCTCAACAGAGCATTTCCAAAGTGCTATGCTGCCTGTGGTTTCCATGTAAAATTAAGCTGAGTCAAGTTCCGTCCTACAAGGTTTTCAATATCCAACCAATTGCTATGTTATTCCTTAACATGTTTATTACACACATGCCTGTTCATTATGAGTAAAATATTATAATTAGCTAAAAGCCTGTGATGTCATTTATTGTCACCAGGCATAAGTTTCTCATTACAATCACTTCCTTACAGTGAAACTGTGTGGCAGTTCTTGACTCAGTTCAGCTGTGCTCAAACCTGCAAACACAGAGCAAAGTTATTGTATTGCAACCCCTTTACTAACTTTTGAGTGTCTTATTTGCACATTAGTTGATGCAATGAATTGGGTCTTATTGTAGTACAATTATATCCAATGGAGAAGTGGACCCATTGTGTGCAAATTGTCTCTGAGAAGAAATATCTTGGAAACATAGATACAAGATCCTTGAAGACAATTTCACAGATTATAACAGTTTTTATTGGGCAGCTGGGAAGTTGGGTAATTCTATTTGAATATTGAGGGAGATAAGAGCAGAGCAGTTAGCAAGTTATAGTTACTAAAGAGCTAGCTGTAAGTGAGAATTGAATTGTTGCATTAACCTCTGCCAGAGCCTCATCTTTAGCTGTAGTTGTTACTTGTTCACTTCCAAGTGATTGACTTCTTACTTATAGAAGTTTTGCAAAGCGATATTAATCGCTATGCCTCTGCTCAGCTTTATAAAATTATGACCAGATGGCTGGTTCCTGCGTGTACCCAGCTAAACCTACATAGATCACAGTGTGGGTGAATTGCAGAGAAGTTTGTTAGCAGAAGATTAAAAAAATAACTAAGACAAGTGCAAGACTGGAGAAAGAAGATAGAGTTGTCAACCCCACCAAGGTCAACCAGATCACATCGAAGAGGCAGAGTTCATTCTTGCTCCTGAAAAAATAGATCAGAGCTATAATTATATAGTGTGTGACTAGTACCGCACTATATATTGAACTGTTGTAAAGTTGGCTAAGTTTGGGCACAGCAACATGTTTCTCATGAGTGCATTATTATTTTTTTCACCGCAATATGTGAACGCATCAAGTAAAAATGGAACTTTAGGCACATACCTGCTGTGTTTAGTTTTTGATGCCATTCAATAGACATATGACCTAAAAGTTTTTTCACACATTTTCACATCTAGATCTAATAACCATGTATGAGTAATGCCTGTTGCAATCAAGGGTGGTTAGGCGTTTTTAGTAAATCAAGTCATATACAAGAAAACAAACAAAAGAGGTGAATTCTGATAAAGAGACCAAAGTCCAAAACTTCAAACTAATTATGGAGCTAACATAGCAGGTCGAAATTATCATACATTTTGACAAGATGAGCATATTTTGTTGATGAAAAGCTCAATCAGGCCACGAGATTTGTACGATACTGTTGTTGTACCATAGCTGAGCAATACATCTAGAACTTTAAACTCCTGTATCTTTAATTCATTAAGCATGCCTAAGGTCCAATTTTTACTTGATGTGCTCACATATGTAGTTGTTCATAATCAATTATGTCAATATGGATGTCGGGCATACAACTGTGTAAAGCAATACCAAAAACTGCCCATGATCAGAAGTATATGGCTTGTATTTCTTCATTATGTTGGTCCTACTATGAGCTTATACACTATTCCATGTGTTGATATATACTCATCATGCATGTGTTGAAGACCTTTAGCTTACAATAATGCAAGGCACAGTCTAATTTTGTGGTAAAATGCAGAGGCTCCAAACCTCCAGAAAATTCCAGAGATCCGGAATTTTGGTCATTAGTGGAAGAACCTCAAGGTCTCCAAAATGCTGCTGGAGATCTCCAGATTTCCAGGTTTTTATTGGACAATCAAATTTCATTATAGCTGATCTTTTATACTTTGGGGGATGCTTGGAATGGTGTTGCATCACACCCTCATCATCTCAAGCAACAAACGAATGAGGTAGACTCAACATTCATGTGTACATCCAATAGGTTGATACTGACTTCATTGGAGGGCAGTGATCTTGTATGCATGAGAGAAGATGAAACCAGTGGAGTATCAACATCAAAAGAAAAAAACTCTGTTCGCTCTGTGATATCACCTGTGCAACCTTAGAAGCAAGTATTTTCTTAACGATCCTGTATCCGTGCTCTGTTCTAATGTGTCTAATTTTTATTAAAGCGAACAATTTCCTCTGTGCATATATATGTCAGTGTGCATACAAACAACTATCCCCATCACGTAACTGGCCTCATGTGTACATGCAGTACTGTGTGTGACATTTAATAAAAGCATAGCAGGTTTCTGGAAATATTAGGAATTCCAACTAAATTCATATACCATATGGGGTTTCAAGTCTTTGTGACTTTTTCTATGGAAGTCTTTGTAAAAAAATAATAATAAAAACACATAAAAAAACATTACACTATACTAATTGCAACATGTTATATTATTGCCATTGCATGTTAGAACAGGTTGTGCATAACTGCTACTATCATTACAACTTTTTTCTCTATCACATTGTGCATTGCTGGCATTACATCATCACCACCAGCTTAATTGACATTTGTTGAGTTCTAAGCTACTCTTCAGCACTTGCTTAACTTGGAGTTGTCCTCATCTTGTTGTTGGCTTCTGGATTTGTCCCCATCTTCTGGTTCAATGTGCTTGGAATTGTGCTCATTTTGTTGCTCCCTTGGCTTGGAGATGTCGTCATATTGTTTCTGCCCTGGATTGGAGTTGACCTCCTTAGTTTGCAGCTGATTCTCTGGTCTCATCAAGTATGCATTCTGCAGGTCCTCGTGCAGCTGGTGTCCAGCCTGCAGAGGTGTCCCCAGAATCCTAGCCTTCTCTCCATACATATTTAACTCTTCATTGCTCCAGTGCAGCAGAATGAAGTCTGGCTTCTGTAAAGATACTGTCACATCAAAGAAGGATGGGCGCAGGTCAGCTTTGGGATGCCTGAATTATCAAAGTAAGGTTATTGTTGGGTGGATGTATCGTTGGGTACAAAATGATTCATAATGTTTTTTAAAAGTCATATATACCAGCATTGTATCATGACATCATAAACAGCTTTAGAGCAGCCTGGAGGTGGTGATAGTCTGAACCCAATGGCCACCTTCTTCATGGCCTGTGCATGCATGACAATAACATAATATATTAATAATAATAAAGTACATAGTATTAGTAACAGTATTAGTAAAAGCAGTAGTAGTGGTCGAACAACAACAACAACAATAACAACAATAACAGTGATAATAATAATAATAATAATAATAATAATGATGAATGATAATAACAACAACAACAACAATAACAACAATAATAATATTAATAATAATAATAATAATAATAATAATAATTATTATTATTACTCCTACTATATTGTTGTTGTTGTTGTTGTCATGTTGTTATTATTAATTATTTTTTATATTATTATTATTATTGTAAATATTATTTTATATACACTAGCTCGAGTACTACATATTATAAAGATCACAAAAGCATTTGAATTTGGTAGGTGAAAGAAACAAAGAGAATTAGGATTGTTATTATAAGTGTAACATGAATGTTTCACACAGGCTGACCTCTGCATTGGTGTTATCGTGGAACGGCTTGTATCCTAGCGACCAAATCTCATAGAGAACACATCCATAACTCCATACATCGCTGGATGTTGAGTACTTGTGATAATGGAGGGCCTCTGGGGCTGTCCACTTGACTGGGATCTTACCTCCATGGGATCTGTAGTAATTACTATACTGCAGTTCTCTGGACATTCCAAAGTCTGCAATCTATTTTTATATAATAATAATAATATTATTATTATTAATAATAATAATAATAATAACAACAACAACAACAACAATAATATTGATGTTGTTGTTGTCATAATTATTGTTATTACCTCCACCAAGTTATTAACCCAGTTTTTTTAATTTATGGTCTGTTCTTTAGCAGTGTTACACCAAAAAGTCAAAATGATTTTCTTGAAATTTTATGGACTGGTTAGCATGGGTTAAGTATTCATCTACTAATTTTTGGTTTGATCCATGATGCTATGTATATACAGAGTTACCATCAACAGAAATGCGCCATTGACTTTGTCAGCCATTTTGTTTATGTGCATGTGTGTTTGGCTTTGGCAAAGACTGACCTCAAATTATGCCATTACCAACAATCTTAGTTAGAGCAGCAGGATTTACAGATGCTGACACCGGCCACTGGATGCACTTTCATAGTTGACAAGTCAATTGAATAAAAAATTGTTGGGAGTGGTGGATGTTTGTAGGCTGTTATCATATATTATTGCGGTATGGAACTTTGATACTAAAATAACTGATGCTAAAGGATTCATCCCTAGTTCCCACTCTACTAAATTAATATCTTATAGTATACTAGTGGAGACACCCACGCTCTGTTGCACTACAATTTTTAAGCTGGTATGATACACACACATACACACACACACAGATAGACATAGCTATCTATCATGGGGTTGCTCATTTGCTGCAAAAGTGGCAATTTCGGCCTCTAGCCAACTGTTTCGTGCAAGACTGGATATGTCATGGAACTCTTCTCGACCACTGCTTTAACTATACATATATTTACTATTTTATTATTGTGCTGTCATTATTTTTTTATTGTCTCACAAGCCCTTGCCAAGCCCCTTCTCTAGGTACTTCCTAGAACCAGGACTCCTTGTGTTCTGGGGTCATGATACGTTACTGCTGCTGTGTATGTATTCACTTTATTTGAATAATAAAGTTGGTTGGTTTTCACACATTTATTGAACACTTTAAGGACAATTATTGTTCTCAGTAAATTTCACCATTGCAACATATATGGTATTTTTCTAATACAGCTTGTAGGTCTAAAACCAGCCTTAATAGATGGTTATGTGAGCTCTATCATATTAGCATAGTTTGTTCTTAATGGTGCCATCTTGCTTTCTGTGCTACCTTTGGAAATGTGAAAAAGTATGGGGAAGTAAATCCATAAACAGAATGGCAATTATGGTGCTGTTATTTACAATGGACGCTATCAGTTGGCTTGGAGTCCAACATCACCTAACTCAATACAACCCATATTTGTCCCAATATAAAAGTACACCTTGGCAAAGGATGAGAATCCTAGCTTCAAAGTTTTGGCCATGCATCAAGGGCAAACACACACACACACAAAACAACAGCAACACACACACACAACAGAAAGGAGTTTATTTTCTTTATTCATAACAAGGAGCTGTATTATTATCTCCTAGAATGTGGTAGCTGTATCCTAGGTAATTTCTTCTTATATGTAGCTATAATAAAAAATCAAAATACTCTACAAAAGTAGGCAATTTGATGGTGATATGCTTTAGTTACCCATTCAAGATCTACAAGTGGGTCAAAGAGGAATGTCTGAGAAGCTCTACTAGTAAGTATGCCAGTTACAACTTTCAATGTTCCTTGTAATAGCGAGCTACTAAATATTAAACTAAGGCAAATTTTTCTACTGTAAACTATTTCATGAAACAAAAGCTAGATTTTTATTTTGGAGTATCCTCTTCCTATATGATGGATGCATGTACTTGAAGAAGAACAAAGAAAGGTTTAAATGCACCTGAACTTAGGTTAGCCCACCCTCTGCCAGTATATTTGTGAACATGGCACTTAAGTTCTGTGTGAAGGCTATAGCTATGAGAGTAGCTAAAGCTCTAGCATATATAACTGGTCATATATTACAACCTCCCACAGAGCAAGATCACAGATGATGACAATTTACCAATAACCATACAAATTAGTACAGAGCATCCGTAAATATATATAATTATATAGGACATTATCTGTAATCAACTTAATTTTGCTCCTTGACCATCATCATGATGAAGGCTAGAGCATCTAACCAAAATGACGAGGTGCAAATCTAAGTTGAATATTGAGGAAGTTGTTATATTCTAATAATGGTATGTCAGATGTGACTTCGTTGAGAGTTTATGGAATTATGAATCCGTTATTGCAAGAGTAAATTTAAATTACCAAATTTATATTGGGGGGTGCAGTGGCCACCATGTATTGCTTTGACAAAAATTGCAAAAACAACAAAGGCCTAAAAATACTTCAAACGTGCTAGAAAACTGGTACCCCTTCAAAAAGTTAAAAAGCACGAAATTATTCTTCATAGCTCTCTATGTTACTAACTAAATACATATCTACCTACTTTTTCACACACATAACCGGTGTCCTCCCCATGAAGTGATATGGTCATGACATCAGTAGAGTAGCAGACTAATAAAAGATGACGGTCTGTTGTTTTTATCTTGTATACATTAGAGTGTTTACATGTTGCAGGCAGTGTACACGGGGCTAGGCATCATGTAAATGAGCTAATAATTACTACAGTATCGTACAACAAGCAGTACATTATAGAATTGACATACATATTTTACAAATTATGCTGAAGCCTGAATGCTCATAATAATAGCGAATACAGTTTTCAGAAATATTTCATGGGTGAAGTAAATGTTGTTTTACTCTGTACAATGATGATTTGTGGAAGAAATGGCTTCATAAATACCTGCAGAGAAAAAAAGGTGACTCTTTAGGTGATAAGTGGGGTAAGCTTCAATCTCTACTAGGTACTCCACCAACTCCCCTAGCCCAAGTCAGCCTACTGTGATATAGCACTAATACTTCGCATGTTTCACTAAGCTCTGACTTCCTAGTCATAGGAGGAGGCAGGGCAATCTATGTCGCAAAGATGATGGCAGCTTTATAGATCTGTGATCGTGTTTTCGGCAGTGTGAACAAGCCACACCTTCTCAATATTCCAACTTGAACATCAAGGGAAAGTTCAACTTCCATTTTTGATCATCCCAGCCTTCCTATGTTCTAACAAACTCGTCCAGACTTGAATGCTTTGGCAAGTCTCACTCGCAAAATGGGAGCTACAACTGTAAAGTGTTACAACCCACACCAATAGTTGAAATTCTATTGAAACATCTATTTCACAAAAATTTAGAACAAAATGCTCCGGCATTAAATAATTGGTATCATTTGTTCTGTTGTGAATGGACCTATTGTTTACAAGTTATGTGAGGGAGACAACACAGATAGATATTAGATATATGAATCTCAAAGTTAAAATTTTTTTAAAAACTTTATTAGGTCAGCAGGGTTATTACATTTCAAGGCATGTGGAATATCCTTTTTGCGCTAATATATGTTAAAATCACTATTTAGACCACTAAGAAGCTGCTATTATGAGTTTTAGCTAAGATAAATATGAGCTTTGTTTTTTAAAGTTTCTTTTCTGCTTTAAAAAACACACGTGTAACTTAAATGAAGAGACCTGGTGTATTTGCTGTGATGATATTACATTTTTATGATGATTTGTATCTTGACAATATCACTTTCAATAACAATGTAGAGAATAGAGAGGTAGGAATACATGATAGGTGGTTTGGATTTCGACTATGACTGGAAATTATATACAGCTATATTGTCCTAGTGGACTCAACATTATAAGATGGACTGAATCTGTAGACTTTGCTGGCAGTAAATGTAAATGTAAGTCTACAGCTTAAAAGCTTAGGTAAATGCCATTTATTTAATATGTCCATAAACATGTCAACTATACTGCAGGTGCTTCACCTTACATGTCCCACTGCCAGAGACGAGGACATTCCTGGCTGCAAGGTCACGGTGAACAAATTCCTTGAGAGTCAAGTACACCATCCCACTAGCTATTTGGCGTGAGTAGCTCAGCAATGTTGGAGGTAGTTCTGGACCAATGGAACTGAAGAAAGAGCAGTACTGTGATCAGATTTGTACAAAGTGCAGTATATAATATAAAGAGCCCTAAAAATAATAAGGATAAACAAATCTTGAACTAAGTCTACAATCCACATAATGTTTCCAAGCTTTATTGAAACTTAACGGAGAGAAATTTGATAATTTAATTAGGCTTGTCAGTTGAAAATGTTGGAGAAATAGTTATGGAAAACCAAAAAAAGTAACAAATATATATATATATGTGTGTACATATACAACCTTTTTGTCTTTATGTCTAGAATGTGGTTTCTGAGGTCCCCATTCTTCATGATTTCAATCACAATCATCATCTGTGAAAACAAAGTTTTTCAATAAACCTTACACAGTCCTTGCATAATTGCCATTACAAAATATTACACATGGCTTGACCTCACACTGACACATGTGAGTAGCAGCTAACTAAGATCAGTATTAATTTATAGGTTGACGGACAAATAACCCCCCCCCCCAAAATTTCCTGCTGGACAACAACATAAAAACCCCACCTTACAATGAATTGGCACTAATTTACTTCTGGTGGAATCTTCAAGAAGAAATTTAGCTGTACTTCAAACTCTCGCTCTAGGACTGGATTTAAGTTCAAAACCATCATTTATACTATTGAAACAAAACCCGACTTCTCTGAATGTTTCACAATCTTCTGGCTGTAATAATTCTTGTTGTATTAGCTCAGTGATTTACCCAGATAATTTAATCATATCAGCCCAATATTCCCAAAAAATTGCACCCCATTGTATTTAATGGCTGTGTTGATCATTTCCGGTTAATAAACCTTTTGTTATGATGTTCCATCTTGCAAACATAATTATCTATACCTTTTAACCAGTCTTCCTTAGCCCCACACCTAACTATGAACTTTGATGATATGAAACATCCTGGGGAGAACACTGAATTCACTGCACCATACCTCCAAGCGCAAGTCAACAAGGCACTCACACTTTCAGTTTGCATGCTTCACTAATCTCTGCGATGTTTGAGTCATGCGAAATAAGTCAGTCCATGTTGCTTGGCCAATGGCGACCTTCTTAGGCATATGATTAAGTTTTCATCAAACATGCCATACTCTTCCTATCCTCTACCTCTAACATCCAGGGAAAGTTTAACTTCCATTTTCGGTCAAAGCCAGCCTTTCTGTGTTTGTTTGAGCTCCACTGGGAACACTATCAATTTGACTTGCACGTTTTGGCAAGTCTCACTTATGAGAGAGGAGCTACTGTGGAGCTGGAACTACTGCAAATTATTCACCAACTAAAACTACAAATGAAAGTTTATTGCAACACCAATATGACAAAAATGAACTTTGAACTGTAATTGGTGAGTGATTTGAGGCGCATTACCAGGGAGTTGGACGGAAAACTTGATATTGCCGTGCATGAATTATGTACGTTTCTAGCAAAATAGTCTATCTAGTTACATATTAAAATTATTTCGGCTGAAAATCAATCATAACATTAGTTGATTATTTTTACCGTATTGTAATAGGCATGATCTAAAAGAAAGAAATTATCACATTAACTACTAACTTTCTAAGCACGCACACCTTAGGTTAGCTTGAGCTATGCAACTAACTTTGTTGTAGTTTTCAATACAGCTCTAGAGTGCTGTGAGAAACCAATAGCTACAAACCACAGCTCTATTAACAGCTGCACTCTCTTGGCTAGGACCAAAGAAGGAAATCCACTGATAAAACCCTACCAATCTAGCTGCTACATAACTCTCCGATGTCCACAGATTTAGCATTATAATGCTTTGGAGGTGTGATTAATGTGGAAATAGGTATTCCCGTGTATATGAGTGGATTGTTACCCTTGTGCATACTAAAACCATAGCTACATCACACAGCTAGAGATTCTGATATTTTTCAGCAGAAGAGCTAGATGTTTATTTTCCAGAATGGATAAAGAAAATAGACTTTAGAAAAGGAGAGAAAGAGAGAGTAAAAGTGAAAGCGTGCTTCTGAAACAGCAATAAAAAGAGAGCTGAGATTGGAAGTGGATAAAGGGCATGGGATAAAAAAGGCAAATTGCTGTGCTTAACGAGATTTAGTTAATGATCCTCGACTTAATCTGACTCCGGCCTGTGAGCTGTCACACGATAGAGCTGTTACTGACCTCCACAAATGCTTTCATTCTGTGATTGTTAGTCTGGATAGGGTAGCTTGGGAGAGTAATAAGCTTGCAACTGCTGGGCTTCATTTTTAAGAAGTACAAGTTTGTAGCTACCTTGTACATGTTTTCTGATGTTCTTTCACCTCTAGCAGGCACTTTCCAGAAGCAAGACATCGACATTATTATAGGAAAACTATTAGTAGTGGGCACAAAAGCTATAGTACATGTTCTATACCTGACTCATAGTAAATTTTTCCAGAGCCTACCCAAAAAATTATTAGACCTGGAAGAATATGGCATGCAGCAACCTTGTGACAGCATGGCAGCTAGTTTTAATTGTGATGTATATTGTACATACTTGCATTCCCTTTGTGAGCATATCATGCTAGGTTTCCTGATCCCGGTCTTTGTCAGGTTTTGAAATTTTCAATCCCAGCAGTATTTTGCAATAGCTCTTCAAACTTTCCAGTGCTGCATGCTTGTTACCTACTATGGTTCTCATGATGTAGTGCATCCAGAATTACCAGAGACAAGCTTAAATTATTCAATTATCTAGTTGCTGCTAATAGTCAATTCAGAAGTCACTTGCTTATGAGTCGTTTGATCAAAATAGCTTGTATGATATAGCCAGGAGAATATTGACAAAGAAGGATAATATAAGGAAGGAAGAACATCATTTGAATAAGGCCTCTATCGAGAATGGATATCCACAAAGCTTCATCAACCTTTTGTTGGTAGATATATCTAAGTGCAGAAAGGAAGATAAAGCCACAGTCAGGAGTTGAAAAGATGGATCGCAGACTGTATGGTAGTAATTCATTATGCATCAGGAATAAGTGAAGATATAAGAATGGTCTGCAGGAAGTTCAACATCACAGTCATTTTCAGATCAGGAAAAACTCTAAAGACACAACTGAGCAGAGTATTACCACCTAGTATGCACTCAGGCATTGTATACAGAATCCCTTGCAGTTATGTGAAGCACTACACAGGGAAAACAAACGGAAGACTGGAGACTAGAGTGAAAGAACACTGTAAAAAGTGTGCTAAAGAGAAATCTGTCATTGCTGAACATGCATGGGGTAATGGACATCCTATTTTGTGAGAGGAAGCCACCATCTTAGAACAAGCAAGACAGCAGAAGGAACTGCTAGTGAAGGAGGAATTGCAGATCAGCCTAGCACCAAAGTGTGAGCAGTTCAATCGAGATTGTGGAACAGACTTTCCTGGCTGCTGGCTAAAGAGCCTAAATTTGAGTCCACAACCACCATAATTGTTCTGCATTCAGTTATTTATCATTTTTTGTTGATGTTTTACTATCAAGCATGTGTTTATATTATTATTATTATTATTATTATTATTATTATTATTATTATTATTATTATTATTATTATTATTAATTATTATTATTATTATTATTATTATTATTATTATTATTATTATTATTATTATTATTATTATTATTATTATTATTATTATTATTATTATTATTATTATTATTATTATTATTATTATTATTATTATTATTATTATTATTATTATTATTATTATTATTATTATTATTATTATTATTATTATTATTATTATTATTATTATTATTATTATTATTATTATTATTATTATTATTATTATTATTATTATTATTATTATTATTATTATTATTATTATTATTATTATTATTATTATTATTATTATTATTATTATTATTATTATTATTATTATTATTATTATTATTATTATTATTATTATTATTATTATTATTATTATTATTATTATTATTATTATTATTATTATTATTATTATTATTATTATTATATTATTATTATTGTTGTTGTTGTTGTTGTTATTATTATTAGAGAAAGTGCAATTAATTATATCAACCATGAGTTCATTGGGAGTTTATTTACAATATTATTACAATATTATATTTAATTTTTAATTTTATCTATTTATTTATATTGTTTTTTTAATGTCATTGTTATAAATTTATTTTTACTCTGTATTATATTGGTTTGGTCTTTGTTTTGATGCTTCTTGCGTTATATATTATTATATGTACCTATACTTTATTTTTCCATTCTGGTTTGCATGCGCCAGAGTGTGGTTTATAATACGTGGTGAATAGGTATATAACAGACTCATGAAAATCTCAGCAACTCTTTGTTCTTGATGATGCTAGAGCATCTACTTGAACCATCCACAGATTAAAAATGATTATTGAGAAAGTGCAATTCATTATATCAACCAAGAGTTCATTGAGAGTTTATTTATTGGAATTGAGTTCAATGTTTCTTAATCTGCAAAGTTGCCAGCTATTGGCTTATTTCCTATGTTTTCTGTAGACCATGAAAATGGCTTCTCTACTCTATCTCGAGTCAAGACTACCTTAGAAACTGGTTAGCAAACAGAAGTTTCAATCACCTTTTAAGGATAGCAAAGGAAGGGCCTATATAGACCATCTGATTTCCACTTTGAACTCGTTTGTGATCATTGGACTGCCATGAGGAATAGAAGAATCAGCGTGGAAGGTTTCTGATTTTCTGACTTTGATTTAGTTTCAATTTTAATAATTAACAAACCACAGCATCAGCTCATCCAAAAATGACAATCAGCCGTGGTTATGGTCCATCAAGCACAAACACAATACGCACACACACACACACAACATGCACACACACACAAACACTAGCTTATCTATCATCTCATTTGTAATTTAATCTCACTAATAATATATAATAACATTCAAATAGGCAACAATATGAAATATATTATCCACACATGAAGAAATGGGAACAACAATATGAGAGGCTTTGTAATATTCTTCAAGGGACTTGGAGAATCTACCAAAAAACAACCCGGGTATGGAGGATGGCAATCAGTCAGTATGAATCTTGGATCTCTTTCCCTTCCCCCATGACAGAATACACTGCATAATATAGCTCAACACAGGATTTTCAAAAGCAGCAATTTCAGCTTCTGTACATAAGAAACCTGCTCTATAGATTGTGCGTGAACTCATGATGACAAATTAAAATGAGGCGTGGTTAAGGTTGCCACTAAAATTATATGGGTGCTACACATCCCACAAACTTAGCTATTGTAGCATTTCGTTTGAACTGGTCTCCCACTATTTTGTTTAAATCTTAAACTAGGTTTGTTCGCGAGAACCTATTTTGTTCAAGTAACTGCCTAGTATATATATATCTAACCACTTACCAAGTTTAATTAAGCTTATAAATATGCTTCTATAATAGTGCTATGTCCAACTGTTTGCCACCTTTTCTCAGATAGCAATATATATGTCTCACATGGAAGTTGATGAATATGTTGGACATAATGTGGATTTGGGCTTCGAGCTGAGAGATTATAAACTTAGTTCTGGAAAGGATTTAGCTAAAAGTTAGCTATCAACTTAGTGGTTAGCTTTTTTTTTTAATGTTTAGCTAGTACATAAGGCTCTTTTTGAGTAGCTAACAAATAACCTTCTCAATAATCAACTTGAAATTGTATTCTCTCGATGTTTTGACTAGATGCTCTAGCCCTCATCAGGAGTAATGATGAAGGCTAGAGCATCTATATATCGAAACGTTGAGAGAATGCAATTTCAAGTTGACTATTGAGAAAGTTATTATAATGTTATTATGCCAACTGAGAGTTCATTGATGGGTAAATAAATATTGTTTGTCTCCTAAGTGACTATAATTCTGTAGTAACTAACTCTACAAAGATTAGCTCACTTTCTTCGAGTTTAAGATGTTCCTGTCCACCATATGGACTAGAAGAAGGATCTAGTAGAAAAATATGGGCAGTAGTTCAAAAGCCATGAGTCATTTTCACCTACTTGGTAACAAGCTTGTCCTGTGGGTAAGTCGGACCCCAAATCACCTCTGCGCTATAAAGTTAATATCTATAATATCCATTTACTTCTCTTTGTGGTTCATACTAGACATACAAGTGGTTACTTGTAGCTAGGGAAGAATTAAACATCCATTCTGTGCATAGTCATCTCACTCCCAGGCACTCCAACTTCCAATAACTCCAAGTCCTCTGCAACCACTTGTACTCTACTTCTAGTGTATGCTGCAAGTACTGAAGAAATTAACCTAATTCTACTGACTCTCTCAACTCCACACAAGTGTCTATCCTAGATATTGTCCACGATATCTGTATGCTTGAATGTAATAGTTTAGAGAAGTCCACTTGCTTGAGCTGTTAGATGAAGCCTTTGTGGGGAACAGGCAATAGTTATATTCTCAATGAACTCTCAGTTGACATAACAACATCAAAATCACCTTCTCAATAATTAACTTCAAACAAATTTTATTCACTCGACGTTTTGACTAGAGCATCTAGTCGAAACATCGAGTGAATAAAATTTGAAGTTGATTATTGAGAAGATTATTTTAATAGTTTATTTTATGGTAAAGGGACGGCCATAAAGGAGAGGCTCATCACGAATCCGTAACGGTTGTCTTTATTAAAAATTAATACACATCAAAAATCTGCAATAGTCATCTCTGCATAAGAATTACTTAACTCACAAATTCATGACAGTCATCCTGTAAGGTTTAGCACTGGGAATGTGCTATTTACTATGCACTAAGCTCACATGCTTTCCAGCATCTGCTATATTTTGTATTGGAACGTACTGGAGCATCTGGCACTATACCCAGGATCATGATGATGTTGGGATGGTTGAACTGGCCCATGATGGTCGCCTCTTGCAAGAATTTAATTCTCTCCTCTTCACAAGTAGTTGCATCCATAGACTTCACTGCCACCTCATCCTCCACCAGCTGCTGTGCTGTCGAGGATGTCGGATGAACCCATAACCCTCTTTGCACTATACCAAATGCACCACTGCCTAGTACTTGGAATAATCTGCAATGAATTAAGATGGCACATGCCAGTTAAATACATGTGAAAGTCAGTACTGTGTGATAAAATACTGTGTGATACAATATTATAATTCTTGAGGAGAGGCAGGTATGATTACAGTCATTACAAAATATAGGTAGAGCAATTGACATCTGTGCTCATTATAGGGAAGTGAGAGATTGGGATATAAAATTTATTCCTTTGCAGCTACCACTAATTTAACAATATATAAGTGACTAAAGAACACTGAAGGTGATGCTGTCTGTCATGATCCAAAAGAATGATAAGTAATTCAAGTCGTGATGAGAGTATGGTTGTGTGACTATGTTAAAATGTTGCTAGTCATCTACATCATATATTGCCTTTTATCAATTTAATGAGCTCAAAATTCAAGATAAATTTAATTGAAGCTGGTAACTTTGACAGAGAAATTTTTTGCAGACACTAAACCAATATTGCACATCAACAATATTAACAGCCTGTTAATCACTTTTGACCAAACAAATTATAGTATGGCCTTGTTTCTATTCAAAACCTCAGCACCAGTGCAGACTTAAAATCTTTGGATGACTCTTCATGACATAAGAATAATATAGAATTACATCATCCTGATGACATCTTTAAAATTATCATATTGGATTGTCATAACTTTTTTCCAAGAAAAATATCATACTATTGGAACATAAAATATAAACTGCAGGTTTGGTACAAGAATAAGGTAAGCACAAATAATCTACTCTGCACTGTCACACTTTGTGAACAAGAAGTAGACATTTAGCAGAGAGTAAAAATATTTTCTGCACATAATACAAAATGATTTTGATGAATCGATGATTGTGATTTTTATAGCTAGCACTGAAATAAAAGCAAACATTATTGTTGACTTGCTATATACATTCTTTCACATGTTATCAAAATCTAGTTGTTAATTATCCTGACCTGAGGTTCCTGCTCTCCATTGATATTACAGGAACTCCAAGTTTCTTGATTTGTGCCACAAGTGCCTCCTCCTTACTGGCAGGTTCAATGTAAGGCTCTTCATAGTCATGATTACCCTCAGCACAGAGGTAGTTGTAGTTATGTGATAGCTCACCACTGAGAGGAGTATTCTTTCCAGATATGAACATCATGCTGGCCTCCTAGGAAGTGTATAGGCAATGATATTTGAAATGGTATCGTGATTCATTGCTTACCTTATCACCAATGAAGGTAAGGCAACCCACTCTACAATAGTTACTTAGTATAGATGCCTGTAGTGTATAGAGTACATAGAATATCATAGGTTCTGATATTTTTTATCTGTTTATTCAGAGAATGTAAAGAAATCCAACCACCATCAAAGTTTGTATTCATACAATACTTCTCGGAGTAAATTTATATGTTTTTCAATTGCCTACTTTTCTGTTTAACATGAAGTCCGTCGAAGGTGGTGAGTTGTCTTGACTATAATGAACAAGATCCATTACCCCTATGAAAATGTCTGTATCATTAGCACGTGATAAATATAAGATAAATATAGTTAAAATGTACAGAAACTATATATATATATATGTATATAGGCTTAGGTAACAGACTCTAAGGTAATTCACTCCAGTATATATATATATTAAGAGCTACTTAATATAAAATGTTTATTAAACACATTGTAGTAGTAGCTTCAAAAGATAAGTCGTCTTTAATATTCAAAGTTGAATGTAAAAGTGTAGGTATTCCTACTGAGCACTGCTGCTTGAGCCTGGAAAGATGACTAGACATAGAAAGAGAGGTTTATAAATATTGCATATGCCTAAAGTTATTTGCACAACTTCTAGTAGTCATATGTAATCTACGGACCTATAGCCAGTTTAAACACTACCGACATCTCCATCACTATGGTCTGAGTACTATTGTTATGTTATGTGTATACCTTGTCTGCAACGCCTGACGCTGAAGCACAAAGCTATTACAGCACCAACCACAAGTATTGAGATGATTAAACCTGTTCCTATAGTGACAGAAATAACCACACTATTTTGGGGCCTCACTGAAGCCATGGGTGATGGTTTTTGATAGCAACTACAGCTTCCTGTAGCACTAATGTCATCATTGCCTGGATCACTTCCATAGGAGTCTGTTGTAGTGGCAGCAACTGAATCTGAAATATGTGGCAAAACAATAACAACAACAACAATGTAATATTTTTAGGATTAAAAATAAAAACAACACATCAAAAATTATAACCTACCTGGTATTTCAATTTTGATATTTAAATCAAAACACTTTCTGGAAACATTAACTATTTCAAGTTTTTCCTTCAGATCATTATCCAAATTAAATTTCACTCTTTCAGCACTTTTGTGCAACACTCTACTGGAGTCATTGAAAAAATAAAGTCTCATTGGACAAAATTTCTTCTTGCAATGATTGTTATTATAAACTCCAAAATGCAGAGTAGTAGAATTAGCAAAACTTGTCAGGTTAATTGTTTGGCAATCATGTTCCGTTGAAGATACTCTTTGTCTCAGTCGAACAGATTTTATAAATTCATATTTCCCAGACTCTGTCTTTTGATAAACTAGGAAAAATGCCACCAGGATTTCAATGTCCCCTACTTCCGTTGCATTTGTTCCATAGTGGCAAACACTTACATTATCCACAAAAGGCACATCAACAGGGAAAACAAACAATTGAGGTAAGTTGGAGTCTAATTCATTGCAGCCATCTAATGAAGGTCCTGAATCCAAGTTGTCAAGTAATTTGGTTTTTCCAATGATTATGCTAGTAGCATTTCCTGTAAACAAGACAACATTTTGTTATGGTAGTGAATAAGCTGTGAAAAGATAGAGAGAAACACCTGTATAACTATTAGTCAGTGTCTTGCATGTGCAAAGTGATAGAAAGAATTATATTTTCAAGTGTTATATTGTTAAGGTAAGGAAAGAACCAAATTGTGGACATCAGTTAGTTACAGGCTATCATTGTTTGCACTTTTGAAGCTTGAGCAATCAGATGGCAAGTGAGCTAACCTTGCACATTATGGAGTGTACATTTATGTGTGAGAGTAATTTGAACAGGTAATTGTTACTGTATTTTGCTTGCCTTGGAATTTAATTATTAACAGCAAATGAGATCTAATGACATCTGATCTGACCCCAGAAATAACTGAGCCAATTAGATGACTAATTTAGACAGAGTATTACACATACAGTGTAGGCAGCTAATTATTGGCATTGCTAAATTATTGGCATACTATTGGTTCCAGAACATTTAATAGCAACTGTGTCAGTTCCGCTGCTGCTGTAGAATGGACAAGGCTTCTAGTTTCTTGCTGATAGATTGCCAAGTTCATTGCACTTTTCCTTAGAGGTTTGATATATTTGTGCTGACAAGAACTATAATGGCACAGGACTATTAACTGATTCCATGGAACCAGCTGATTAGGTAAATAGCTGCTTTAATTAGTTACGTATTTTTTTCCTTCATCAAAAGCCATGGAAGAATATGAGGTCGGGAGTGGGTATATCTAGGTTGTATCATCTGCCTGGATGTACCTGGTTTACATCATCCGCCAAGGTTTACCTCGGTTGTGTTATCTGCCTGGGTATACCAAGGTTGCACCAATTGCCTGGGTTGTATCAGCTGCCTGGCTATACCTAGGTTGCACCTACTGCCTGTGTATACCTAGGTTGCATCAACTGCCTGTGTATACCTAGGTTGCGTCAACTGCCTGGCTATACCTAGGTTGCCTGGGTATACCTAGGTTGCATCAACTGCCTGGGTATACCTAGGTTGCATCAGCTGCCTGGCTATACCTAGGTTGCATCAGCTGCCTGGCTATACCTAGGTTGCATCAGCTGCCTGTGTATACCTAAGTTGCATCAACAGCCTGGCTATACCTAGGTTGCATCAACTGCCTGGGTATACCTAGGTTGCACCAACTGCCTCGCTATACCTAGGTTGCATCAACTGCCTGGCTATACCTAGGTTGCAACAGCTGCCTGGGTTGCAATAGCTGCCTGGCTATACCTAGGTGGCATCAACTGCCTGGGTATACCTAGATTGCATCAGCTGCCTGTGTATACCTAAGTTGCATCAACTGCCTGGCTATACCTAGGTTGCATCAACTGCCTGGCTATACCTAGGTTGCATCAACTGCCTATGTATACCTAAGTTGCATCAACTGCCTGGCTATACCTAGGTCGCATCAGCTGCCTGGATTGCATCAGTTGCCTGTGTACCTAGGTTGCATCAACTGCCTGGCTATACCTAGGTTGCCTTGGTATACCTAGGTTGCATCAACTGCCTGGCTATACCTAGGTTGCATCAAGTACCTGGGTATACCTAGGTTGCATCAAGTGCCTGGCTATACCTAGGTTGCATCTACTGCCTGGCTATACCTAGGTTGCATCAACTGCCTGGCTATACCTAGGTTGCATCTACTGCCTGGCATGTTAATTAAAAGGGAGGGGCACAGAAACATATTTAGAAAAAAGTGATAAGCTGTACAGTTCATGGTAAGCATTTCCCCCATTTTTTCATGCATTTTTCTCGTTAACAATTTTATGGTTCACTACATTTCACACGCTGTTTCTCAGCATCCGGAACAATAGTTGTTGATCAGGTACAGTTTCTGATGTGTAACTCATTGCAGCATTATTATTGGAATTATTCACTATATAGTAGAGAAAGTTAGTTCTGAGATAGTTTATATTTATAGGGGCAACAGGGGCGGATCCATGATTTTATTAAGGGGGCTTCACCTCTGGTTAAATTAAAAAATGAGTATTTGCATGCTATTGCATGCAGGAAGAGTTTGCATGACCACCCACACTTTCTCATGATCACTCTTTCAGTTGTGAATGATATATATACTGCAGGGGTTCGTACAGGATTTACAGTTTAGGAAGAGAAACTCAAAACCTTTGGCGTTTACGTGATGGGCATGCGTAAGGAAGCCCCAAGTAGTTTTTGCAAAATCGATGCTCTCAGATTGATTCTGAGACATTTTAAGGGTATCCTAGAACATTTAAGTATAGAGGGTCCTCCATTGACCGATCTGGACTTCAATGCAATTCTCGACATTTTTAAACAGAAAAATAGACGCATTTTACTTTAATTTAGTACTACTGAACTCACTGTATTGTAATTTTCACCATACATTATTGTATATCTTCGCTTATATATTAATTTTGATAATAAATTGTTCATGCATAATTATTATAATTTTATTACTGTTGATCATCTTTGAATTTGCTATTTCTTCTACGTTCCCTTCTCTGTACTGCTCTTTTTCCCCCGTTACTGTAATGTATTACATAAGAAATATCTTTAATATAAATTTTTATTGTGAAAATTCTTGGGGGAGGAGAAATCATTTTTTGGGGGATATCCCAGGGCTTTCCCCCTGTACGAAACCCTGTAACTGTATATTTTCTCCACAGGTATGGCCAACCTCAGTCCTGTGAGCCCTCTAAAACCTACCGACTGTCAGTGGCCTACCACATCATATTCAGTATATTCGTTATGTTTTGCATATATATAGCTACAGGGTAAATGTCAACACATATTTACCATTAAAACATATGTATTGTACATGGTAAATTTTAACATTATTATTACCATTAAATCGTTTCATGTAGTATTGAGGGTGGATATAATCAGACTATCATTGCTGATTAAAAAAATCTTCCGTTGAATAGAGGGTAATATAACAATAAGTGCAGAGAAACAGAAGTTTGATGATATAAAGCAATAATCAGTGAAGTGTAAGGGTTTATAATACCAATATTTTGCGAGGTTGACGCATAACAAATTCTTCAACCACTTCTTCTGGTGTAATACTAATGCTTTGTGGTTTTGTAGCATTGCAAGTGCATTTAGTCGCTCCTGAGACATCGTACTTCTAAGAGAAGTCTTGAAAAAACATAACACACTGACAGACCTTTCGCACTCACAGGAAGTAACTGGTAAAGTAATTGTAATTACCAAAAGAGTACGTATGTTGGGAAAATAATCATGATCAGTGTGAAATAAAGTTTGTCCTCGAGTATTTAGCGTCAGAGCCAGTTCGCGTTCCTCTTTCAACTTGCATTCCCATAGACAGCTTTACTGGTAGAGTACTAGCTAAGCTAGATGTTGCAGGAGGCTAATAGCTAGCGAGCTACATAGTACAGCAACTGGAAAATTAGGCTAACTATTTCAAGATGGCTTTAGGCTTAGCATAGCTAATCTAGCCACCTAGCTATAGCTGACTACTTACCTTGTCCTCGAAAAGTACTCTTTTATTCCACACTGTTTAAGTCGCTTTGGGGCACAGCCAGAAACATCACGGCACGTTCTCCATACGGATGGTGTGCAGCATTTAAAAAAGGGAGGGGGGGGGGGGGGGGGGGGGGGGGGGGGAAATTAAGGGGGGGGAGTGGCTTTGGGGGCACAACTTTCTCCAATCTCAGAACAAGCACTATTTCTATCTTTCAGCCTTAGCTTCCTCCTCTTTGAAAACTACTTGTAGGCAGAGTTATAAAGAAGCCAGTTTTTGCAGCATTAAAACATTGGAGGCATATTTTTCTCATCGCGTCTTAAACCTCCAATCACTCATCACAGTTGGGTTAATAAACACATTGTGACAATTCTGCCACTTTTGTAGCCACCCATTAAAGCCAGTTAATTAATCCATCAGGGCCTATCACTGCTTCATATATAATGGCACACTCTTGGATGAGTTGTGTACATACTGGAATATTCTAGTGCTGTAGTAAACCATTTCCACACTATCTCATCATAACTCAGGGCTTTCTAACCTTGACACACTTTTTCTTCTTATGTTTGCCACCATCCCATATTTTCTTAATTTCCTTCCTTATCCTCAACTATGTTCTGGATTTGAGTCTTTCTTCATACCAAGCTCTTCTGCTACACTATGACAGGATCTGCCACTATCAAGTTTTGTTAAAACAACTATTCTTTCTTCCAAAGTTCAATTTTTATCTTTCTATGCATATGCTGTAACAGACTCCATGCATATACATACACACACACAATACTTAGAATTTCCAGCTGAAATCATGCTTAAACAAGTGTGCAGTTGTGTTGGCAAACTGTGCAATTTACAGCAGAAATATTTGAGGTTTACACTTTAGGGGTCTTAAAATTGTATGATCTTGGTGATTTTTGGTCCTACAAAATATGTGTTTTTTTTGTTGCTAGAGGTGAGTTTGCATTGCAAATGCTTTAGTGCAAGCAAAATATTGTCTCTCAAAACAGGTGGTCTTCCATGTGAGAGTTTTCCCAAAAGCAGAACTACTATACAGGTTTCAAGGAGCTCTCAAGAGTAGATTTCCAGCTTTTATTTTACTAAACAGTCTACTAGCACCAGAGCTAATCAAAGGAGACTCTCAAAAGTAGTCATCTAGCTTTTGTATAACTAATGCATTGCAGTTATATTAGATGCCTAGATAACCTAGCTACATCTCACTATATTGATTAGCATGGAAATCTTCTCAGACTTTCCTCGTCAAATTTGTTGTGGATGGGTAACTAATATATGTCACCACAGAATTGCCTACTTTTTAGCTAATGTTAGCATTTTACAACATTTTTTAATTATTACTTTGACACTGCTACTGTGTGTGTGTGTGTGTGTTGGGGGGGGGGGGGGGAGGCATTACCTAGGTGCCAGGACCATATTCAATTAGTTAGCCCCTGAAAAAACTTAACCTATCTGTTTTGCTACAATATTGAAATATAACATTACAGTAATTTATGCATCACTCAGTGTCATCATTCTCCATAATATTATATTCCTACACAGCCATCTAAACTATTTTTAGGCAGGAACTTGTTGTTGTTGTTGCAATATCAATAGTGTAGGACTATTACTACTCCGATTTTTCAAGAATTCACCCTCTCCTCTCCCTTAACCCCAGACAACACTTCTAACCCATGTTCAGAAGCTTTTATTTGTCATACAAGTTCCTGCCATCACATCTGTAAAAAATATATAATAATCTTGCTAGTAGCTTTACCTATAATAAGACAATAGTTTGTTTTTGTAAAGCTATGAAAACATACAAGGAGGACATCCATAGCAACACTATAATTATTACCATGCATCCTGCATGTGCAAAGGAATGGAAAGTTATAGAAGCAATACTGACTCCACCTACATTCGAGTTTTCATGGATATGTGAGCATAGACGAAACAAACAGCTGTGATCAACACCAATTAGTTCTTTCGCCTATCCTAACTAATTACAGGCAATCAGATTTCAGTTGATTAACCCTCACACAATGTGGCTTTAAGCATGCTCATTGCTTCTGGGAATAACTAAATTCTTAACGTAGCCAATGAGATTCAAATGAACACCTGATCTGACCATATAAATGATGGAGCCAATTAGTTGTCCAATAGAGTATATCTATCATTACCTTCTTGATATATAGCTTCCTTTGAAATAGGAATCATGCTTTGGTTATTCATGTGTGTACTATGCATGACAAGAATAAATAGACCATCTAACATTATAAACCACAAGCTACTCCTCTCTAGTGGTCTTTTAATAGAGCATTGCTATTTTGATAAGGATGTAGCTACTAACAGCTAGTCTCAAGTAGCAAGACCCTTAACTAATCACCATGCTGGTAAAGGGTAATATAGAGCATTTTATTCTGAGAAGGATATAGCTACACACAGCTAGTCTCAAGTATCAAGACTGTGATGGATTGTCGCCAAGGTTTCAAAGGTATATAGCACAATTAATCTTCAAAAATATAGTCAAATTATTATTATATACAGTAGTAATTAAAACAACACAACTCAGTTGAACAGACCCAGCTAATCTCAGAGCTACTAAGGGTATGCAATGAACAGAACTAGCAGTAGCTGGTAGATATGGCCTATATTTTTTATTTTTTACCAATATCTACCCTCCCTGCTAACAAGATGAAAAGATAAAGAAGGGCATTCTGGATCTAATATGCTAATGTATCTATTTTAGGCATCCAATTTTTGTTAAGTTCCTACTCTACTGTTAGTTTCAAGTATAATATTAATAATAATTATGCTCACCCAAAGCAGAAGTGGGTATAGAACATGCACGACAAGCAGTCATGTGCATAGTGCTACACGAGGTCTCTTGTCCTCATGATTGTGAGAAGGCACCTGGAAATTAGAGATGTAGTGGTTGCAAAATCTCCTTATTTATGTAATGACCTCAAATTAAATTGTCTATAGGTTGACGTGCCAGAACTCCTGAAGGTTGGAAGGCCATTTATTGATGGACATGCACACACCAGCAAAAAAGAGGATAGTATCTATAGCCTTCGCAAAGAACTCGAGTGCTACAACGAAAAAGCACTATATTGGTAAGTAGCATGGCTTACACAAGTTTTGTTACACTTTAAGCTTTGCAACAGCAGAGCTCAAAATATCTAGATAATATATCAAAAGAGCTTCTCAGCTAATTTTTGTGTTACTAAATACATGCAGTACTTATACTAGATAACAACATGCCTAGATAACCAATTCAATAAGGCTTTAGATATAGTGCTATAAGCTTCATTTATTGATTAGCATATATACTTGTTCAGGAGACCTTCTCAGACTTTCAAACTCCTCTATCTTGGTTGAACATATCACCACAGAGTGGGCTTTTACACAAGCGAATATATTTTTACATTATTTTTGAAAATACTTTTGGGTGAGGGAGAATTACATATATATACCTATCACATTCAAAGAGTAAACAGTAGCTGTTGCTAGAACTTAACCGTACAAAACTGTGTCTGGCCTATAATAAAACGTACTGTAGATGTTAAAAACATAGCACCACAATCATTTAAGCACATTTGGTGTCAAATATTTATTGCCCAATGTAGCCATCTGAATTAGGTGGCACCAATGCAAGGACTGGTTTGTTGTTGTTCTTATAATATGAGTAGTAAGATTGTCACTACTTAGAAGCACCCACCCCTTCCACCACCACCAACTCCAGACAATACCTCTAATCCTTCTTCAGGAGCTGCCACTGGTCGTAAAGGTTCTTGACCATGCCCAAAAATCAATTATACAGTTGTTTGTTTTTGTAAATAACGCTAACCCAGTTGGAATTATTAATAGCACCAAAATTTAATTCTCTACTGTTGTTTAGTATACCCTCTCCATGTATAATAATACTTACCTACACCACCAAGTAATATTAGCAGGTTTAAGGTATATACGAGCAAGAGAGTCACACATACACTGTATGTCATTTGGGGCCGCTTCTGCTTCGTTCTAGTGGTTTAAGACTTCAGGTCGGCCGAACGGTGTATATATTCGGGGCGGGGCTAATGAAATTGTTAATTAACCACTGATGAATATCGCGCGGTCGGTAGTTAGGCTAGCGGGACTTACTTCAGCTACGCAGTTGTTGTTGAATTTTAGGAAGCATACAATTACATGGTCTTCACAAAGGAGACTTTCCCGTATGCTCTGGATGGCACCGGTAGTTAGCTAAACAACAATGTCTGAGGCATTTTCAGGAATCAAAAATATGCCATACCTAGCCACATAGCTACAGCAGCGAAGAAATCTGTCCAGGAGCATTTCGTTTCTCAGGAATGGAGTGTTTCTCTCATTTGATAAACTATAAATTTCTGTGCGCGCAGCCTTTCTAAGCAGAGGAGTTTACAGAAAAATCAATGAGGTTTTATAATGTGGGTCATTAACATAGCCTTCGGTTATCATTAAAAGTCACTTTACAGTTTCAATGGAGTTGGTGATTTACTGCACTCACATCACATTTAATTATGATCACCTATCGTGGCAGGGCATTGTATAAAACTATTCACGGTAACTTCCTGATTTTAACCGGTAAAGGGTCACTAACTGCTGGTGTTACAGATGGTCTTCTTTCATTTTTTTAAAAAACTTATACAGTCAAGTCCTCTCCAATAAGAAGATTCAAAATATCACATCAATAGCTGATGTTATTCTTTACCATGTTCATTACACACATGCCTATGCATTCATGACATATTTAATTATGAGTAGTTACCTAGTTTTATTTAAATCCGGTTTTGTCATTTATTGTCACAGGGATATATAAGCTTCTCAGTAAACCAACTGATCACTTGTGTGGTAGCTCTTGAATCAGCTCAGCTGTGCTCAATATTGCATACACCCTGAGCAAAGTTATTTTATTGAGATCCCTTTACCAACTTTAAACTGTCTTATTTATTCGAGAGACAGATTAGTTGCTGCAATGTATTGTGTCGTCTGGTTGTAAAATTATATCCAGTGGACAAATGGACCCATTGTGTGAAAATTGTGTGGGAGAAGAAAGCTCTTGGAAACATATATACAAGATCCTTTATTACAAATTTTTCACAGATTTTAACGGGTTTTATTGGTGGGAAGTTGGGTAATTCTATTTCAATATTGACGGAAATAAGAGCAGAGTATAGCAGGTTATAATTACTAATTATCTACCTCTAAGTGATAATTGGTATTTGGCTTTAACAATTGCCAGACCCTCATCTTTAGCCATTGTTTTTTGTCAGGGAACAGCCTGACAACTCGTGAGAGTAACCCATAATTACATCAGGTTGTAACCAGAGGCCACCTTGACCGAATATGCAAGACCACACACAAGCACAAGATGTAGTGGAGCCTGGGGGGGAACGAGAAAAAGGGAATGATAACCAACCCAGAGAGAAGCTTCTATGAGCTTCCACACCTCTGGCCAACCAATCGTACCAGTCAATGCAAATGAACTATATATATATACATATATATGATTAAAACATGATTAATAGAGAGTGCCCAGTGAGCTAAGAACTAGGAGAATTAGTTCTGTGTTGTACTTGTTTTCTGTAATACAGTTTGTGTTTTTTGGTGTACAAAGCTATTACTGAACCTGATAGTGAGACTGGAGTTGTTGTCCAACTAAGTCTCAGAGAGAGAGTTGGGCATACAGGAGTGCCCCAAGTGAGTATCAGATCAGAGAGAGAGAGAGAGAATTTCTGACAATGGTGGCAGCAGTGGGATCTCAACAGTGAGATCCTTAACAGAAGGAGGAGCTACTCTCTCAGACAGAGAGAGCTAAATTAGCTAGTATAGCTAGAACAGGGAAACACCCCAGGGTAACCTAGAGGACTTGTGAATCAATACCCTGAGTTGCTAGTTTTAAAAGTTTTTTGGGGGGTTGTTTCTTCAACCAATAATTGGTGAAGAATGTCTGAAGAACGGAGGGAGCGAGAGACACCTCGCCTCCAAAGTGCTATCCCAGAACCAGAACCAGCCCCTGGTCCAATGGAACATTTCTTGGATGGTTGGCAGAGAATAGAGCTTGCCAGAGCTGAACAGGAAGAAAGGAGGGCTGAGCAACAGATGGTTGAGTGGGAGGCTAAACTGCTACAAGTGATAGGAGCAGTGCAACCCCTACCCATAGCACAAGTGTCTCTCCCTACATCCAGGGTTACCATACACAAGACTTCAAGGAAGGAGTCGACAACATGGGAGCCTTAATAGAAAAATTTGAAATGACAGCCTGAGCTGGACGAAGGCCAGAAGAACAATGAACCATTTTTCTACATAGCGCGCTGTCTGGAGCCAGTCTGTCCAGTGGCAGTGATGGCAGCAGAAAGCCTAGCTGACTATGCATCAGTCAAGTCGGTACTCCTCAAGGAGTACCATATTACCACCAAGTCATTTCGAAGAAGAGTTTTCGAGACTCCCTTCGACAACACGAATACCGAGACTTGGCTGAGCAGGCACAGCCAACATTTTTAACAGTAGCTTGCTTCATCCTACAGAGACCCGGAGGCAGGTATGCTGATCGAGATTACCCTGCAGAAGTTACGCTGATGGCTCGAGGTTCAAATGAGGAATTAGGACCAGCAGACCTATGACGAACTGATAGAAGCCATTGTTGGTCAACTTTCTAACTACACCCTTGGTCACAAGGAGGGTGGTGGACTAAATAGACCAGAGAGACAACACAAAGGTGAGAAATCTTCGTGGGAGAGCAAGAAATACATCCTTTCAACCCTCTAAAGTAGAAACAAGGACTAATGAACCCTACCAACTGAGGACAGATTCAGAAAAGGGAACCCAAGCTCAATTCCTACCTCGAGATGCAATGGATATAGAATATTTCCATTGTGGAAAAAAAGGACATATCTGGAGTGATTGCTGGTGAAAATGGAAAATGCTCACTTTGAGCACAGCACACATGTTCAGGCGAATTTGCCCAAATGGACAAGACCTGTCCAAGTTAATTGGATACTGGTGTTGGCTTTACTCGACAAGGGATGCACAAAGTCATTGGTACATCCCCTAATGATGACAGACTGGGGTGGAAGATACCTTACACCACAGCGAGTTCACAAAAGGTGTGGTTTCCAGCAGCAAAGATTCATCTACAAATTGATGGGAACATGTGAATTAGCAGTGGGAGTGTCCTCACACCTCAGTGTACACATGTTACTGGGAAAGGACACGCCCAGGTTAGGAAAATTACTCATAGAAGCACTGGAAGGTGACCAAATTCCAGTGTAGGAAATGGAAAACACAGAAACGACCAACCTCTAGATGGGCATGAGTGCCACAAGGCCCAGAAGAAAAGCAAGGAAAAGGAAGAACAATCGATGAACGATAAACAGACACTAGATGGAGCAGTTATACACGATTTTAAGGGCTCGACCGAAACAGAGTTGGAGCCAGAAATGAGTCAACTATTCCCATTCACTGATGACATGTTTGAAAGGGGTGTGGAGAAGACACTATACACCCAAAAGATCAATGGTGGAGAGCAGACCAAACTGGAGAGAATTTCACCACCATAGCCCTGCTACCTTCAGTTGCTGGATCCATCAATGGAAGATGCGAGAAGGCATGCTGATAGGGCTACGGTGGACTTACTCTGGAAGTAAAGTTTGTTATTACATCAACCATACAAGGGTGGTAACAATGTTGTTGTAGTTCCTCACATATGTAGAATATAACTACTGAGAATGGCACACAATGGCAGGATATTTAGACAAGCTAGAACATTGGATACACTCAGAAGATACTTCACCTGGTGAGGGATATCAAAAGAATGTGCCAATCTTGTCCTGTTTGTCAGTATGCAGCCCCAGCAACACTAACACAAGCACCTCTCAGACCTCTACCGGTGATGCGGGTACCTTTCCAGAGGGTGGCCATGGACATCTTCGGGCCACTCTTGAGGATGTCAGTGGGTAATAAGTGTCTTGGTCCTCATGGACTATGCTACAAAGTGGCCGGAAGCCTTTCCTCTGAATAACGTGACTATTGAGATGGTGATCGATTGCCTCATCAACGCAATGGCGAGATTGGGAGTTACAAAGGAAATCTTGACAGACAATGATACAAATTTCATATCAAAAATGATAAAACAATTTTGCACAATGGTGGGGATTAAATAAATCCGTACCTCCACTTACCACCCCTAGAGATTGATGAAGCTGAGAAGCCATGATCAGCAGGTAAGGATAAGTCCAAGTGAAGTAATTAATTTGATAAGTATTGTTATGAGGTGCTTTGGAATAATAAATGAAATGGTTATATGCAGGGTATTACTGAGTAGCTTGTTCATTTATTAATATATTTTACATATAGGATTGCAGCAACATCTGTGATGAAGTAACATCTGTCATGTAATCATAACCATGAGACTAGGATGAAGGTATACTTATATAGATTCAGTTTTATACGTCCTCTGTGAGTGGTGGTAGGTCTGGAAGCTGATGGCTAGCCACGGTACATCTATACAGGGTGAGGTGTCTGGTGCCATCCTGCCATTGCAGAAAGCACCGTCACACCTCTGACTTCCTCACACTTGGTAATGGTCTCCCTTGCCATTCAGCCTGTTGGGGTACTTCTCAGCCAGGTTGGACCCACTTCGGCTCAGCATGTGCATTGGTCCTGCCAGTGGTAAACTCTAGCGTGGTGGGTCCAAAGAATAGCGGAAAACAATCTTCTGCATTTGGCAGGATGGAGGAACATTAGGTCCTGGTTGAAGGATGAATGGGGTACTCTGTGGAGCAATGTCATCTAGAATTTGAAATGAAATAATAATGGTTTATATGTAAAGTTTGCTTGATATAAAAACATTTGTCTGTTATTTGTCTGTTAGTAGCTAATTATATTAGTTGTTATTATTCTTATTGCAGGAATATCATACCTTCCCCAGCAGTTGTCCAGATATATTGGCTAGCATCCACACGGCTGGTTCCACTTACATCTGATCTTCCCCTCCTCTGCTATAATTCTTGATCATCAACGAGGAATTCCTAGTAAGCGCAAGTCAGCAGCTTGCGTTGATTACGTCCCTGCCCTTTATACACACCACCCGTCGCTACTACCGATTGAATGGTTTAGTGAGGTCTCTGGATCGCCGGCGCTGTGAGCAGCGATGCTCGTGGTCCTATCCTCTTCCTGCAGCTCTTCCCTTCCTCTGCTGTCCTCTACCTGCAGCTCTTCCCCTATTTACCACTACCTCCCATTGACATCTGCTGACTTAGACCTCTCACTGTATCTCTTCCCCTATTTCCACTTGCTCCAACATCCATACTTGCACTCTCATTCTTGATCTCTTCAAAATTGCTATTTCTCATCGTCACTACAACTATTTGAGTCACAGTATATACAATCACCAATGCTATTATCATCAGACTAGTAGAGTCTTGGTGTCATAACCACATGCCCTTCATAGTAACAACCACGAACAGCGTAACTAAACAGGGTAACTAACCGCAGTAAAATAAAATAACCGTCGAGGTCAATTTAAGTGGCTGTCACGATATCGTGACAATGGTCTAAGGGTGACAATTACTACTGTCGTGAATACATGACAATGTGTCTTATAGTACGCCTGCGCGTGTCACAAATTCGACAGTTAAGTGTTATACTATAATTATTAAAAAAAGAAATTGTGGTTCAATTTATGTGAATCAGGGATGGTCCGGTGGGTGTGCCCTTGGGTTAATTTTTCAGTTGGTAAAAAATGATGTAAACAATGGAATGTACTGAGCCCCAACCGAACGACAGTTGCTCTTGTGAAAATGGCGCCAGACTCGCAGTCTCAGGCGGCAGTGGTATGAACACGTGAAGATCCTGTCAGGCAGCGGCAGTTATATAGCTGGGTGTGACCACTGCCAGAGGGCCAGTACAACAAGGAGTGCGTTTCGCGATGGGGGGGTCCAAAGAAGCTTGAGGCCTAGGGGCCCTGCCTTGGGTTAATACGGCACTGACACCACACATGAGTTCCTCGAGAAGGAGTTCAAGTCTCTATTGGAAATGTGCATAATAACACCATATAAAAGCCCATGGGCAGCACCAGTCATCTTGCTTCCCAAGAAAGACTGCAGCAAGCAACTGTATCGACTACTGGAAACTTAACCTCATAACAAGGGCAGATCCCTATCCTATTCTGTGAATTGAGGATTTAATTGATGAGATTGGGGAGGCAAATTACATCATGGCCATGGACCTCACAAAAGGTACTGGCAGGCACCAGTAGCCAGGAACAACCAGAGTAAGACAGCCTTCATCACTCCGTGGGGGAAGTACGAATTTCGAACACGCCCTTTGGATTAGTCGCGGCACCAACAACGTTTCAACGCCTGATGGGCCAGGTGCTTGATGAGACCCATCAATTTGCTAATGCCTACTTGATGGCATTGTTATCCACAGTGACATATGGGAAGAACACATGACACACTTGAGAGGAAAGAGGGGATGCACACGGCATCAGGGCTTAGACAATAATTCTGGAATTAGAACCAACATCAACTCGAATCATTAGACAAAACTTTGCTATTTTTGGCTAAGTCTCTGAGACTATTTGTGAAATACTCACTAGCACAATAATTATATATATATATATATATATATATATAGTTCATTTGAGTGGACTGGTACGATTTGTTGGCCAGAGGCTCAGGCTTCTCTCCATACTTAGCAGACATGTGATTTGTTATCCCCCCCCCCCCCCAGAGCTCCACTACATCTTATGGTCTTGTGTGTGGGTATTTGTCAAGGAAGCCTCTGGTGAGCAACCTGATGGGTTACTCCCAGGAGTTGTCAGGCTGCTCCCTGACAAACAATAATAGCTTAAAATGACGCTCTGGCAGTTATTAAAGCAACAATCCAAGTATCACTTTTAGTAAGTAAAACTTGCTAACTACTCTGCGCTTATTTATCTCAATATTCAAATAAAATTACCCAACTTCCCACCCGTTAAAATCTGTGAAAAATTTGTCTTCAAGAATCTTGTATGTTTCCAATAGATTTCTTCTCTCACACAATTTGCACACAATGGGTCCATTTGTCCACTGGATATAACTTTACTACCAGAAGATCCAATACATTGCAGCAACTAATCTGTCTCTCGAATAAATAATACACTCTAAAGTTGGTAAAGGGTCACAATAAATGCAATATTGAGCACAGCTTGGTTCAAGAGCTGCCACACATTTTCACTGTAAGGAAGTGATCAGTTAGTTTACTGAGAAGCTTATTCTTGTGACAATAAGTGACAACACAGGCTTTTGATAAAACTAGGTCACTACTCCTAATTATCATGAATGCATAGGAATCTGTGTAAAATAAACATTGTAAAGAATACCATCAGCTATTGATGGGCCTTCTCATAGGAGGGGACTTGACTCTATCAGTTACAATTATAATTTTTTTTTTAATAATTGAAAAAAGACCAGAAACAATCATCTCTAACACAAACAGTTATATGACCCTTTACCGGTTAAAATCAGAGTATATACTTGCCGTGAATACAAGGCCATGCCACGATAAGTGATTAACATATAGATAGATAGAAAGATTATTGCTTTACAGAATTACTGATATACAGCAATGTGTAGTCATGAAAACAACATTATAGAAGGTTCTGAAGGTCTGCAACTTCATGCAGCCTGTAATTATAAGTTAGTACTATATTGGAGGTGGGAGTAGGAGTGAACATTTAGTACAAGAATAACGAAGGGGGAAATTGCATGGGTGAGCAGAATCAAATCTCGCTAGAAAGGAATTCCAGAAGAATGTCTTGAGCTTTTTCTTTATTATAAGCTGCAATTGTTTCACATCAATGGATGGGAATGAGTTCCAAAGCTTGGACATCCTAAAAAAGTACGAGCATCTATGTTGGTTAGACCGAGTATATTTATGCTTTAGCTTGATCTGACTACTAGATCTAGCAGGGCCAGAGCAGAAGTCTATATAATCAAATATAGTTGGGATCCTCCATCTTCAGTGTTCTAACCAGAAACATGATGTCGTATATTTCGTATCCAAGTTTGAAGCTAATCAGTCGTTCTTTATAATCTGTATTGTAGTCACTCAGAATGAATTTTGTTGCTCTCCTCTGTGTATTTTCAAAAAAAACAATATCCTTAATAAGCATTGGGCGTCAAATCGATGAGCAATAGGTTATTCTTGAACGAATGAGTGGCTATTTCTTAGCTTCAATTGATGTTGAAACACTAAAGTGCCAACAAAGTAACCCCAAAAGTTTGTAAGCTTTAGAAGCCATGCTATCATATTGTTTTCTCCGGCTCAAATCAGAAGAAATTATAATACCAAGGTCTTTGTGTGTAGAACTTCAGGCGATGGTGTGATTCATCGTTGTATAGACAGTGTTAATTGGGGGGAAACCACATGAGAAGGTAAAGTGAACAAATTTATTGAGATTGAAGGATAGTTTCCACTGGTCACTCCAATTGCTACAAGGTCATCATTCTGTAGATTTTTGCTGTCCTGACAAGATGTGATTGGTAGGAAGCATTTAGTGTCATCAGCAAACATTAGTAGTTGGGAATGCATTAAAGATTGAGGAAGGTTATTTACATAGATAGAAAGAGCATGAGTCCTAGTATACTTCCTTGTGGCACTCCAGATAACACGGGTAATAGGTCAGAGTGCTGGCCATTAATGGAGAAACACTGCTGTCTTCCCAAGAGGTACACCTTATCCACAAGTCACCTGTTATACCTGATGCCCATAGCTTCATCAACAACTCTGTATGAGGTATATATACTTTCAAAAGCATTTTAGAAGTCCATGTTTATAATGTCCACTTGAGTTCTACTGTCTACTTCTTTGTAAACATTGTCCACTAGGATGAGCAATTGTTGTAGACAAGACCTGTTGGCAAGAAAGCCATGTTGGTTTTTTAAAATAATTATTACTTAAAATAAAATCAATGTATTTACTGTGGATAATACGCTCCAGGACTTTCGATGCTGAACAAAGCAGAGAAATAGGTCTATAATTGTAGCAAGGGTTTTATCTTCAGACTTGAATATTGGATTAATGTTATGAATTTTCCACTCCCTGGGCAAGATGTGGTTATCAAGGGTCAGCTGATGAAGTGGAGTAAAGAGAGCATCGGCACATGATCTAAGGATTTTAGGTCATATGCCATCTATACCATGAGCTTTGTTTGGGTCCAAGGCACGCTAGGCTTCCCACATGCACCCTCCTCAATGACAATACTGCCAAGGGTAGAATTTAGTGAGGGCATGTCCTCCGAGGATGGAGGCGATGTTGAACTTGTATTAAAAACCGAGTGGAAGTATTCATTGAACATGCCGGCTTTACCCTTATCCGATACAGAGCTGTTGGATTTAAAATGGAGTTTTGGTGTAGAGTAATTTCCTCTGGTCATACTCTTACTGTAATCGAAAATTTTTGCAGATAATTGTTTGTCTAGAACTACTTTTGACTGGTGTGTTTTGTGCAGGAGGTTTCTACTCTGGCAGAAATTACATTTTCTCCTCAAAGTTTGCAGAATATTTGACTAATGTTGGAGCTCAGGGGTCCATTTAGGCCTCTGTTTGGACCGTAGTTTAACTTGTGGGGTGCAAATGGGTAAGGATTCCAAAGATGCTCTTTTGATTGACACCCACAAAAAGTCCACATAATGTGAGTGTAAAAATCCCCAACTACATTGAATCTGTAGTGACTTTTAATGATAACTGAAGGCCAAAATTATTGCAAATTATAAAACCTCATTCATGATTTTTCTGTAAACTCCTCTGCTTAGGAAGGCTGCACCACAGGGATCTATATTTTGTGAGAGCAACACTCCATTCCTGAGAAACGAAATGCTCCTACGGATTTGTTCGCTGAAATCTTTGCTGTATCTATATACGTGGCTGGGTCGGTTTGGCTTTCGTTTGATCATATTTTTGATTCCTGAAAATGCCTCACACAGTTGTTTAGCTAACTACCTGTGCAATCCAGCGCAAAAGGGAAAGTCTCCTTTGGAAGACCACGTATGCTACCTAAAATTCAACAACTGCGTAGCTGAAGTAGTCTCGCTAGCGACAATGCCAACAATTTTATTAGCCCCGCCCCGAATATACACCGACCTGAAGTCTTTAAACCTCGCTAGACCGAAGCAGAAGCGTCTCAAAATGACATACAGTGTATGTGTGACTCTCTTGCCCGTACTTACCTTAAACCTGCTAATATTACTTGGATGTGTAGGTAAGTATTATTAGAGAGTGGGTATTAAGCAACAGTAGAGAGACCTCGTCTCATTTATGAGTTTAGCTGCACACAAAATATAGATCCCTGTGGTGCAGCCTTCCTAAGCAGAGGAGTTTACAGAAAAATCATGAATGAGGTTTTATAATTTGCAATAATTTTGGCCTTCAGTTATCATTAAAAGTCACTACAGATTCAATGTAGTTGGGGATTTTTACACTCACATTATGTGGACTTTTTGTGGGGGTCAATCAAAAGAGCATCTTTGGAATCCTTACCCATTTGCACCCCACAAGTTAAACTACGGTCCAAACAGAGGCCTAAATGGACCCCTGAGCTCCAACATTAGTCAAATATTCTGCACACTTTGAGGAGAAAATGTAATTTCTGCCAGAGTAGAAACCTCCTGCACAAAACACACCAGTCAAAAGTAGTTCTAGACAAACAATTATCTGCAAAAATTTTCGATTACAGTAAGAGTATGACCAGAGGAAATTACTCTACACCAAAACTCCATTTTAAATCCAACAGCTCTGTATCGGATAAGGGTAAAGCCGGCATGTTCAATGAATACTTCCACTCGGTTTTTAATACAAGTTCAACATCGCCTCCATCCTCGGAGGACATGCCCTCACTAAATTCTACCCTTGGCAGTATTGTCATTGAGGAGGGTGCATGTGGGAAGCCTAGCGTGCCTTGGACCCAAACAAAGCTCATGGTATAGATGGCATATGACCTAAAATCCTTAGATCATGTGCCGATGCTCTCTTTACTCCACTTCATCAGCTGACCCTTGATAACCACATCTTGCCCAGGGAGTGGAAAATTCATAACATTAATCCAATATTCAAGTCTGAAGATAAAACCCTTGCTACAATTATAGACCTATTTCTCTGCTTTGTTCAGCATCGAAAGTCCTGGAGCGTATTATCCACAGTAAATACATTGATTTTATTTTTAAGTAATAATTATTTTAAAAAACCAACATGGCTTTCTTGCCAACAGGTCTTGTCTACAACAATTGCTCATCCTAGTGGACAATGTTTACAAAGAAGTAGACAGTAGAACTCAAGTGGACATTATAAACATGGACTTCTAAAATGCTTTTGAAAGTATATATACCTCATACAGAGTTGTTGATGAAGCTATGGGCATCAGGTATAACAGGTGACTTGTGGATAAGGTGTACCTCTTGGGAAGACAGCAGTGTTTCTCCATTAATGGCCAGCACTCTGACCTATTACCCGTGTTATCTGGAGTGCCACAAGGAAGTATACTAGGACTCATGCTCTTTCTATCTATGTAAATAACCTTCCTCAATCTTTAATGCATTCCCAACTACTAATGTTTGCTGATGACACTAAATGCTTCCTACCAATCACATCTTGTCAGGACAGCAAAAATCTACAGAATGATGACCTTGTAGCAATTGGAGTGATCAGTGGAAACTATCCTTCAATCTCAATAAATTTGTTCACTTTACCTTCTCATGTGGTTTCCCCCCAATTAACACTGTCTATACAACGATGAATCACACCATCGCCTGAAGTTCTACACACAAAGACCTTGGTATTATAATTTCTTCTGATTTGAGCCGGAGAAAACAATATGATAGCATGGCTTCTAAAGCTTACAAACTTTTGGGGTTACTTTGTTGGCACTTTAGTGTTTCAACATCAATTGAAGCTAAGAAATAGCCACTCATTCGTTCAAGAATAACCTATTGCTCATCGATTTGACGCCCAATGCTTATTAAGGATATTGTTTTTTTTGAAAATACACAGAGGAGAGCAACAAAATTCATTCTGAGTGACTACAATACAGATTATAAAGAACGACTGATTAGCTTCAAACTTGGATACGAAATATACGACATCATGTTTCTGGTTAGAACACTGAAGATGGAGGATCCCAACTATATTTGATTATTAGTGAATAATACAGTAACTAGCCAATACGTAAGGCGACCCCGTACCGGGCGAACCCTGAACTCATAGATAATTACATTGTGACCCCTTACCAGTTGTAATGTGCATTGTCATGCTCACTTGCCATAATTATTGTGCTGCTGCAAACAAGCTTAAGGCTTTATTCTTTATGCACATTACAACTCGAGTCTGATAGCGGAGGCCCAAAAAGAGTTAGTGGACGCTAGGCTGACGCCTCAGCCCAAGGGAGAAGGCTCCAGGAGAGAAGTTACGGAACTCCAATTAGAGCGCACCACCTTGTGATAATGCCTATCATCAGATGCCCCGTCGAAGGCTGCGACTACAGGACCCCGGACGGAGAGGCAATAATAGGAGTAGCACTCCTCAATGCCCACACCGTCGACCACCAGGCGGCAAGGCAGGCAGCCAGGGCAGAGAAGGTCAAGAGACCGGAGGTGTCATCATCAGGAACCACAGAAGACTGGGTCTACTTTCAGTCAAGATGGGGAGACTACGTCAGAGCCACCAGGCTGACAGGCCCCGACCTGATACTCCAACTGCTCGAATGTTGCGATGAGCAACTAAGAAGAGATCTCACCCGAAACGCAGGGGGGACGCTCACAGGAGGCACAGAGGAGCGAGTACTGGAGGCCATGAGGGCCCTTGCCGTCCGAGAAGAGAATGTGATGGTCGCCCGAGTCACACTTCACCACATGAAGCAAGACAGAGACGAGCCCGTCAGAGCATTCGCGGCAAGGCTGAAGGGACAAGCTGGAATATGTAAGTATACTAAGACATGCCCGGGGTGTAACCATGAAGTCTCGTATGCCGAGGCCATACTCACCGACGTGTTGTGTAGAGGTATCGCGGATAGCGAGATACAAGTGGATCTGCTGGGGGACGCGAACCAAGACATGACACTAGAGCAGGTTACAAGGTTCGTGGAGGCCAAAGAGGCCGGTAAACGGTCAGCCACAAGACTGGCCGACCCACAGTCGGCAGAAGCGATAGGGAGCTCGTACAGACGACAGAGTAAACCAAACCCCCAAACAACCACGCCCCCCAATCCCGAGGCACCCTACCAGAAAAGGAGGAATTCACCACCCCTGCCACCCAACTCAGAGACATGCTCATATTGTGGCACCAAGGGACATGGAAATAAATCCCCCACCAGGGTGAGAAGACAAGAATGCCCAGCATTTAACACCAAATGTGACAACTGCGGTCGCGAACACCACTTCAGCAGAATGTGTAGGAACAAGGACAACCAACGGGCCCTTACCGGAGGCAACCAACGACCCTCTACCAGAGGCCAATACGAGAATGCCCTATCCGATATGGTCTGTCTAGTGACCTCAACACAGGGATCGACGACAATCGACCACCACACCTACAACAGAGCAACACGCTCGTGGCACAAGAAGCCATCAAGGCCACAACCATACGTCACCCTGACAGTGGAGACCCAGCCAGAGGATTACACCCATCTGGGTCAACAGCTGAAGATCCCCAAAAAGAGTTTCACCACACAAGCCATGGCCGACACAGGCTGCCAGAGCTGCCTGGCTAGCACCGCCACCATGAAGAAACTGGGACTCACACCCAAGAAGCTCCTACCCGTCAGTCTCAGGATGCGCGCTGCCAACAACAGCCAAATCAACATCCGAGGCGCCATTCTCGTCAAGATGACAGAACCACAGGGCAAGAGATCCACCAAGCAGATGATATACATCACTGACCACGTGGACAAGCTCTTCCTGAGTCAGGAAGCCTGCACTGACCTAGGGATCATCCCCACGGGATTCCCCACGACAAAATGTGACACCACAGAGACAGCAGCCGCCTACGACCAGGACACATCAGTACCACCGGAAGCATCAAAGCACTGCTCGTGCCCACGTCGCACCACCCCACCCCCAAAGCTCAGCGAGTCACCCATACCCACTACGCCAGGAAACAGAAGCAAAATCGAGGCATTCCTCCTTCAGCGGTACAAGGCCAGTACGTTCAATACCTGTGAACACCAACCCCTACCCCTGATGGACGGACCCCCCATGCGGCTCATGATTGATCCAAACGCCACACCAACACAGGGGTGTATTTAGGGGGGGGCGGGGGGGGGCATACGCCCCCCTTGTATCATTCTCGCCCCCCCCCCTTGAAATTAGACACCACCCTTATACATTACATACACCATCATTGTATCATTCTCGCCCCCCCTTATTTTTCCATATCTCAAGTTCGCCCCCCCTTGGCAAAATTTCTGTATACAACCCTGCCAACAGCCCACCACTTCCCCATTCCAGTCCCACTACACTGGCAAGAGGAAGTGAAGGCAGGCCTGGACAGGGACGTGCGCCTGGGAGTGCTGGAGCCAGTACCCGTGGGTGAACCAGTCACCTGGTGCCACAGGATGGTCACATGCGCCAAGAAGAATGGTTCTCTTCGACGCACAATCGACCTCCAGCCCCTAAATGCCCATGCAACCAGGGAAACCCATCACACCCAGTCACCATTCCATCAAGCCAGAGCCGTACCACAAGACACAAGAAAGACAGTCTTTGACGCATGGAACGGATACCACTCAGTCGCTCTCCATCCTGACGACCGTCACTTCACCACCTTCATCACACCCTGGGGCAGATACAGATACAAGACAGCCCCCCAGGGCTACATCGCTTCCGGCGACGGATACACCCGCCGCTACGACGAGATTGTCTCCCACATACCCCAGAAGACGAAGTGCATTGACGACACACTCCTGTGGTCCTCCACCATCGCCGACAGCTTCATGCAAGCCCAAGAGTGGCTAGACATCTGCGGCAGACACGGCATCACACTCAACCCCAGCAAATTCAGATTTGCGATGGAAACCGTGGAATTTGCAGGCTTCGAGATTACAGACGACAGAGTAAGACCATGCAAGAAGTACACAAAGGCAATCTCTGACTTCCCAACCCCCACATCACTCACAGATGTACGATCGTGGTTCGGTCTGATAAACCAAGTGGCATATGCCTTCAGCATGACAGACATCATGCTACCATTCCGGACACTGCTCAAACCAACAGTGCCCTTTGAGTGGACAGACGCCCTTCAGCAAGCATTCGACAGCTCGAAACTGGCCATCATCGCCGAGATCGAAAATGGAGTCACAATCTACGACAAGACAAAGCCCACATGCCTTGCCACAGACTGGTCCAAGCAAGGAATAGGATACTGGTTGTTCCAGAAACACTGCCAGTGCCCATCCACAGACCTGTTCTGCTGCAAGGAGGGATGGAAAATCACCCTGGTTGGCAGCAGATTTACCCACCCAGCAGAGTCACGCTATGCCCCCATCGAAGGAGAAGCACTGGCAGTAGCAGACGCTCTAGACAAGGCTCGCCACTTTGTCCTGGGCTGCCACGACCTCACCATTGCAGTCGATCATCGCCCACTCTTAAAGATCTTCGGCGACCGCTCGCTAGACATCAGCAACACCCGCCTGAGGAACCTCAAAGAGAAAACACTCAGATACAGATTCAAAATGGTACACATCCCAGGAGTGAAGAACAGAGCCCCTGACACCCTGTCTCGCCACCCCACTGGAGACCCCTCACCAGATAGACTACATCTCCAAGATGACGTCAGCGGAGTCTTGCACATGACTCAGCCTCAGATACGCATCCCAGACCACATACTGGCAGGACCACACAGTGTCCACTCCGAGATCAGCCAAACCACGGATGATTCAGAAACCCTACTACGGGAATCGATGATATCCACCCTGGACACCATATCTACCCTAGACGCCACATCAGTGGTCACATGGGAAGAAGTCCAGACAGCTACCTCTTCGGACCCAAGCATGACCATGCTCCTGGAAGCAGTCGAGGAGGGCCTCCCAGAGTCAAGACTCCAGATGCCCCCTGACATCAGGCAGTTTCACAATATCAAACAACATCTATACTCGGTCGATGGTGTAATCATTTACAAAGACCGTATAGTAATCCCACCCACCCTCAGACAGACATGTCTAAAGTCGCTACATGCTGCCCACCAGGGCACATCTACAATGATAGCCAAAGCTGAATCGTCGATCTTCTGGCCAGGCATTACCAAAGACATCCACCAGCAAAGAGCCACTTGCTCCACTTGCAACCGCATGTCGCCATCACAGCCAGCACAGCCACCGACCCCCCCAACTCAACCAGAATACCCGTTCCAATGCGTGTGCTCAGATTACTTCCACTACAAAGGACATGCATACCTGGTAATCGTAGACAGATACTCGAACTGGCCCATCGTTGAAAGAGCGATCAACGGGTCAAAAGGACTCATTGACATCCTCAGAAGCACATTTGCCACCTATGGCATCCCAGACGAGCTGGCTTCAGACGGGGGCCCAGAATTCATTGCCCACGACACTCAACGATTCCTGCAAGACTGGAGAGTTCATCACCGCCTCAGCTCAGTGGCATTTCCACACAGCAATTGCAGAGCAGAAGTAGCAGTCAAGACGGTGAAACGCCTCATATCCAACACACATAAAGACAGATGGCAGCCTCAACATAGACTCCTTCCAACGAGCCATGCTGCAGTACAGGAACTCACCTGACCCCGCCACCAAAGAGTCACCGGCATCCTGCTTGTTCGGCCACCAGACGAAAGACCTCATACCAATACTACGTGGCAAATACCTCCCACACAGAACGTGGCAGGAAAGCCAATCTCTGCGTGAACTGGCACTCCGCCAAAGAAACAGCCTGGCACAAGAACGCTGGTCAGAACATACCAAGACCCTCACCCCACTCAAAGTAGGTGACAGGGTCAGACTACAAAATCAGACGGGGAATTTCCCAAACAAATGGGACAGAACGGGAACGGTGATAGAGGTGAAGCAGTTTCACCAGTATCGAATCAGAGTAGACGGAGCAGGGCGGGTCACCCTCAGGAACAGACAATTCCTGAGACGTTTCACCCCGGTAAACCCTCCGCCCACCAGAAGATCCATACTGGACGACATGGCCACCATCCCCAGGCCACTACCAACACCTCCCGTCACCACCAGAACCCCCGAGCCACCACCCACGCTCCAGGCTACCCCAGCCACCCCCCCACCACCAGCGATGGACATTCCCACCGCTACACCGGCCCAAACCCCCACACCACTGCTGCCAATGACGGACATTCCCACCACCACGCAGGCTGAGCCCTTCACACCACCTACCCCGTCCAGCCCTATGACACAGGCTGGGCCCCCCATACCACCTCCTCCGGCCCACCCCATCACTAGGGCCCCCACTATGACTCCTCCACGAGACACGGCCTCAAAGCGGCCACAACCACCGAGAAGATCCACAAGGGTCAGAAGACCACCCGACAGGCTGGCCATGAGGGTCAGAAGACCACCCGACAGGCTGTTCTGAAGACGAAAAGAAAACAAGCCTTTGCCCCCGTGGAACAAAGACTGGGGGGAGATAGTGAATAATACAGTAACTAGCCAATACGTAAGGCGACCCCGTACCGGGCGAACCCTGAACTCATAGATAATTACATTGTGACCCCTTACCAGTTGTAATGTGCATTGTCATGCTCACTTGCCATAATTATTGTGCTGCTGCAAACAAGCTTAAGGCTTTATTCTTTAATTATATAGACTTCTGCTCTGGCCCTGCTAGATCTAGTAGTCAGATCAAGCTAAAGCATAAATATACTCGGTCTAACCAACATAGATGCTCGTACTTTTTTAGGATGTCCAAGCTTTGGAACTCGTTCCCATCCATTGATGTGAAACAATTGCAGCTTATAATAAAGAAAAAGCTCAAGACATTCTTCTGGAATTCCTTTCTAGCGAGATTTGATTCTGCTCACCCATGCAATTTCCCCCTTCGTTATTCTTGTACTAAATGTTCACTCCTACTCCCACCTCCAATATAGTACTAACTTATAATTACAGGCTGCATGAAGTTGCAGACCTTCAGAACCTTCTATAATGTTGTTTTCATGACTACACATTGCTGTATATCAGTAATTCTGTAAAGCAATAATCTTTCTATCTATCTATATGTTAATCACTTATCGTGGCATGGCCTTGTATTCACGGCAAGTATATACTCTGATTTTAACCGGTAAAGGGTCATATAACTGTTTGTGTTAGAGATGATTGTTTCTGGTCTTTTTTCAATTATTTAAAAAAATATTATAATTGTAACTGATAGAGTCAAGTCCCCTCCTATGAGAAGGCCCATCAATAGCTGATGGTATTCTTTACAATGTTTATTTTACACAGATTCCTATGCATTCATGATAATTAGGAGTAGTGACCTAGTTTTATCAAAAGCCTGTGTTGTCACTTATTGTCACAAGAATAAGCTTCTCAGTAAACTAACTGATCACTTCCTTACAGTGAAAATGTGTGGCAGCTCTTGAACCAAGCTGTGCTCAATATTGCATTTATTGTGACCCTTTACCAACTTTAGAGTGTATTATTTATTCGAGAGACAGATTAGTTGCTGCAATGTATTGGATCTTCTGGTAGTAAAGTTATATCCAGTGGACAAATGGACCCATTGTGTGCAAATTGTGTGAGAGAAGAAATCTATTGGAAACATACAAGATTCTTGAAGACAAATTTTTCACAGATTTTAACGGGTGGGAAGTTGGGTAATTTTATTTGAATATTGAGATAAATAAGCGCAGAGTAGTTAGCAAGTTTTACTTACTAAAAGTGATACTTGGATTGTTGCTTTAATAACTGCCAGAGCGTCATTTTAAGCTATTATTGTTTGTCAGGGAGCAGCCTGACAACTCCTGGGAGTAACCCATCAGGTTGCTCACCAGAGGCTTCCTTGACAAATACCCACACACAAGACCATAAGATGTAGTGGAGCTCTGGGGGGGGGGGGGGATAACAAATCACATGTCTGCTAAGTATGGAGAGAAGCCTGAGCCTCTGGCCAACAAATCGTACCAGTCCACTCAAATGAACTATATATATATATATATATATATATAATTATTGTGCTAGTGAGTATTTCACAAATAGTCTCAGAGACTTAGCCAAAAATAGCAAAGTTTTGTCTAATGATTCAAGTTGATGTTGGTTCTAATTCCAGAATTATTGTCTAAGCCCTGATGCCGTGTGCATCCCCTCTTTCCTCTCAAGTGTGTCATGTGTTCTTCCCATATGTCACTGTGGATAACAATGCCATCAAGTAGGCATTAGCAAATTGATGGGTCTCATCAAGCACCTGGCCCATCAGGCGTTGAAACGTTGTTGGTGCCGCGACTAATCCAAAGGGCGTGTTCGAAATTCGTACTTCCCCCACGGAGTGATGAAGGCTGTCTTACTCTGGTTGTTCCTGGCTACTGGTGCCTGCCAGTACCTTTTGTGAGGTCCATGGCCATGATGTAATTTGCCTCCCCAATCTCATCAATTAAATCCTCAATTCACAGAATAGGATAGGGATCTGCCCTTGTTATGAGGTTAAGTTTCCAGTAGTCGATACAGTTGCTTGCTGCAGTCTTTCTTGGGAAGCAAGATGACTGGTGCTGCCCATGGGCTTTTATATGGTGTTATTATGCACATTTCCAATAGAGACTTGAACTCCTTCTCGAGGAACTCATGTGTGGTGTCAGTGTATTAACCCAAGGCAGGGCCCCTAGGCCTCAAGCTTCTTTGGACCCCCCCATCGCGAAACGCACTCCTTGTTGTACTGGCCCTCTGGCAGTGGTCACACCCAGCTATATAACTGCCGCTGCCTGACAGGATCTTCACGTGTTCATACCACTGCCGCCTGAGACTGCGAGTCTGGCGCCATTTTCACAAGAGCAACTGTCGTTCGGTTGGGGCTCAGTACATTCCATTGTTTACATCATTTTTTACCAACTGAAAAATTAACCCAAGGGCACACCCACCGGACCATCCCTGATTCACATAAATTGAACCACAATTTCTTTTTTTAATAATTATAGTATAACACTTCACTGTCGAATTTGTGACATGCGCAGGCGTACTATAAGACACATTGTCATGTATTCGCGACAGTAGTAATTGTCACCCTTAGACCATTGTCACGATATCGTGACAGCCACTTAAATTGACCTCGACGGTTATTTTATTTTACTGCGGTTAGTTACCCTGTTTAGTTACGCTGTTCGTGGTTGTTACTATGAAGGGCATGTGGTTATGACACCAAGACTCTACTAGTCTGATGATAATAGCATTGGTGATTGTATATACTGTGACTCAAATAGTTGTAGTGACGATGAGAAATAGCAATTTTGAAGAGATCAAGAATGAGAGTGCAAGTATGGATGTTGGAGCAAGTGGAAATAGGGGAAGAGATACAGTGAGAGGTCTAAGTCAGCAGATGTCAATGGGAGGTAGTGGTAAATAGGGGAAGAGCTGCAGGTAGAGGACAGCAGAGGAAGGGAAGAGCTGCAGGAAGAGGATAGGACCACGAGCATCGCTGCTCACAGCGCCGGCGATCCAGAGACCTCACTAAACCATTCAATCGGTAGTAGCGACGGGTGGTGTGTATAAAGGGCAGGGACGTAATCAACGCAAGCTGCTGACTTGCGCTTACTAGGAATTCCTCGTTGATGATCAAGAATTATAGCAGAGGAGGGGAAGATCAGATGTAAGTGGAACCAGCCGTGTGGATGCTAGCCAATATATCTGGACAACTGCTGGGGAAGGTATGATATTCCTGCAATAAGAATAATAACAACTAATATAATTAGCTACTAACAGACAAATAACAGACAAATGTTTTTATATCAAGCAAACTTTACATATAAACCATTATTATTTCATTTCAAATTCTAGATGACATTGCTCCACAGAGTACCCCATTCATCCTTCAACCAGGACCTAATGTTCCTCCATCCTGCCAAATGCAGAAGATTGTTTTCCGCTATTCTTTGGACCCACCACGCTAGAGTTTACCACTGGCAGGACCAATGCACATGCTGAGCCGAAGTGGGTCCAACCTGGCTGAGAAGTACCCCAACAGGCTGAATGGCAAGGGAGACCATTACCAAGTGTGAGGAAGTCAGAGGTGTGACGGTGCTTTCTGCAATGGCAGGATGGCACCAGACACCTCACCCTGTATAGATGTACCGTGGCTAGCCATCAGCTTCCAGACCTACCACCACTCACAGAGGACGTATAAAACTGAATCTATATAAGTATACCTTCATCCTAGTCTCATGGTTATGATTACATGACAGATGTTACTTCATCACAGATGTTGCTGCAATCCTATATGTAAAATATATTAATAAATGAACAAGCTACTCAGTAATACCCTGCATATAACCATTTCATTTATTATTCCAAAGCACCTCATAACAATACTTATCAAATTAATTACTTCACTTGGACTTATCCTTACCTGCTGATCATGGCTTCTCAGCTTCATCAATCTCTAGGGGTGGTAAGTGGAGGTACGGATTTATTTAATCCCCACCATTGTGCAAAATTGTTTTATCATTTTTGATATGAAATTTGTATCATTGTCTGTCAAGATTTCCTTTGTAACTCTCAATCTCGCCATTGCGTTGATGAGGCAATCGATCACCATCTCAATAGTCACGTTATTCAGAGGAAAGGCTTCCGGCCACTTTGTAGCATAGTCCATGAGGACCAAGACACTTATTACCCACTGACATCCTCAAGAGTGGCCCGAAGATGTCCATGGCCACCCTCTGGAAAGGTACCCGCATCACCGGTAGAGGTCTGAGAGGTGCTTGTGTTAGTGTTGCTGGGGCTGCATACTGACAAACAGGACAAGATTGGCACATTCTTTTGATATCCCTCACCAGGTGAAGTATCTTCTGAGTGTATCCAATGTTCTAGCTTGTCTAAATATCCTGCCATTCTCAGTAGTTATATTCTACATATGTGAGGAACTACAACAACATTGTTACCACCCTTGTATGGTTGATGTAATAACAAACTTTACTTCCAGAGTAAGTCCACCGTAGCCCTATCAGCATGCCTTCTCGCATCTTCCATTGATGGATCCAGCAACTGAAGGTAGCAGGGCTATGGTGGTGAAATTCTCTCCAGTTTGGTCTGCTCTCCACCATTGATCTTTTGGGTGTATAGTGTCTTCTCCACACCCCTTTCAAACATGTCATCAGTGAATGGGAATAGTTGACTCATTTCTGGCTCCAACTCTGTTTCGGTCGAGCCCTTAAAATCGTGTATAACTGCTCCATCTAGTGTCTGTTTATCGTTCATCGATTGTTCTTCCTTTTCCTTGCTTTTCTTCTGGGCCTTGTGGCACTCATGCCCATCTAGAGGTTGGTCGTTTCTGTGTTTTCCATTTCCTACACTGGAATTTGGTCACCTTCCAGTGCTTCTATGAGTAATTTTCCTAACCTGGGCGTGTCCTTTCCCAGTAACATGTGTACACTGAGGTGTGAGGACACTCCCACTGCTAATTCACATGTTCCCATCAATTTGTAGATGAATCTTTGCTGCTGGAAACCACACCTTTTGTGAACTCGCTGTGGTGTAAGGTATCTTCCACCCCAGTCTGTCATCATTAGGGGATGTACCAATGACTTTGTGCATCCCTTGTCGAGTAAAGCCAACACCAGTATCCAATTAACTTGGACAGGTCTTGTCCATTTGGGCAAATTCGCCTGAACATGTGTGCTGTGCTCAAAGTGAGCATTTTCCATTTTCACCAGCAATCACTCCAGATATGTCCTTTTTTTCCACAATGGAAATACTCTATATCCACTGCATCTCGAGGTAGGAATTGAGCTTGGGTTCCCTTTTCTGAATCTGTCCTCAGTTGGTAGGGTTCATTAGTCCTTGTTTCTACTTTAGAGGGTTGAAAGGATGTATTTCTTGCTCTCCCACGAAGATTTCTCACCTTTGTGTTGTCTCTCTGGTCTATTTAGTCCACCGCCCTCCTTGTGACCAAGGGTGTAGTTAGAAAGTTGACCAACAATGGCTTCTATCAGTTCGTCATAGGTCTGCTGGTCCTAATTCCTCATTTGAACCTCGAGCCATCAGCGTAACTTCTGCAGGGTAATCTCGATCAGCATACCTGCCTCCGGGTCTCTGTAGGATGAAGCAAGCTACTGTTAAAAATGTTGGCTGTGCCTGCTCAGCCAAGTCTCGGTATTCGTGTTGTCGAAGGGAGTCTCGAAAACTCTTCTTCGAAATGACTTGGTGGTAATATGGTACTCCTTGAGGAGTACCGACTTGACTGCTGCATAGTCAGCTAGGCTTTCTGCTGCCATCACTGCCACTGGACAGACTGGCTCCAGACAGCGCGCTATGTAGAAAAATGGTTCATTGTTCTTCTGGCCTTCGTCCAGCTCAGGCTGTCATTTCAAATTTTTCTATTAAGGCTCCCATGTTGTCGACTCCTTCCTTGAAGTCTTGTGTATGGTAACCCTGGATGTAGGGAGAGACACTTGTGCTATGGGTAGGGGTTGCACTGCTCCTATCACTTGTAGCAGTTTAGCCTCCCACTCAACCATCTGTTGCTCAGCCCTCCTTTCTTCCTGTTCAGCTCTGGCAAGCTCTATTCTCTGCCAACCATCCAAGAAATGTTCCATTGGACCAGGGGCTGGTTCTGGTTCTGGGATAGCACTTTGGAGGTGAGGTGTCTCTCGCTCCCTCCGTTCTTCAGACATTCTTCACCAATTATTGGTTGAAGAAACAACCCCCCAAAAAACTTTTAAAACTAGCAACTCAGGGTATTGATTCACAAGTCCTCTAGGTTACCCTGGGGTGTTTCCCTGTTCTAGCTATACTAGCTAATTTAGCTCTCTCTGTCTGAGAGAGTAGCTCCTCCTTCTGTTAAGGATCTCACTCTTGAGATCCCACTGCTGCCACCATTGTCAGAAATTCTCTCTCTCTCTCTCTGATCTGATACTCACTTGGGGCACTCCTGTATGCCCAACTCTCTCTCTGAGACTTAGTTGGACAACAACTCCAGTCTCACTATCAGGTTCAGTAATAGCTTTGTACACCAAAAAACACAAACTTATTACAGAAAACAAGTACAACACAGAACTAATTCTCCTAGTTCTTAGCTCACTGGGCACTCTCTATTAATCATGTTTTAATCATATATATGTATATATAGTTCATTTGCATTGACTGGTACGATTGGTTGGCCAGAGGTGTGGAAGCTCATAGAAGCTTCTCTCTGGGTTGGTTATCATTCCCTTTTTCTCGTTCCCCCCCAGGCTCCACTACATCTTGTGCTTGTGTGTGGTCTTGCATATTTGGTCAAGGTGGCCTATGGTTACAACCTGATGTAATTATGGGTTACTCTCACGAGTTGTCAGGCTGTTCCCTGACAAAAAACAATGGCTAAAGATGAGGGTCTGGCAATTGTTAAAGCCAAATACCAATTATCACTTAGAGGTAGATAATTAGTAATTATAACCTGCTATACTCTGCTCTTATTTCCGTCAATATTGAAATAGAATTACCCAACTTCCCACCAATAAAACCCGTTAAAATCTGTGAAAAATTTGTATTAAAGGATCTTGTATATATGTTTCCAAGAGCTTTCTTCTCCCACACAATTTTCACACAATGGGTCCATTTGTCCACTGGATATAATTTTACAACCAGACGACACAATACATTGCAGCAACTAATCTGTCTCTCGAATAAATAAGACAGTTTAAAGTTGGTAAAGGGATCTCAATAAAATAACTTTGCTCAGGGTGTATGCAATATTGAGCACAGCTGAGCTGATTCAAGAGCTACCACACAAGTGATCAGTTGGTTTACTGAGAAGCTTATATATCCCTGTGACAATAAATGACAAAACCGGATTTAAATAAAACTAGGTAACTACTCATAATTAAATATGTCATGAATGCATAGGCATGTGTGTAATGAACATGGTAAAGAATAACATCAGCTATTGATGTGATATTTTGAATCTTCTTATTGGAGAGGACTTGACTGTATAAGTTTTTTAAAAAAATGAAAGAAGACCATCTGTAACACCAGCAGTTAGTGACCCTTTACCGGTTAAAATCAGGAAGTTACCGTGAATAGTTTTATACAATGCCCTGCCACGATAGGTGATCATAATTAAATGTGATGTGAGTGCAGTAAATCACCAACTCCATTGAAACTGTAAAGTGACTTTTAATGATAACCGAAGGCTATGTTAATGACCCACATTATAAAACCTCATTGATTTTTCTGTAAACTCCTCTGCTTAGAAAGGCTGCGCGCACAGAAATTTATAGTTTATCAAATGAGAGAAACACTCCATTCCTGAGAAACGAAATGCTCCTGGACAGATTTCTTCGCTGCTGTAGCTATGTGGCTAGGTATGGCATATTTTTGATTCCTGAAAATGCCTCAGACATTGTTGTTTAGCTAACTACCGGTGCCATCCAGAGCATACGGGAAAGTCTCCTTTGTGAAGACCATGTAATTGTATGCTTCCTAAAATTCAACAACAACTGCGTAGCTGAAGTAAGTCCCGCTAGCCTAACTACCGACCGCGCGATATTCATCAGTGGTTAATTAACAATTTCATTAGCCCCGCCCCGAATATATACACCGTTCGGCCGACCTGAAGTCTTAAACCACTAGAACGAAGCAGAAGCGGCCCCAAATGACATACAGTGTATGTGTGACTCTCTTGCTCGTATATACCTTAAACCTGCTAATATTACTTGGAGGTGTAGGTAAGTATTATTATACATGGAGAGGGTACTAAACAACAGTAGAGAATTAAATTTTGGTGCTATTAATAATTCCAACTGGGTTAGCGTTATTTACAAAAACAAACAACTGTATAATTGATTTTTGGGCATGGTCAAGAACCTTTACGACCAGTGGCAGCTCCTGAAGAAGGATTAGAGGTATTGTCTGGAGTTGGTGGTGGTGGAAGGGGTGGGTGCTTCTAAGTAGTGACAATCTTACTACTCATATTATAAGAACAACAACAAACCAGTCCTTGCATTGGTGCCACCTAATTCAGATGGCTACATTGGGCAATAAATATTTGACACCAAATGTGCTTAAATGATTGTGGTGCTATGTTTTTAACATCTACAGTACGTTTTATTATAGGCCAGACACAGTTTTGTACGGTTAAGTTCTAGCAACAGCTACTGTTTACTCTTTGAATTTGATAGGTATATATATGTAATTCTCCCTCACCCAAAAGTATTTTCAAAAATAATGTAAAAATATATTCGCTTGTGTAAAAGCCCACTCTGTGGTGATATGTTCAACCAAGATAGAGGAGTTTGAAAGTCTGAGAAGGTCTCCTGAACAAGTATATATGCTAATCAATAAATGAAGCTTATAGCACTATATCTAAAGCCTTATTGAATTGGTTATCTAGGCATGTTGTTATCTAGTATAAGTACTGCATGTATTTAGTAACACAAAAATTAGCTGAGAAGCTCTTTTGATATATTATCTAGATATTTTGAGCTCTGCTGTTGCAAAGCTTAAAGTGTAACAAAACTTGTGTAAGCCATGCTACTTACCAATATAGTGCTTTTTCGTTGTAGCACTCGAGTTCTTTGCGAAGGCTATAGATACTATCCTCTCTTTTGCTGGTGTGTGCATGTCCATCAATAAATGGCCTTCCAACCTTCAGGAGTTCTGGCACGTCAACCTATAGACAATTTAATTTGAGGTCATTACATAAATAAGGAGATTTTGCAACCACTACATCTCTAATTTCCAGGTGCCTTCTCACAATCATGAGGACAAGAGACCTCGTGTAGCACTATGCACATGACTGCTTGTCGTGCATGTCCTATACCCACTTCTGCTTTGGGTGAGCATATTATTAATATTATACTTGAAACTAACAGTAGAGTAGGAACTTAACAAAAATTGGATGCCTAAAATAGATATATTAGCATATTAGATCCAGAATGCCCTTCTTTATCTTTTCATCTTGTCAGCAGGGAGGGTAGATATTGGTAAAAAATAAAAAATATAGGCCATATCTACCAGCTACTGCTAGTTCTGTTCATTGCATACCCTTAGTAGCTCTGAGATTAGCTGGGTCTGTTCAACTGAGTTGTGTTGTTTTAATTACTACTGTATATAATAATAATTTGACTATATTTTTGAAGATTAATTGTGCTATATACCTTTGAAACCTTGGCGACAATCCATCACAGTCTTGCTACTTGAGACTAGCTGTGTGTAGCTATATCCTTCTCAGAATAAAATGCTCTATGTTACCCTTTACCAGCATGGTGATTAGTTAAGGGTCTTGCTACTTGAGACTAGCTGTTAGTAGCTACATCCTTATCAAAATAGCAATGCTCTATTAAAAGACCACTAGAGAGGTGTAGCTTGTGGTTTATAATGTTAGATGGTCTATTTATTCTTGTCATGCATAGTACACACATGAATAACCAAAGCATGATTCCTATTTCAAAGGAAGCTATATATCAAGAAGGTAATGATAGATATACTCTATTGGACAACTAATTGGCTCCATCATTTATATGGTCAGATCAGGTGTTCATTTGAATCTCATTGGCTACGTTAAGAATTTAGTTATTCCCAGAAGCAATGAGCATGCTTAAAGCCACATTGTGTGAGGGTTAATCAACTGAAATCTGATTGCCTGTAATTAGTTAGGATAGGCGAAACAACTAATTGGTGTTGATCACAGCTGTTTGTTTCGTGTATTCCATGAAAACTCGAATGTAGGTGGAGTCAGTATTGCTTCTATAACTTTCCATTCCTTTGCACATGCAGGATGCATGGTAATAATTATAGTGTTGCTATGGATGTCCTCCTTGTATGTTTTCATAGCTTTACAAAAACAAACTATTATAGGTAAAGCTACTAGCAAGATTATTATATATTTTTTACAGATGTGATGGCAGGAACTTGTATGACAAATAAAAGCTTCTGAACATGGGTTAGAAGTGTTGTCTGGGGTTAAGGGAGAGGAGAGGGTGAATTCTTGAAAAATCGGAGTAGTAATAGTCCTACACTATTGATATTGCAACAACAACAACAAGTTCCTGCCTAAAAATAGTTTAGATGGCTGTGTAGGAATATAATATTATGGAGAATGATGACACTGAGTGATGCATAAATTACTGTAATGTTATATTTCAATATTGTAGCAAAACAGATAGGTTAAGTTTTTTCAGGGGCTAACTAATTGAATATGGTCCTGGCACCTAGGTAATGCCTCCCCCCCCCCCCCCCCCCAACACACACACACACACACAGTAGCAGTGTCAAAGTAATAATTAAAAAATGTTGTAAAATGCTAACATTAGCTAAAAAGTAGGCAATTCTGTGGTGACATATATTAGTTACCCATCCACAACAAATTTGACGAGGAAAGTCTGAGAAGATTTCCATGCTAATCAATATAGTGAGATGTAGCTAGGTTATCTAGGCATCTAATATAACTGCAATGCATTAGTTATACAAAAGCTAGATGACTACTTTTGAGAGTCTCCTTTGATTAGCTCTGGTGCTAGTAGACTGTTTAGTAAAATAAAAGCTGGAAATCTACTCTTGAGAGCTCCTTGAAACCTGTATAGTAGTTCTGCTTTTGGGAAAACTCGCACATGGAAGACCACCTGTTTTGAGAGACAATATTTTGCTTGCACTAAAGCATTTGCAATGCAAACTCACCTCTAGCAAAAAAAAACCCACATATTTTGTAGGACCAAAAATCACCAAGATCATACAATTTTAAGACCCCTAAAGTGTAAACCTCAAATATTTCTGCTGTAAATTGCACAGTTTGCCAACACAACTGCACACTTGTTTAATTAAAGCATGATTTCACTGGAAATTCTAAGTATTGTGTGTGTGTATGTATATGCATGGAGTCTGTTACAGCATATGCATAGAAAGATAAAAATTGAACTTTGGAAGAAAGAATAGTTGTTTTAACAAAACTTGATAGTGGCAGATCCTGTCATAGTGTAGCAGAAGAGCTTGGTATGAAGAAAGACTCAAATCCAGAACATAGTTGAGGATAAGGAAGGAAATTAAGAAAATATGGGATGGTGGCAAACATAAGAAGAAAAAGTGTGTCAAGGTTAGAAAGCCCTGGGTTATGATGAGATAGTGTGGAAATGGTTTACTAGAGCACTAGAATATTCCAGTATGTACACAACTCATCCAAGAGTTTGCCATTATATATGAAGCAGCGATAGGCCCTGATGGATTAATTAACTGGCTTTAATGGGTGGCTATATACAAAAGTGGCAGAATTGTCACAATGTGTTTATTAACCCAACTGTGATGAGTGATTGGAGGTTTAAGACACGATGAGAAAAATATGCCTCCAATGTTTTAATGCTGCAAAAACTGGCTTCTTTATAACTCTGCCTACAAGTAGTTTTCAAAGAGGAGGAAGCTAAGGCTGAAAGATAGAAATAGTGCTTGTTCTGAGATTGGAGAAAGTTGTGCCCCCCAATTTTGTACTCTCCATTGACACAACAACTTTCTCGAGATATTCTTTTGAAGTAAATTTAAGTTGTTGTTGAGAACATCGTTGTAATGTTGTTTGTACTTTCTGAAATGCTTAGCCTATTTAAGGTTAAATGAGCTACAGTTAATTCTGTTCTGTTCATATCCTGTAGAGGCAAATGTTACTCATTCATATTTAATGATATTTGACAGATAATTCTTGTAAGTTTTATTTGCAGCTGATTTTTTGTTGTGACAAAGCCCAGACCACTAGCTTTTGGCTGCTATGGTGTTACATTCACTCTTCTAGCTAAACCATTTATTGATTGCACATTTGAAAGTATCTTGCAAATAGACGTAAAGTATTTTGTTCTAATCTCCATTGGAAAGGAATTTCTGGAGGAAGTTATATTTTGAATGGAGTGGTATATAGGATAATTATATATATTTTTAATATATATATATATAATTTGTACACTTCATAACAAATTCATCTCAACTTTTTTACATCCTTTTCTGGATCCAGAAATAAAGGTTGATAGAGGTGTGGTATTTGATCCATTATTTTTATAGAATCCTTCATTTTGGACTGCTTCAGTCATAGAGCAAGTTCTTTGTAAAGGCATCTAGGGATGGTTTGATATTGTAAGAACAACACCGACAAGGATAGAATTACTTTATACTAGTTACTGAGGGGGTCCAACATCTGAACTAGCTAGAGGTGCACACACTCGATTTCAATGGCAGTCATGTGAGCACTCAGTTCTCTGTTGCTACTAGTGTAGCAATCATTTTACAATCAGTTCTATAATCGCTAGCTACCAGAGAAATAAAAACTCAATTGGCTGCCATCAAGATTAAGCATGCTGAACCTGCTGAAACCTTCATCATCATTTTCTGATGTCAGAATCCTTGAAATACAAGAGTAACCTCTCCTTGCCCCTAGAAACATAAACTATCTCAGAACTATTACAAATAACTTTATAGTGAATTACTTCAATATCAATACTGCAATGAGTAACACATCAGAAACTGTACCTGATCAACAGCTGTTGTTCCGGATGCTGCGAAACAGCATCTGAAATGTACTGAACCATAAAATTGTTGACGAGAAAAAAAGCATGAAAAAATTGGGGAAATGCTTGCCATGAACTGTACAGCTTATCACTTTTTTAAAATATGTTTCTGTGACTCTCCCTTTTATAGACATGCCAGGCAGTTGATGCCACCTAGGTATACCCAGGCAGCTGATGCAACCTAGGTATACCCAGGCAGTTGTGCAACCTAGGTAAACCCTGGCAGTTGATGCGCAACTAGGTTTACCCAGTCAGTTGATGTAACCTGGGTATACCCAGGCAGTTGATGCAACCTAAGTATACCCAGGCAGTTGACGCAACCTTGGTATACCAAGGCAGTTGATGGTGTATTCTAGATATGCCAAGGCAGTTGATGCCACCTAGGTATACCCAGGCAGTTGATGCAACCTAGGTATACCCAGGCAACCTAGGTATACACCCAGGCAGTTGATGCAACCTAGGTACACCCAGGCAGTTGATGCACCTAGGCATACCCAGGCAATTGATGCAACCTAGGTATATCCTAGCTCTTGATGTAACCTAGGTATACCCAGGCAGTTGATGCAACCTAGGAGTACCCAGGCAGTTGATGCAACCTAGGTATACCCAGGCCGTTGATGCAACCTAGGTGTACCCAGGCAGTTGATGCAACCTAGGTATAGCAAGGCCATTGATGCAACCTAGTTGTACCCAGGCAGCTGATGCAACTTAGGTATACCCAGGCAGTTGATGCAACCTAGGTATACCCAGGCAGTTGATGCAACCTAGGTATACCCAGGCAATTGATGCAACCTAGGTAGGATCCCATCTGTGTATCTCGATTCTCTGGGTTTACAGAACAGAAATTGGATTGCTACAAAACATGATATTAACCTGTAGATTGTGGTACAGCAATAGTAACTGCTTGAAATTGAACCAGATGACTTTATTAAGAGGATAAACAGGAAATCCAGGAATTTGATTAGTAGCTTTCTGGCAGTGCACAAAAGAAAGTGAAACATCAATTAAGCAATAATAAATAATATGTTTATTGATTACCCACTGAATTATTAGATTGCACTGCTCTAATTTGGCATTTCCCTAAACCTATACATCTACATCCCTGATCCATGCTGTAGGCCTAATTCTGTGTTGACAATAGCATGATTCTTTCAATAAGTCAAAGCATGCCTGTAGGTTGTGGTACAGCGATGGTAATTGCTTGAAATTGAAACAGATGACTTTATTAAGAGGATAAACAGGAAATTCAGGAATTTGATTAGTAGCTTTCTGGCTGTGCACAAAAGAAAGTGAAACATCAATTAAGAAATAAAAAATAATATGTTTATGGATTATGGCATGAGAAACCACTGAATTATTAGATTGCACTGCTCTAATTTATATTAAGGGCATTTCCCTAAACCTATATATCTACATCCCTGATCCATGCTGAAGGCCTAATTCTGTGTTGACAATAGCTATATACTTCATGATCCTTTCAATAAGTCAAAGCATGTAGTATTCTGCTTCTTTTTGGATTATTTCTGCTCTGACATCCTTTACTTGAGTTCAAAGGGAGCTATTGGAACTAGCAATCTTGATAACCTATAAACTAATGCAGCTGTATCTAGATTGTGTGAGTCCCTAGGTTGCTTTTGAACATGGTTATGGAATTAATCCTAACTCCAACTTCCAACTGATCCACCCCACCTATCTTTGTCGAAACAAAGTAGGTGGTTTCATGCACATTGAGCACCCTATGTTGGATATGCCCATGGTTATGGCCTACTCAGACTCAGAGTTCTCTATTACTTAAAAGAAACTAGGACAGCATGTGGTGTATAGCATAGAGGGTTTGTTTTCTCTGTCATACAAAGTAAAGACGTGAATTCCCAGAGCAAATTAGCTAGATATTTAATGGGAACTATCAGGAAGGTAACAATTGATTATTTGAACACTAATGGTCTGGCTTATATATCTCACTGATGCGGCACAGGAAATTAATTTTTGGACTGGAAGTTAACTTATCTGTAACCCTACAACCCTTGCTAACCCTAGAATGTAACTTTGCTTAGCTATTTATACAAGAGGTTTAGAGTTCTCCGTAACAAAATTCTACCATGTACCTAATATCGATAACAATACATAGTGTTTGCTACTTGATATCATGTTAATACATTGGTGTAAACATGATAACACTTGTCACCAAAGATTGGCCTTGTAATTATTAAAGGAAGCACAGAAATGTTGCTACAACAGCAGTCATCTCTAGTAAGCCTACACAATGGAAAGTGAAAAACCCTTCCATTAGCTTCATAGAATACAGTCATGGTTCATGCAACAAATCAGTGGAGGCAAACGTAACCCATTTGGTATCAGATCCTATTCTCATATCTTCGTCACACATAATTATAGAGCTAACCTTGCCCAAGTGTGTGATTAGGTTGTTTTCTTCCAATAGCTAAATCTTTCAGGAGTTATCAGGTGCTGCTAATGAATCCACATCAACATGAGAGGTAGTAGTATCTCTTTTTCTTAAGCAGTGCCGGTCACTCAAGAAATCAGAAAATCAGCCACCTCAAATTATTCCATTCTTAAGTACTCCTTTCTCTCTCGACCATTCTACTATATACTTTACCTATGCTCTAGTCTTTCCATATCTAATCTATCCAACTACCTGGATGAATCAACAAGGTTTAGTCTCCTCAGTAGAAGTCCATGGTGAAAGTTTCATACCATATGCGATCTCGACATGATTTCTGTCTGTTAGAGTGGACCAGTGGATTACATACTTAATGGCTGCATGCTGGACAAGACAACCATCCTTAAATGCTGCAAGAGCAGCTAGTGTGACTTGCCTGACCTTTGCTTTCATTTCTTGCAACTGGATCTCGATGACACAGGAGAAGCAGACATTGATCCCGACCTCTTATCCATCCTGATGTATGTAAAAAATATGTAACCAGCTATTTCGCTAGTCAGCTAGTTCCATGGAATCAGTGAATAGTCCTGTGCCATTAGAGCTCTAGTCAGCACAAATATATCAAACCTCTAAGGAAAGTGCAATGATCTATCAGCAAGAAACTAGAAGCCTTGTCCATTGTACAGCAGCAGCGGAACTGACACATGCTTCTTGATGTCCTCAAATGTTCTGGAAAATTACTATAAACTATAAGTGACATTAGTATTCCAATAATTGAGCAGTACCAATAATTAGCTGCCTGGACTGTAATTATACTCTATGTGTAATACTCGGTCTAAATTAGTCATCTCATTGGCTTGGTTATTTCTGTAGTCAGATCAGATGCTCATTAGCTGTTAATAAGTTTAGTAATTTTTCAAGGCAAGCCCCCCCAAAAGTAACAATGACCTGCTTAATTACACACACACACATGTATCCCCCATAATGTGTGAGATTAGCTCACTTGCCATCTGGTTGCCCAAGCTTCAAAAGTACAAACTATGATAGCCTTTCATGACAGAGAACTAACTGATGCTGACCATTCGGTTCGTGCATTCTTACCTTAACAATGTAACACTTGAAAGTAGGTGGAGTCTCTATCACTTTGCACATGCAAGAAACTGAGTAATAATTATACAGATGTTTCTCTCTATCTCTTCACAGGTTAGTCACTAGCATAATAAAATGTTGTCTTGTTTACAGGCAATGCTACTAGCATGATCATTGGAAAAACCAAATTACTGGACAACTTTGATTCAGGACCTTCATTAGATGGCTGCAATGAATTAGACTCCAACTTACCTCAATTGTTTGTTTTTCCTGTTGATGTGCCTTTTGTGGATAATGTAAAGGTTTGCTACTATGGAACAAATGCAACTGAAGTAGGGGATATTGAGACCCTAGTGGCATTTTTCTTAGTTTATCAAAAGGCAGAATTTGGGAAATATGAATTTATAAAATCTGTTAAACTGAGACAAAGAGTGTCTTCAGCAGAACATGATTGCCAAATGATTGACCTGACAAGTTTTGCTAATTCTACTACTCTGCGTTTTGGAGTTTATAATAACAATCATTGCAAGAAGAATTTTTGTCCGATGAGACTTTATTTTTTCAATGACTCAAGTAGAGTGTTCCACAAAAGTGCTGAAAGGGTGAAATTTAATTTGGATAATGATCTGGAGGAAAAACTTGAAATAGTTAATGTTTCCAGAAAGTGTTTTGATTTAAATATTAAAATTGAAATAGCAGGTAGGTTATAATTTTGTGATTTGTTGTTTTTATTTTGAATACTAAACGTTGTTGTTGTTGTTGTTATTGTTGTTGTTTTGCACACACATATTTCTGATCCAGTTTCTGCCCCTACAGCTGACTTTTATGGAAGTGATCCACGCAATGGTGACATTAGTGCTTCAGGAAGCTGTAGTTGTTATCAAAAACCATCACCTACGTATTCAGTGAAGCCTCAAAACAGTGTAATTATTTCTGTCACTGTAGTATCTGGCTTTATCATCCCAATACTTGTGGTGGTTGCTGTTATCGTGGCTTTCTACTCCAGATTCAGGCATATCAGCAGACAAGGTACACTCATAACATAACAATGGTATTCATGACTATGGTGATGGAGATGTCGGTAGTGGCTATACTTCCATAGATTACTAGAAGTTGTGCAAATATACCAACTTACTGTAGGCAGATGCAATATTCATGCATACAGACTTGTGTTTCTGTGTCTAGTCATCTTAGGCTCAAGCAACAGTGCTCAGTAGGAATACCTACACTTTTCTATTCAATTTGAATATTAAAGCACTTTATATTTTGGAGCTTCTAGAATGAAACATATTAGAGTCAGTATCTGTTAATATATGTATATATATATATACTGGAGTCAATAGCCTGAGATATACTAACATTTTATTAACCCATTCACTGGTGTAAGCGTATATATATATGCCAAAAGCTATTTATTGAATTAAAAAATCGATACAAATTTATTTTAGGGTTAAAAATATCCAATAAAGGTAAAACAAATAGCTACATTCTTTCTCTACTTGCCTACCAAATATAAAAGCTATAATTATACATTCGGTAACTAAGGGGAAAATATTGAAAAACACCAACCAATTAGAATTTGAGCAGCTTTTTCACCGAAAATAAAATGTACTGTCGACTAACCGAAGATTGTGCTTTTCCAGGTTCTGCATGATGATTTTGGACTGTCTGAGGGTGAAAGCAGTGATGAAGAAGGTGATGGTATCTCATCTTACCTTGGCCAGACCAGTTTTGACCCTGAAGCTCTGCTATTGCTCTACGAAGTAGTCAGGCCTGACTTACCTGCAAGCAAGCTTAGCTCTCTCATTCGAGGTGACGATTTGGATGAAGATGAGAGTGCTTAGTGATGAAGAAGGCATTGACTGTGAGTTTAGCTCAGTTAGCTGTGCAATGAGTAAGCAGCATGAACTGCAAAGGCTGCTTTAGCTTCCTTATTTGTGGGTAGTCCACGAGAAAAGGTTAACTTGATCAATTTTGTTTATCAATACGACTATCTGTCACAAAGAAGGACTGTTTTTCCCCAAGCATTACACCATGGTAAACTTCACACAGTGGTTTTCTTGTGGTTTACTTCAATCTGTTGTTGTTTGTTGCATTTATTGGTTTCTGCAGGTATTTTATCTCTCTGTTATATTTTTATAACGTTTATTTGATTCATTGTGATGGTCATGTATTGTACTATGCATATTTTTATTCACACTTCTGAAATGTTATAATTCATATCAAATTGTGGTATACTGTAGATGTCAAGTAATAATTATGTTTTCATTGTTATGAACACACATTCAAAACACTCACTCATGTGATGGGCACTTCGTTTTAGATTCTCCTGAACACTATTTCAACATTATTGCCTACGGTGTTAGAGTATTCACAGTACATCTTGTATTTTTCTTTTCCTTGTATATAACCTATAATGATAAAAATAACTATGATAAAAGTATCATATATACGTGAAAGTAGCTTATCAGCTAACCATCAAAACAAGAGTTACTAAGTTCAAATGAGATGAACTATAATGTGGTTTTGTGGTATGTTTCTATGGCAACAAACACTAACCACAATTTTGGTCAATACAAATGCTATCACATGTGGTATGGTTGCTAGGGAGTTTTACAAGGTATTTTTGAGATAGCATGGCATATAATTTTGAAATAAACACAACAGTAAAAGAGTCAGTTACCTAAGGTTCTCCCTCTATATATATAGTTTCCATACATGTTAGGTTATTATATTTATCACATGTTAATGATGCAGACATTTTCATAGGTGGAATGGATCTTGTTCATTTTAGTCAAGACAACTCAGCGTCTTCTATGGACATCATGTTAAACAGAAATGTAGGGCAACCAAAACTGCTGGAAAATATAAACTTATTCTGAGAAGTATTGTATTTGTTTCTTTGGCTGCCAAACTTTGATGGTGGTTGGATATCTTTACATTCTCTCAATAAACAGATAAAATTTATATTTTCCAGTAAAATATCACATCATATGATATCGTGCAGTCCATATCAATCTATGTACTGTATATACTATTGGCATCCATACTATGTCACTGTAGTAGAGTGAGTTGCTCTACATTGATTGTTGATGAGGTAAACATAGAATCATGATCCCATTGCCTATTTACTTCCCAGGAGGCTAACATGATGTTCATATCTGGGAAGAGTACTGTTCCCATTGGTGATCCAGAGGACAACTACAAAAATCTCTGTGTTGAGGGTAACCATGACTATGAAGAGCCATACTTTGAACCTGCCAGTAAGGAGGAGAAACTTGTGGCACAAATCAAGAAACTTGGAGTTGCTGAAATATCAATGGAGAGCAGGAACCTCAGGTCAGAATAATTAATAACTAGAGTTTGATACCATGTGAAAGAATGTATATTGCTTGTCAACAAAATAGTTTCCTTTTATTTCAGTGCTAGCTATAAAATTCACAGTCATCGACTCATCAAAGTCATTTTGTATCATGTGCAGAGTGCAGATTTTTTTTAATTCCGTGCTGAACGTATATTTTACTCTACTTCTTGTACACAAAGATTGACATAGTGCAGAGTAGAATCTTTGTGTTAATGGAGCTTATTCTTATACCAACCTGCAGTTTATTGTATTGTATTTATGTTTCAATAGTGTGAATGTTTGAAATGTTCCTATTGGAAAAAAGTTATGACAATCCAATATGACAATACTAAAGATGTCATCAGTGATGTTATGTTATTCTTATGTCATGACGAGTCAGCCAATGATTAAGTCTGCACTGAAACTTCAATTGATTTAGCTTAAACATGCCACAGTATAATTTGTTTGGCTCAAAAATGATTAACCGACTGTTATTATTATTGATGTGCAATATTGGTTTAGTGTCTGCAAAAGTTTGCTCTGTCAAAGTTACCAGCTTCAATTATATTCAACTTTGCATAATGAATTTTTAACTTTTAGTTTGATAAAATTTGATAAAAGGGGGAAAAAATGCTATATATGATGTAGATGACCAAAAACATTTTAACATAGTCCCACAACCATACTCTCATCATGACATATATTACATACCACTCTTTTAGATCATTAGAGATAGCCTCACCTTCAGTGTTCTTTAGTTACTAAGATATTGTTAAATGAGTGGTACAAAGGAATATAGTATTTAAATTTTATATCCCAATCTCTCACTTTCCTATAATGAGCACAGATGTCAATCACTGTACCAACTGTAATCATACCTGCCTCTCCCCAAGTTATAATATTGCATCCCCAAAGTACTGACTTGCATATGTATATAACTGGCACATGCCATCTTAATTCTTGCAGATTATTCCAAGTATTAGGCAGTGGTGCATTTGGTATAGTGCAAAGTGGGTTATGGATTCATCCGACATCCTCAACAGCACAGCAGCTGGTGGAGGATGAGGTGGCAGTGAAGTCTATGGATGGTACTACTTGTGAAGAGGAGAGAATTAAATTCTTGCAAGAGGCAGCCATCATGGGCCAGTTCAATCATCCCAACATCATCAGGATCCTTGGTATTGTGCTGGATGCCCCAGTACGTTCCAATGCAAAATATAGTGCATCTGTAAAGCATGTGAGATAAATTCTCAGTAAATAGCGCATTCCCAGTATGTCATTTTAACCCTTACAGGACAACCACATGCATTTGTGAGTTAAGTTATTCTTATGCAGAGATGACTATTGCAGATTTGTTAGGTTCATTAATTTTTAATAAAGATGAACGTCATGGATTCATGATGAGCTTCTTTGTTATGATTCTCCCTTTACCATTCAATATAAGCTCCCTTCTTTTTCGGAGCCATGCCCATAAAGGCTTCATCTAACAGCTCATGCAAGCAGACTTCTCTAAACAATTACATTCAAGCATATAGATATATCATGGAGAAAATCATGGATAAACAGAGATTGAGAGAGTGAGTAGAATTTTGACTGATAGTCTTCTGCACATGACAGCATACACGAGAAGTAGAGTTCAGGTGGTTGCAGAGGACTTGAGTTATTGGAAGTTGGAGTGACTGGGAGAGAGATGATCATGCAGAGGATGTAGGATCAATTGTTCCCTAGCTACAAGTGACCACTTGTATGTCTAGTATGAAACACAAAGAGAAGTAAATGGATTTTATAGATATTATCTTTAGAGTGCACAGGTGATTTGGGTCCAAATTACCTACAGGACAAGTTTATTACCAAGCAGCAGTGAGGGGTGAGACGGACTCATGGCTCTGAACTCTGCATTGTAGAAATAATTTAGCATCTAAAATGTTCCAACTTGATTAGAGCTGCCCATTTTTCTATTGCCAAGGAAGTTTAGGATCCTTCTTGTAGCCCCTATGATAGACAGTCACACCTTAGACAAGAAGAAAGCGAGCAAATCCTTTGTAGAGTCAGTTAATACATAATTATAGTCGCTTAGGATAAAAACATTTACCTCTAATGAACTCTCAGTTGGCATAATTAAACTAATTTCCATTAAATAAACTCTCAATGAACTCTCAGTAGATATAACGAATTAGACTTTCTCAATAATCATTTTTAATCTATGGATATTTCAACTAGATGCTCTAGCATTCATCAGGAACAATTACTGAGACTCACAAGGCTGTTATGTACTGGTAGATGCCTATTCAACTGGTATTATAAACCACACCCTGGCACATGCATCCAGCACATGAACTGCATGTGAACCTGTGTGGAAAAATAAAGTAAAAGTATTAAAATAAACATCTAAAAATACCAAACCAATATAAAAATAAATTTATAAACCCAAAAAATTAACAATATAAATAAATGGATAAAAATAAAAATTAAATAATAATAATAATATTAATAAATACTTTAAAATAAATAAATACTAACAACAACAATAATAACAAAAATATAAACAAAATAAAAATAAAAACACTTGCTTGATATTCAAACATCAACAAAACGAATGATAAATAAATGAATTATGGTGATCGTGGATTCAAGTTCAGGCTCTTTAGCCAGCAGCCAGGAAAGCCTATTCCACAATCTCGATTGAACTGCTCACACTTTCGTGCTAGGCTGTTGTGCAATGCCTCCTGCAGTTCTTTCTGCTGTCTGTCTTGTTCTCTAAGATGGTAGCCCTCTAACACAAAATAGGATATCCATTATTCCATGCATGTTCAGCAATGGCAGATTTCTCTTAAGCACACTTTTTACAGGCATCTCAATGTTCTTTCACTCTAGTCTCAAGTCTTCTGTTGGTTTCCCCTGAATAATACTTCCCATAACTGCAACGGATGCTGTTTACAATGCCTGAGTGCATACTAGGTGGTAATACTCTGCTCAGTTGTGTCTTTAGAGTTTTTAACGATCTGAAAATGACTGTGAAGTTGTACTTCCTGCAGACCATCCTTATGTCTTCACTTATTCCTGATGCATAAGGAATTACTACCATAGTGTCTAGGGTCCGACTTTTCAACTCATGATTGCCTGTAACAGTGTGTTTATCTTCCTTTCTGCACTTAGATATATCTACAAACAAAAGGTTGATGAAGCTTTGCGTATATCCATTCTCTATAGAGGCCTTATTCAAATTATGTTCTTCCGTCCCTACTTTGTTAGTAATCTCCTGGCTATATCATACCAGCTGTTTTGATCAGATGACTCATAAGCAAGTGACTTCTGAATTGACTATTAGCACCAAATAGACAATTGAGCTTATCTCTTGTTGATTCTGAATGCACTACATCTTGATAAACATAGTGCTTATCCAGCATGCCAACACTGTGTAAAGTTTGAAAAGCTCTTGCGGAATACTCCTGGGATTGAAAATTTTAAAACCTTCAAAAAGACCGAGGTCAGGAAACCTAGCATAATATGCTCACAAAGGGTATGCAAGTACATACAATATACATCACATTTAAAACTAGCTGTCATGCTATCACAATGTTGTTGCACACCATTTCTTCCAGGTCTAATAATTTTTTGGGAAAGGTTCTGAAAAATTCACTACAGGTCAGACATAGAACATGTGCTATAGCTTTTGTGCCCACCACTACTAATAGTTTTACTATAATAAAATCGATGTCTTTTTCTGGAAAGTGCCTGCTAGAGGTGAAAGAACATAAGAAAACATATACGAGGCAGATACAAAGTTGTACTTCTTAACAAATAAAGCAAGCCCAGCAGTTGCATTCTCTCCTGAGCTACCTCTCCAAACTAACTATCATGGAGTGAAAGCATTTGTGGAGGTGAGTAACAGCTCTATCATGTGAAAGCTCACAGGCATCTTTAGCCCGAGTCAGATTAAGTCGAGGATCATTAACTAAATCTCATTAAGCATAACAGTTTGCCTTTTTTTATCCCTTGCCCTTTTTCCTATTCCAATCTCAGTTCTCTTTGTATTGCTGTTTCAGAAGTAAGCTTTCACTTTTCTTCTCTCTTTCTCTCCTTTTCTGAAGTTTATTTCCTTTATCCATTCTTGAAAATACACAGCTATCTCTTCTGCTGAAAAATATCAGAATCTCTAGCTGGCTATGGTTTTAGTATGCACAAAGGTAAAAACCACTCACATACACAAGATACCTATTTCCAAATTAATCACACATCCAAAGCCTCACAATGCTATATCTGTCAACATCGGGGTGTTTTGTAGAAGCTAGAGTAGTGTTTTATCAGTAGACTTCCTTCTTTGGTCCTAGCCAAGAGAGTGCAACTCTTAATAAAGCTGTGGGTTGTAGCTATTGCTTTTCACAGCACTCTAGAGCTGTATTGAAAACAACAACAAAGTTAGTTGCATAGTTCAAGCTAACCTAAGGTGTGAGTGCTTAGAAAATAGTATAGAGTTAATGTGATAATTTCTGATTTTGTATAATGCCTATATAGTACAATACAGTAAAAATAATCAGCTAGTACACTATGATTGATTTTCATCCCAAATAATTTTCAATGTGTTACTAGATAGATTATCTTGCTAGAAAAATTCATAAATCATGCATGGCAATATCAAGCTTCACGTCGCTCACCAATTACAGTTCAAATTTAATTTTTGTCAAATTGGTGTTGCTATAAAATCTCATTTATAATTTATTGTAGTTTTGGTTGGTGAATAATTTGCAGTAGTTTCAGCTTCACATTAGCACAAGTAAGACTTGCTGAAATGGGCAAGTCAATATGATAGTGTTCCTAGCAGAGATCAAATAAGCACAGAAAGGCTGGCTTTGATCAAAAATGGAAGTTCAACTTTCCCCGGATGTTAGAGGTAGAGGATTGGCATGTTCACTTTGCCGAAAACATAATCATATGCCTAGGAAAGTCATCATCGGCCAAGCAACATGGATTGACTTATCTCACATGACTCAAACATGGCAGAGATTAGTGAAGCATGTAAAATGTGAGTGCCACATCAAGATATTCTGACTTGTGCTTGGAGGTGTGGTGCAGTGTCAGTGTTCTCCCCAGGATGTTTTGTATCATCAAAGTTCAAAGTTCATTTTTCTCCCAGTTGTATCAAATTTTGGTATAATATTATTGAATTAAAATTCTAGCTAGAATATTGCATCTGCTACAGAGACTCAGGCGTAGGTTGCTGTTCTTCACTGTGACGTATTCTATTGTGCATGGCTAAGCAGACTCACTCTGGTGGACAGTGTGGGATTCTCTCATCTCCTAAGCTAAGGAAGACTGGAATAGACTCTAAAAGGAATGCTGACATTTCATGGATTAGTAATGATGGCCGAGGATTGATGCATACTTTGCCGCAAGCACAGCAGCATCCTAAAGAAGCTGCCTTTAACAGAGCTATTTGGGTGAGCTTGATCAAACACATTCAGAGTTAGTCACATTGTAGTTAAGATGGAAGCAGATCTTTATTCCTCCAAGTTAGATGTTGACAGCAATGGCATTTCAGCAAGTGGTTTCAGCTCAGCCCAAGGCATTTCTTGGTGCTCTCAAGTGCTTAATAAGAGAGAAATAGCATCCACCGCCTACTCTGCACTGCTTTTTGAGCCTAGCAAGTTTGTTGCAGCTTCTTGCTTGTCAGATCTGCAACTTAGTGATAAACATCGGAGCATTTCATGCAAGAGCTGGTTCAGTGTCTTGGTGAAACTGTCTCAGATCCTATAAACCCACACCTACAGGAGTCACCTCATTTGCTCTATGCATAGATGAAACCTCTGATGTGTCTGTTAGTCTATGGCCTTTTTGTTGTGGGAGGGGAAAAAATTGTATGTTTGATTTGCATGATTAGAGGGCTATCACAATATCTGGCACCACAATGAAGCTTTGCAGTGATATGCAGCTAGATATGGCGCATCATTTTTGTTGACTGAGGTGGAGTGTCTAGACTCCTTAAGGACAAAGTTTCTTTCCTGGTTTCCAACTATTGCATTGCTCATTTACTTGCATTAGCTTGTGGTCAGGCAGAAAATGAAATTCAATACCTTAAAAAGTTCAAAGATATTCTCGAACAGCTTTACTGCTTCTATAAGAACTCGCCAATTCATAGAAACACAGCAGCCCATGTTGAAAAGCTTATTAGGCTCAGGTGCAGTTACATTCTGACTTGGCTACACTATTCGTCAACACACTCTAGGTATGGACACGTTTGCAAGATGGAAATGATTGTCACTACAAAAGTTTTTTTAACTGGAAATGATCATCACATCATTATTAGCTAGTAATACAACTGTGTGGTATCTGCCGATAAACCTGCAATTTTGTAGGAATATTGTGCTGATGTGATTAAATTGTCTGGGTAAAACACTGAACTAATTTAACAAGTACTACTATAGCCAGAAGATTGTGAAACATCCAGAGAAGTCGGGTTTTGGGCAATAGTATAAATGATGGTTTAGAACTTATATATAGTATGCAGTCTAGAGCAAGAGTCAGAAGTAGAGTTAACTTTCTTCTTGAAAATCCAATTCATTGTAATAATATGATTATTGTTGTCTAGCAGAAGATTCTTGGGGGTTTATTTCTCCATCAACCTATAAATTAATACTGATCTTAGTGGCTTGCTACTCACAGGTGTCAGTGTGAGGTAAAGTCATGCGTAATATTTTGTAATGGCAATTATTGAAATTACGCAAGTATTGTAGGTTTATTGAAAACACTTTGTTTTCACAGATGATGATTCTGATTGAAATCATGAAGAATGGGGACCTCAGAAACCACATTCTAGACATAAAGATGAAAAGGTTGTATACGCAGTAATTTTTTTTGTTTCTGTAATTATTTCTCCAACATTTTCAACTGACAACCTAATCAAATTCACCAGCCTATTTACTTTAATGAGGTTTATGTAGTTACACACGAGTAGTCACATTTCCCACTTTAAGAATTTCAATAAATCCTGGAAACATTATGTGTTAGTTCAAGTTTTGTTTATCCTTTCTATATTTTGAGAGCTATTTATATACTTTACTTTGTACAAATCTGATCACAGTACTCCTCTTTCTTCAGTTCCTTTGGTCCAGAACTACCTCCAACATTGCTGAGCTACTCACGCCAAATAGCTAGTGGGATGGTGTACTTGACCCTCAAGGATTTTGTCCACCGTGATCTTGCAGCCAGGAATGTCCTAGTCTCTGGCAGTGGGACATGTAAGGTGAAGCACCTGCAATATAGCATGTTTACGGAGTAATATAATAATATTAATCTTCTATATATTAAATATATGTCATTTACCTAAGCTTTTAAGTAGTAGACTTACATTCACACTTACTCTCAGCAAAGTGTCCAGATTCAGTTCATGTTAGGACATTGAGTCGACTATGCCATATGTAATTTACAGTCATAGTAGAAATACACACCACCTATCATGTATATTCTCTACATTGTTATTGAATATGATTTTGTCAAGATACAAATCATCATAAATAATTTAATGTGATCATCAAGTGCACCAGGTCTCTTCATTTAAGTTTCAGTATTTTTTTGGTAAAGAAGAAAAGAAACTAAAGAAGAAAAGAAACTTATAAAACAAAGCTCAAATCTTGGCTAAAACTCGTAATAGCATCTTCTTGGTAGTCAAAATAGTGATTTTTGCATATATTAGCTCAAAATGGATATACAATATGCCTTGAAATGTATTAAACCTGCTGATATAAGAAACGTAAATATTTACAAAAAACTAAGTTCAGGTGCATTTAAACCTTTCTTTGTTCTTCTTCAAGTACATGCATTATAGAAAGAGGACACTCCAAATTAAAATCTATCTTTTGTTTTAAGAAATAGTATACAATTGAACAAGTTGCCTTGTTATTTAGTTCAATAAAGTGTTATATTTAGTAGCTAGCTATTACAAGGGACATTGAAAGCCAGTAGAGCTTTTCAGACATTCCTGTCGCATTTGTAGATCTTGAATGGATAACTAATGCATATCACCATTTTAATTGGCTACTTTTGTAGTGTATTTTGATTTTTTATTATAATAACTTAGCTATACATATGAGAAGAAATTACCTAGGATACAGCTACCACATTCTAGAAGATAATACTACAGCTCCTTGTTACGAATAAATAAAATACACTCCTTGCTGTGTGTGTGTGCATGTGTCATTGTTGTTTATTTGTGTGTGTGTTTACCTTTGATGCATGGCCTACAACTTTGAATCTAGGATGCTCAACATTTTCACAAGGTGTACTTTTATACTGGGACAGATTTGGGCAGTTTTGAGTTAGGGGATGTTGGACTCCAAGCCAACTGAAAGTGTCCTTTGTAAATAACAGCACTGTAATTGCCATTGTGTTTATGGATTAACTTCCCCGTACATTTTCACATTTCCAAGGATAGCACATGAAGCAATATGGCACCATTAAGAACAAACTTTGCTAATATGGTAGAGCTAACATAATCAAGGAATTTGTTTCAGCCCATATAGCTATATTAGAAAAATACCAAATGGTGAAATTTACAGAGGACAACAATTATTGTCCTTAAAGTGTTCAATATTTTTTTAAATGAGTAACCATGATAGAGAGATATGTCTATCTGTGTGTGTGTGTATGTCTGTGTATCATAACAGCATAAAAATTGTAGTGCAACAGAGCGTGGGTGTCTCCACTAGTATACTATAAGATATTAATTTAGTAGAGTGATTAATCCTTTAGCATTAGTTCTTTTAGTAGCATAATTTCATATATACCTATTAGCAATAATAACAGCAGCAGTCAAGGCCTGCAAACATCCACAACTCCCAACAATATTTCATTCTCTGACTTGACTGTACAATGGTCTGTGTCAGCATCTGGGCTTGTGTTTGCGAGCTCTAACTAAAATTCGTTGGTAATTTCACTATGTGGCATAATTTTAGATCAGTCTTTGCCAAATCAAAACACACATCCACAGGTATATCCCTAAATAAAAAGGCCGACAATGTCAATGGCGTATTTCTGTTGATGGAAACGCTGTATATACATAGTATTATGGATCAAACCAAAAGTTAGTAGATGAATACTTAACCCATGCTTAACCTCTCCATAACAGAAATCCATTTGACTTCTTTTGGTGTAATACTGCTAAGAACAGACCAGAAATCAAAGTACTGGGTTACTAACTTGGTGTGGGTAATGACAATAATTATAACAACAACAACATCAATATTATAAATATTATTACTATTATTATTATTAATAGATTGCAGACTTTGGAATGTCCAGAGAACTGCAGGACAGTAATTACTACAGATCCCATGGAGGGAAGATCCCAGTCAAGTGGACAGCCCCAGAGGCCCTCCATTATCACAAATACTCAACAGCCAGCGATGTATGGAGTTATGGATGTGTTCTCTATGAGATTTGGTCGCTTGGATACAAGCCGTTCCATGATGACACCAATGCAGAGGTCAGCCTGTGTAAAACATTCATGTTACACTTATAAATCACTCCTAATTCTCTTTATTTCATTCACCTCCCAAATTCAAATGCTCCTTAATAGTACTGGAACTAGTGTATTTAAAATAATAACAGTAGTAATTATAAATAGTAATAATAACAATAATAACAACAATAACAATGACGACGACGACGACGACAACATCAACAACAACACCAATAATCAACTATTAAATAAAAAACAAAATCTTACTTGTTTGTTATAATTTGATCTATCCCATTCCCCCTACCCTCAAATAAAGCCACAGATTTGGTCTCAGAAGTTATTTAAATGTTGCTAAAGGAAAGCACCACACACAGGAATGGCACAGCACTTGTCATTAGCAGCCAGATATGCATGCACATAAATTTTTGCAATACCTCATAAATTCGAAAATGTGGCAATGTTACCAACGAGTTACACCAGCTCTGTTAGAATTCTCATAATGCAAGTAGTTTGCTAGCGAGGCTCACCCTAAAGAGCCAATGATGACATCAAATTTAATCTCAGATGTTATTATAATATTGACACTCTTGAACAATCATTGTATTCTTAGATTTCTACTGCAAGCATAAGCAGAGAAGTGAGTAGCCACTGCGGAAGCTAGGAGGAATAGGCCTGGTATGTCTTTTTTCATGATAATAATGTTAACAAGAGCATTCAGAGACTGCAAACCTATGTCATTCTCCAAAAAATTCTTTCACTATCAAAAGTATAATTATGGATAAAGTAGAAAAGTGGTTCGGGAGGGTCAGCTTCGCTGGCAAACTGTTTACATTATGCGAGCTCTAACCTAGCTAGTGTAACTTCTTGTCAGCTTTTTTTTGTGCATAATTTCTGAGCTATCATTTCCAAACCAAAATCTGATATATCTTACTCTAGTGAAGAATACCAGTTACAAACAATGCACCAGAACTTGGGTAGCAAACATGCATGCAAAAATAGCTTACAATGCCAAGTGACATGCTGTTTCAGGTGAGGGTATCTTCTAACAATGTGTATCGCCACCAAAAAAAAATTGGATTGATTCCTGTTCCATGCCTAACATTTGCATAAAATTTCATGAAGATCGATCTTTAAAGTTTTTGTGCAATTCTGCTAACAGACTGATAGACTGACTGACAGATAAACAAACAAACAGGGGTGAAAACATAACCTCCATAGTGTGGGTATTAATAAATGAATCATCATAAAATTAATGCTGAAGTCAGTTCGGTAAAATATTTATGTAAAAATATATGCTACATGTATATATATAAACTGAGGAAACATAACTGATTATTTTTTTAAATATTATTTTTAATATTATTATTATTATTATTTTTTTAATTATTATTATTATTATTATTATTATTATTATTATTATTATTATTATTATTATTATTATTATTATTATTATTATTATTATTATTATTATTATTATTATTATTATTATTATTATTATTATTATTATTATTATTATTATTATTATTATTATTATTATTATTATTATTATTATTATTATTATTATTATTATTATTATTATTATTATTATTATTATTATTATTATTATTATTATTATTATTATTATTATTATTATTATTATTATTATTATTATTATTATTATTATTATTATTATTATTATTATTATTATTATTATTATTATTATTATTATTATTATTATTATTATTATTATTATTATTATTATTATTATTATTATTATTATTATTATTATTATTATTATTATTATTATTATTATTATTATTATTATTATTATTATTATTATTATTATTATTATTATTATTATTATTATTATTATTATTATTATTATTATTATTATTATTATTATTATTATTATTATTATTATTATTATTATTATTATTATTATTATTATTATTATTATTATTATTATTATTATTATTATTATTATTATTATTATTATTATTATTATTATTATTATTATTATTATTATTATTATTATTATTATTATTACTATTACTACTACTACTACTAGTACTACTACTACTACTACTACTACTACTATTATTTTTTTATTTTATTTTATTTTTAATTTTTAAATTTTTTTGTAGCTCCCATGGGATCCATTTAGTGATTGCACATCTATTTTTGTAACATATCTATGTGTTAGCTGAATTGCATATACTAGAAGTAATGTTTATGAATGGGGATATCTCAGACTTACCTGATCTTTGACTTTAGTGACTGCTCCCTTAGTTCTCCAGTCAAAAGACTCTGGGTAGGGATCAGCCTTGAAAGTCTTGGTGTAGTTGCCAGCAGCGCCACTAGACTGGCATATACCAAACTTCTCGTTCCACTCAAGATCAGTCTGTAGGAGGAATAAATATAAAACTATTAACTATTATGAGACATACATTTTTTGGCTACGCCAATATTATTGGTGTTGGTATTATTCATAAATAAATAAAAATCAAGGTAAGATTCATTACATGGTTATATTCGTGTACTCATTTTTTCTACTTATATGCATTAGCGCAATAACCAAGGTTGATAAATAATATCACTTACCATGTCTGCAAAATGATTCACAGCCAAAGTGTAGCCAAAGACATGAGAGTTGAGGTTGTGGGCTTCAATGTATTTCTTGTTGGAGAGCCAGGTGAGATGACGGTCCAACTCCTCCAGGTCATTGGCATAGGTCTTCTTGTGCACTCCTCTACAAATTCATAGCGTGGCATACTATTGGCCAGGGAAAGACCTATAATGCTTAGAAGCACTACTGCAGAAAGCATCGTTTCTCTGGATCTGAAAGATGTGATGCTGAATTCCAAAGATGAAACAACTCGGGTTGTTATTTCTTGTGGAAAAAAAAAAAAAGAAAAAAAAAAGAAAAAAAAATTATATAAGGTTTTTTAAATATTATTATTATTATTATTATTATTATTATTATTATTATTATTATTATTATTATTATTATTATTATTATTATTATTATTATTATTATTATTATTATTATTATTATTATTATTATTATTATTATTATTATTATTATTATTATTATTATTATTATTATTATTATTATTATTATTATTATTATTATTATTATTATTATTATTATTATTATTATTATTATTATTATTATTATTATTATTATTATTATTATTATTATTATTATTATTATTATTATTATTATTATTATTATTATTATTATTATTATTATTATTATTATTATTATTATTATTATTATTATTATTATTATTATTATTATTATTATTGTTGTTGTTGTTGTTGTTGTTGTTGTTGTTGTTGTTGTTGTTGTTGTTGTTGTTATTATTGTTGGTGTTGTTGTTGTTATTATTATTATTGTTGTTGTTGTTGTTGTTGTTATTGTTATTGTTATTGTTATTGTTATTGTTATCGTTATCGTTATCGTTATCGTTATTATTATTATTATATTATTATTATTATTATTATTATTATCATCATCATCATCATCACTCTTATTGTTGTTGTTATTAATTCGACTATTACTACTGCTATTACTACTAATACTATGTACTAATACTATTGTTCTTCTTCTTCTTCTTATTATTATTATTACTGTTATTATCATACATGCACAGACCATGAAGAAGGTGGCCATTGGGTTCAGACTATCACCACCTCCAGGCTGCCCCAAAGCTGTTTATGATGTCATAATACAATGCTGGTATCATTATGAATTATTTTGTACCCAATGATACATACACCGAACAATAACCTTACTTTGATCATTCAGGCATCCCAAAGCTGATCTGCGCCCATCCTTCTTTGATGTGACAGTATCTTTACAGAAGCCAGACTTCATTCTGCTAAACTGGAACAATGAAGAAATAAATATGTATGGAGAGAATGCTAGGGTTCTAGGGGCACCTCTGCAGGCTGGACACCAGCTACATGCGGACCTGCAGAATGCATACTTGATGAGACCAGATAATCAGCAGAAAACTAAGGATGTCAAGTTCAATCCAGGGCAGAAACAATATGACGATATCTCCAAGCCAAGGGAGCAACAAAGTCAGCACAACTCTAAGCATATTACCCGAAGATGTGGATAAATCCAAGACAAGCCAGCAACAAAATGAGGACAACTTCAAGTTAAGCAAGTGCTGAGGAATAGCTTTGAACTCAACAAAATTAATGTCAATTAAGCTGATGGTAATGATGTAATGCAGCAGTGCACAAAGTGATAGAGAAAACAAGTTGTAATGATAGTTGCAGTTTATGTATGCACAACCCTGTTCTACCAATAATATAACATGTTGCTATTAGTACAGTGTAATGTATTTTTGTGTTATTTTTTTTTACAAAGACTTCCATAGAAAAAGTCACAAACAATTTCAGAGACTCGAACTCCCATATGGTATATGGAATTCCTAAGATTTCCTGAGACCTGCTATAGTTTTATTAAATGTCACGCACAGTACTGCATGTACACATGAGGCCAGTTACGTGATGGGGAAAGTTGTTTGTATGCACACTGACATATAATAAATGCATAGAGGAAATTGTTCGCTTTAAAAATAAACGAGACCCATTAGAAGAGAGCACGGATACAGGATGGTTAATGTATGAAGAAAATGTTTGCTTCCTAGGTTGCGCAGGTAATATCATGGAGTCAAAGGAGTTTTTTTCTTTTGATGTTCGAACTTCACTGGTTTCATCTCAAGATGATTCTCTCATGCACACAAGATCACTGCCAATGAAGTCATTATCAACCTATAGTATGTACACATGGTACAAATGAGGGTGTGATTCATCACAACTCAGAGCATACCCCAAAGTATAAAAGATCAGCTATAATGAAATTTGGTTGCAACGAATTCTCCAATAAAAACCTGAATTCTGGAGATCTCCAGCAGCATTCTGGAGATAACCTCTTCCACTAATGACCAAAATACGGCTTTTAGGAATTTTTAGAGGTTTAGAGTCTCTGCATTTTACCACAAAATGAGACTGTGCATTGCAACATTGCAAGCTAAAGGTCTTCACAACACATGCATGATAAATATCAACACATGGTATAGTGTATAAGACCTGAGAAAGACCAACATACATATATAGAAAAGCAAGCAACAGACTTCTGATAACGGGCAGTATTTTGTGTTGCTTTACACAGATGTATGCCCAACATCCATATTGACATAATTGATTATAACAACTACATATTGTAGAGAAAAAACTATATATAAAGGAATATAGCCCACACCTGAGTAAGAACATGGTACTGCGCCCAAACATAGCCAACTTTACAACAGTTCAATATTTAGTGTTGCACAAGTCAAACACTAAATAAAGCTCTGATCTATCACTATATCTATCACTATATCAGGAGCAGGATTGAGCTGCCTCTTCGATGTGATCTGGGTGGTATTGACAACTAAATCCTCTTTTGCCAGTCTTGCACTTTTCTTAGTTACTTTTTAACTCTTCTTCTAATAAACTTCCCTGCAATTAACTGACTGTGATCTATGTAAGTTTAGCTAGGTACACAGAGTAATCAGCCATTTGGTCATAATTTTATGTGAAGCTGAGCAGAGATGAGGTGAAGCATAAAGATTAAAATCCCTTTGCAAAACTTCTATGAGTAGGAAGTCGATCACTTGGAAGTTGACAAGAAAGAACAATAGCTTAAGATTATGACGTTAAATGAACAGTCCAATTCTCACTTAGAGCTAGCTAATTAGTAACTATAATATCTAACTACTCTGCTCATATCTCCCTCAATATTCAAATAGAATATTACCCAACTTCCCAGCAGCCCAATAAAAACTATTAAAATATGTGAAATTTGATCTTGTATCTATGTTTCCAAGAGCTTTCTTCTCAGACACAATTTGCACACAATGGGTCTACTTCTCCATTGGATATAATTATAACACCTGAAAACCTTATCATTGCAGCAGTAAATAAGACACACTAAACTAAGGGGTCGCAATACACAATAACTTTGCTCTGTGTATGCAGTTTTGAGCAGTTTTGGTTGCTGGTCATTGATCATTGGTCTGAATATGACCAGTGTCTTGGGCTTCTGGGCAGAGCCTGCTACCAATCGGTCTTACTGTGCATTGAAGCCAGCCCACTCAACTGGCCTGTCATTCCCATGGACTTGCGAAAGCCATGCTGCATCACGCTCCTGACTGAACATGAATCTGCGACTCTTTAGCGGACAAAGCTTTTATTCGAAGCAGAGGTGGGTTCACTTTGGAAGGCCCAGCATAGTGCTCCAGCTGTATACGTTGGTGGGTTAATTGCACAGAGGATGCCTCGTGTTTCTTGAGTCGAGGGATATTCAGCTGTATCACGCCAATGTTTCCTATGCTGATGATACCGGAAGGATGCTGGTTGAACTCCATGACCATGGCATGGGTGCTCTTCATCCCATTGGGCTTGCGATGTAAAAATCATAGTTGTCAGCCCAGCTGAAGATAGGGCCGATCTCCCTACTTAAGCCGAGTTTCTTGTGATAATCTGAATGGTTGTCCAACACAAACTTGGCCACTGACTCGGAAGCACAGCACTTCATCGTATGTGCTGGTGATACCATGCTCATTAAGAGTCTTGATGAGATCTGAACTACCATGCTTGTGGTGTAGTTTCACAGCGAGCCCGAGTGTAGTCTTGTTTCTGCCGGCACTGCAAATGCCCTGCTGAATGCACTGAGCCGACGTCAGGGTCAGCTTGGTGATGGCACCTTCTGATACAAGGCTAGATACTAGATTGAGAAGAGTAGACTGGTGTTCTCAATGGCCTTGTGGTAAGCATAGTCACTGAGGTTGTAGTCCCCAGGCCTAGGTATTGCCCTGACCTCATTGCAAATCATCCAGCTTCTCCAGCTCATCATCCTCACTCTTTCTATTGCTTTTTTGGCAATTTTGATAAACTCTCCAAGGCCGGATTTAAATCCAACTACACTTTCACAACCATTGATGTGGAGTAGAAGCAGCTTTTCACCAAAGTAGGATGTGATGCTGGACATTAACTGTCTTCTTGACACAGTACCCGAGGCAACGACATACATGGAATACAGCTCCGATGTCGTCCACGTCTCTGTCAAGTTTTCAGCCATCGTCATGACCACAGACCTCAGTGCCTCCACCACACGCACCAATGTCGAGGGGTATGACATGGGAACAACTCGAAATTTATTGTAACAGGGCACATAGTATTGTCCGTCAGCAGCAGGCAGATTAATGACCCATAACGAGTCGAACAGCTACATCATTAGTCCACTGATCCTGTCGCTCATCACAGAGGTTGTTCAAGTGTTGCTTGAACATGATATTACTACTACCTCTATCTACAGTTGTACACTGTCTGACCTGCACCCAGCAGTGTGGGTTCTTACTGTCTTTCGGCTTACACACATTCCCACACAACAGACAGTCTTGCTTGAAAACAAAGTCACTACATTGAGACTTCAACAACCTTTTGGAAACACCAATGTAAGTCCTTCTAGACTTTCTCTTTCCCAGTTCATTGTTTCTGTTCCTCGAAATATAGCTGCAATAGCATGATTTGTGAGCTAGAATATCACTTCCAGACAGAGTTCTGTACATCGTGCTTCACTTTGCTTATAGCGATGATCTTCTGCACAACCATGGTCTTAAATGTTTGTAGAGCTCCACTGGCATTACATGGACTAAACAGGCACGTGTCCCTTCCAGCAGACATGCCGACTATGATGGCCTGGGGGTATTGCAAGAATGATGTTGGGATGGTGATCATGCTGGTTCGTGACCCACTGAATTGAGGAAACAAAGTCAATGCAAAACATCCAATGATCCCTAGGGAATATCATATAGATATGTAGACATATCAAACTTACATGTACACTATACAACGATATATCTTAGCTCTGACCATCCCTTTTATAATAGAGTGCCAGGCTCAGAGCATGATGGGTTTGCTAATTACATTACAGCTATGTAACAACTAATTAGTACACAATACAAGTATCAATTGACTACTGGTAAGAAAGAGGTATTGCACAACCAGGTATGTCATTAAGATCAAAAATTGTAAATTGCCCGAAATTTTAGATGGCTATGGCTGCCATCTTGAATTCTGAGAAATGCTCTAGGTTACAAGTAGCAACCAAGCTAATTTTGCTCTCCTAACCATATAAAATACATTTCTATAAAAATAGTTTACAGTTATCAACATTGCAGGGTCTCGTAGAGGAAGCATAGGTATGGCAACTAGACTACATAGGAAGTACAGAGGTGGCAACTAGACTATATAGGAAGTATAGGCTTGCATATAGGAAGTATAGGGGTTGCAACTAGACTATATAGGAAGTATAGGGTTGTAACTAGACTATATAGGAATGTATAGGGGTGGCAACTAGACTATATAGGAAGTATAGGTGTGGCAACTAGACCATATAGGAAGTATAGGGGTTGTAACTAGACTATATAGGAAGTATAGGGTTGGGAACTAGACTATATAGGAAGTATAGAGGTGGCAACTAGACTATACAGGAAGTATAGGGGTGGCAACTAGACTGTATAGGAAGTATAGGGGTGGCAACTAGACCATTGTTGTAGATTCTACTCCCTTACTTCGAGCAGAACCCACTATGTCAAGGAATAGGATATAAAATATGTATCATCAATCACAACTTACAATATCCAACTCGGTCACATCTTAGCCCCAAGGCTGGTGCCTTTAAATAGGCTGCCAGCCCCGGGCCAGGTCAGACCTTAAAAGGTAATATACATACATTCACACTACATAATGTCCAATCAGGTTCTAGTGCACTAACTCTTTGATGTTTCACAGTTGGTTTCTGAGCTCGTACACTCTCTCTTGTCAGGATCTCTTTGTTCTACAATAAGTGTAGGCGGGAGATCCATGACATTCCCCCCCATCTCCTCCTGCAGTGAAGTTACTGTGTCGGATCCTTCTTCCCAGGCCTGACGGGACAGGCCATCAGCATTGCCATTGGCGGATCCTGGTCTGTGCCGGATGGTGAGAGAAAACGGTTGTAGACGTAGCGACCACCTCGTGAGCCGACCTCCGACATCCTTCATCTTGTCCAGGAAACGGAGGCAGCTGTGGTCCGTGACCACAGTGAACGGTACTTCGGTTAAATATACTTCGAAATGTCTGATGCTGTCTACAATGGCGAGGCACTCCTTCTCAACTGCCGCATAGTTCTTCTCCGGGCCGTTCAACTTCCGGGAAAAGTATGCCACGGGGCAGTCTCCCTGTGTCTCGCTGGTCTGGCTAAGGATGGCCCCAATGCCCACATCCGAGGCATCCGTCTGTAGAATGAACTCTTTGCTGTAGTCAGGTCCCTGCAAAACTGGGTTGGAGACAAGGGCGGTCTTGAGGGTGGTGAAGGCTTGCTCGTGGATGGACGTCCACTGCACCTTGTCTGGCTGGTCCTTCTTAGTTAAGTCTGTCAGGGGAGTGGCAATGGTGGCATAGTTCGGTACGAATCGGCAATAGTAGCCGGCGAGGCCAAGGAAGGAGCGGACGTCCTTCTTCTTTTTGGGTGTTGTGAAGTCCTGCACAGCAGCCACCTTGGCTGTGAGGGGCTTCACCTGACCCCTCCCGACTACATGTCCCAAATAGATGCACTCGGTCATGGCGAACTGACACTTTGCCATCTTCACTGTGAGCCCTGCCTCCACCAGTCTAGTCAGAATCTCATTGACGTGTTCCAGGTGGTGATTCCATTCTCTGCTGAAAATTACAACGTCGTCCATATAGGCTGAGACGTAGTGTGGCACATCTCCGAACAACGAGTTCATCATCCTCTGGAATGTGGACGGAGCCCCCACAAGTCCAAATGGCATCACTAAAAACTCATATTTACCAAATGGAGTTGTGAAGGCGTTTTTCGCTTTGGCCTCCTGGGCTACGGGCACCTGCCAGTAGCCTTTGGTCAAGTCCAATGTGGTGATGTAGCTGGCCCCCGCCAAGCCATCAATCAAATCTTCCACTCTTGGCATTGGGAAGGGGTCTGGATGGGTCACGGCATTCAACTTGCGATAGTCCACACAGAGGCGAAGTGACCCATCCTTCTTGGGGACCAGAACTATCGGGGCTGCCCATGGGCTTCTACTCACTCGGATGAGGCCTGCTCGCAGGAGGTCTCCAATTTCTTTTTTGACCGTGGCCATTCGAGCTTGGGGCAAGCGGTAGGGGGGAGAACTGATGGGTTTAGCATCAACCGTGTTAATGTCTATTGCTGCAACAGTGGTTCTCCCTGGCTGGTCCTGGAACACTCGGCTGTGTGCGTCCAAGAGTCTGCTCATCCCGTCGTGCTGCTTCTGTGAGAGTTCCTCATTGATGTGGGGTTGGTGGGTTGTAGGTTGATCATTCCAGGTCGTGATCTCCTCGAACTCGGTCAGTGGTGGTTGGGATGTCTCACTGAGAAGACAGACCGCTGATGGTGACTCCCACCTGGCCAACATATTCACATGAAATGTTCTGTTGCTCCTACCTGTCTTGACCTTATATGTAGTACAGCTTAGTTTTTCTGAGATAGGATACGGTCCTTTCCACCTGGCCAGCAACTTGTTGGATGACGAGGGCAGTAGTACCAGGACTAGGTCATCCACCTGGAAGCAGCGTTCACGAGCTGTCCTGTCATACCAGGTCTTCATTTTGTCCTTCTCCTCCAATTGAGTGGTGCAGGCCAGGTCTCGAGCTGCCTCCAACTTCTCGTAGGTGTCGAGTAGGAAGGAGACAACACTCTCCTTACACTTGGTCGGCTCCATCCACTGTTCTTGCAGCACGTCTAGTGGCCCTCGGGGATTCCTGCAAAAAGTAGGTAGGGAATACTCTTGTGCCACTGCCCTCCAAACCTCTCAACATACTTACGGAGTCCACTCTTTAGGGTCGCATTGTAGCGCTCTACCATTCCGTTCGTCTCTGGATGATAGGCTGCAGTCTTGATGTGGGACACCCCGAACATCCGTAGGAATTCCTCCATCAGTTCGCTGCAGAAGTTGGAGCCCCTGTCAGTGAGAATTTCGTCAGGGAACCCCACTCTGGAGAACATCTCCACCAGAGCATCTGCAACATCTCGGCTTGTTGTGGTCTTCAGCAGGAAGGCTTCTGGATAGCGTATCCCATAGTTGCACACGGTCAGAATATATCTATGGCCCTCCTCTGTCTATGGCAGTGGACCCACTATGTCCATTGCCAGCCTGCTGAAAGGTTGTGAAACAACAGGTAAAGGAATGAGTGGTGCCTTACGTACTATTGCCTTGGCTGTGTGCTGGCAGGTTTGGCATCTCTTGCAGAGGTCTGCTACTTCTCCTCGGATGCCTGGCCAGAAGAACCGTCTCAGTAATCTGTTAACAGTCTTGGTTCTCCCGAAGTGGCCGGCCCATGGTGCCAGGTGTGCCATACGCAGAGCCGTCTCTCTGTATACATCGGGAAGTACAATCTGCTGCACCATCTCTGTCTGTTTTGGGGGCATCCATTCTCTCCACAGGATGTCATCCTGATAGAAAAAGGGTGAGGTGGGGACAGCACTTCTCCTCCTGCAGATCTCCAGAGTGGGGTCGCTCTCCTGGGCTTCTATTAACTGATGTTTCCCCCCCTCCAGTGGCACCTGCTGACCCCATCTCTTGGCATACCTCTGGCGAGCCTGTCGCTTATGCACCTTTGCTGTCTTGTTTCTCTCAGATGCTTTCTTGAACAGGTCATCACTGAAATCTGGCAGGTCGTCCATTCCTGTGCTGGGGGTGAGTTCCTGCTCGGCTGCCAACTCGATCTCATCCTCCTCTGTCTTGTCAGTAGAACTCGGTTCTCCCTCACTGTTGGAGTGAGATGAAGACGGGTGGGTACTCTCATCACTGTCTGATGGGGGGTGGCTAGACCCACTGTTTCCTGACTCAGTAGAGGTACTTATTTCTTTATAATTAATCACTCTACAACACTTACGTCTCGGCTGTTTTCTCTTAAGTTTGTTCCGAGGGGTTGTCTCTATCCATGGTGTGGTGTGGGGTACCAGGGCATGCAGATTGGGGATGTCCACTCCCAGGATGGCATCATACCCCAGGTTGGCATTCACTGCCATGGGTAGTTTGATCATCTTTCCCTCGACCACCAGGGTAATCATCGTCCTCGAGTATCGGGTTGTCCTCTGGTTCGGTCCCTGAATCTCCACCGCTCCTTGCTTGGTGTAATTCTCTGAGAGCCATCTAGGGTGCACCTGCGAGATATTGCAGGCAGTGTCCACCAAGAGGTTGCTGACCTCCTGCCCTCCCTGGATAGACAATAAAATTTGGGTTAGGGGTAACCACACTTACCAGGCATGTCTTTTTGGGGCACTTGGATGCAATATTCCCAAAGTCCTGGCAGTAGTAACAGCGGGGTCCCTTCACTGGATCATAGCTGGGCAGTCTGGGCATCTCTGGCTTGGTGGTGGGGTCATTTCGGTAGGATAGTCCCGGTCCTGTGTTCTTGGACTGCTCTGGTCTGTTTGAGTTCCACTTCTTTGGTTCTGTCTGCTTGGGCTGGCTGAGGATGTACTCATCACCCAGTCGGGCTGCCTTTGCTGCTGTGTCAGGGTTCTGAGTTCTGACCCAGCTCTGGACTGCTGGGGGCAATAATCCTAGGAGCTTCTCTTTGATCATCAAGTCTTCCAACTCTTCTTTGCTCGCCGTTTCCTTTGTCCACGCTTTGAATGTCAGTGCCAGTCTCTGCCACAACTGCTGACACGTCTCCTTTACTTGCATCTCCATGTCCCGCCATCGCACTCGATAGTGGCTGCGGGTGATACCATGGAAGTCCAGCAGCGCAGTCCTGACAGAGCGGAAGTCAGATTTTGTGTCGACTGGCATTCCTTCCTGGAAGCGGAGAGAGGCTGGGTCAAGGAGGGGGAGTAGGTTGGCCAGCCAGTAGTCGGGGTGCACCTCGAACAGTTGCATCTGCCCCTCGAAGCTATTGAGGAAGGATTCCAAGTCACTGACGTCTGTCAGAGCTGCCAGCTTGGGGACGTCCCTTCCCGCTCTCCTCCTATCCCTGGCCGCCATCCGGGAGGTGTCCTCTTCTCTTTCCCGGCGTCTCTCTTCTTGTGAGGCTTGGAACAGTGCGGTCCAGCTCTCCTTTTCCTGCTGTCTAACATATTCCATCTGAGCCAGGTTCTGTGTTGCTGATGCTTGGCTGGCCCTGAACATGGTCATCCAGCGCTCCTCGTCCACGTGTCTCTTCTCCTCCTCGCGCTTTTCTCTCTGCTCCTCACGCTTTTCTCTCTCAACTGCTAGTTCTCTGGCCTCTGCTTTGTCTCGTCTTTCTCGCTCCTCTGCTCTCTCTCTGGCCTCTGCTTTCTCTCATTTCTCGGCCTTTTCCCTGCGCAGTTCCATGGAATCCATCATCATCAGGATTTGCCCCATATCACACACTGCAGGTGGAGTTGCTGTGACAGTGGACTTCTCACATGAAAAGTCAGTGGTCCTGTCCTGCGTTTCATACTCGGATAGGTCAGCCTCAGCTTTGGAGCCCTTGGTTGTTTTACTTCTCGTTGCTGACATCTCTGATTAGCTTCTCGAGACAGAGTCTGTTGTGATTAGGGAACGTCTCCTTGCCGCTGCCACCAGTGTTGTAGATTCTACTCCCTTACTTCGAGCAGAACCCACTATGTCAAGGAATAGGATATAAAATATGTATCATCAATCACAACTTACAATCCAACTCGGTCACGCCTTAGCCCCAAGGCTGGTGCCTTTAAATAGGCTGCCAGCCCAGGGCCAGGTCAGACCTTAAAAGGTAATATACATACATTCACACTACATAATGTCCAATCAGGTTCTAGTGCACTAACTCTTTGATGTTTCACAGTTGGTTTCTGAGCTCGTACACTCTCTTGTCAGGATCTCTTTGTTCTACAATAAGTGTAGGCGGGAGATCCATGACAACCATATAGGAAGTATAGGGTTGGCAACTAGACTATATAGGAAGTATAGGGGTGGCAACTAGACTATATAGGAAGTATAGGGGTGGCAACTAGACTATATAGGAATGTATAGGGTTGGCAACTAGACTATATAGGAAGTATAGGGGTAGCAACTAGACCATATAGGAAGTATAGTGGTGGCAACTACATTATATAGGAAGTATAGGGGTGGCAACTAGACTATATAGGAAGTATAGGGTGGCAACTAGACTATATAGGAAGTATAGTGGTGGCAACTAGACTATGAGGCAATGTTTTACTCTCAGAGCACTTCCACGTTAAAGTGAAACCATTTGCTGTCTTCAGCTAGCACTGTAAGCACTGTAGCTACTCACTTTTTAAGGCTTTTGTAGAAGACAATGATGCTTGCCATCGTAAACCTCACCATTTCAGGAAAGCAGGTGTTATTCTAGTAGAATAGGGTTAGATGCAGCATTGCCAGCCAACAGCTCATGTTGGATTTTACTGTGCGAGCTAACTGTTGTTGATGGCTTCCAATTTCACTTTCGTCATGAAACATGAAATTCCTGCATGCATGGATATGTCTACTATCAGCCCTAATGAGTTAAAGCTGAATACCTCCTCTCATCATCCCATTACTCTGCTAGCTGCTGCTCAGGTGGACAGCTACTCAGCTTACATGTACTGACAGTTATTGTATTTCATATTCAAGTTCTGTTTGTTCATGCTCAGAGAACGTGCCCCAAACTAACTCCTACTAACTTGTATGCATGCAGGTAACCACCGGTGGGTTTTATTTGGAAGAACATGCGTGTGAGGTGGAGAAGTTCTTTACGAAGAACCCATGGGCAGTGGCTAATAGGGTGGTGAAGCAGAACTGTGAGGCCATCCGGCTCAACGCAAAGTGTCTGGAGAGAGACAGGGAAGCAGTGAAGGAGTGTCTTGCTATTCAGTAACAGTGTATTCCCTGTTTACTGCAAGTGTGGAACTTGATGGAGGACTCCATTTTACATTACACTCCTCATATTTGTGTAGATATTTATATACTTATATAGTACATAATGTTTTGCTGCTTCAGATTGTTATTAACTATATATGTGCTCCTTATTCTAGTGCTCTGCTCTGTTCACATTCACTTTGCTAATGGAAGCTACATGCAGTCACCTGAAGCCTCTACAAATAGAATATTTGATGTATTAGTGGATATTGTGCCAACATCCCAGAGGTCCATTTGAGCTAAGCACAGGCATCGGTCTACGGCACTTCACTAGGGAACTTGGCACAAAGTTCCCAACATAAAATAGCTGACACGTGGATGAAGTTTTGTAGAGGTCTGGTGGACATATGACAAAGATGGATTGATGGAATGTTTGGTGGATAAAATCACAATTGAGTATAACGAGCACTGCAACTATCCTAACAACATACAGAACCAAATATATCTACAAACCTTGTGCCACTTCACAGAAACAGGACATAACATGGACCCCAACTTGCTGGAAAGTGTGGACCTTGGACCTTTTCTGGTAAACCTCCACATCACAATGCAATCCCAGCAGTCTTTTCAGGAGTTTGCCAACTCTGCTATTTCCAGCTCATCTTGCAGAATGATAGTTAATACTTAGCCAGCGAATTTGTCATGTATAATTACAAGTTATATACTCTAGTCTTTTATTTAACAAGATAATGACAAGGTTGAATCATAATGGGAGAGTATGTGCACAGCATGCAAGGCACATGACTGCATTCTGTGTGGTGTACAAGATTTTACTTGTGGACGATATAGCTATACCTGTGCTTGTATATCAAGAGCTCTCTAGCATTATCATAAGAAGAAGCGGAGCATCAGCAGGAGTTGACAATTGTCTGGAATTTTGGAATAGAATGAGTATTTAGAGTTATCTCATTGGCAAAGTGAACGCAAATGAGACTAGCTATAGTGAAATAGAATGAGCCACACCACACGTGAGGGCTTCAGCCAGAAAGGAGCCTGAACACCCTCCCCCCAACAATCTCAATCCATTCTGGTCCCCCTACTAGGTCTTCTAGCACAGCTCAGACAATCTCAAACCATTCTAGCTAGGACATAGTTCAGACATTCCAACCCATTGAGTCCCACCCTTCTAGGGCTGTGCTGGAGTTGTGCCACACTGGGATTCTAGGTTAACCCGTGGATTTGTCTGAAGAGCGAGATGAAGTTATCCGCAAATCTCTAAAAGCTGTTCTTCAGGGGAAAGCTACAAAATCATTTTATGTACCCTGGAATTGTTCCCAGTCCCTTCACTCTGACGAAGGAGCCATTCCAACAAATAAAAGAAATTTGACGTGGATCGACCTGTCACAAAATAACTGCACCCAGCTAGACCTCAAATATAGGGACGATCCTTTACCATTCACGAATCATACTTCCGTTTGGTCCCAAGACGGGATCAAGTGCAATAATAATTTGGTTCTAAGTATTGTGGTTGCTCTATATATATATGTGCACATAGTAAATATCTGCAACGTAAGTTTAATTCTGCAAACTGATTCTATTGTGAAAATAATGAAAATGAATATGCATAATTTTATTAGTTCTTGTTTGGAGACTAAGTGGTATATATGCAGCACACATATATCAGCTATTTTAATGATGTTTTATCTTTTTTAATGGTCGTCAGGTCTTCCACATTCCGATTATGTTTGTTGCTAGGTAATATGGGGATGTTGTACAGACCAATTGGACATCTTGTTGAGAAATTTAATTAACCGTGTACTTGACTTTCGCCCGGTAAGATCATTAGCCATCATCTGGTGTATGGCATGCACCTGTTGGACCAGGCCTACCACTGATGTAAGTATATGGAACCCCAAATATATCAGCGGAACCCCCATTACACACATGCTGTGATGTATACTAATGGAGTTACACATTTTAATATACTCGTCCTAATCTGCTACAGCCACATCCACAAACAAACAGTACTAGGACTTGGATGAACTTGACTTACTATGTCTTTACAAACACTAATGCTACATGTGTGTCTGGTACATGTAGGGATGCCCAAGCTGATCAATCAGCAAAGTAGTACAGCACAGGCTCTTGGCTACTGGTATTTGTTTTTGCTCATTCAATACTTCTTGCACATGTGGCCAGCTGGACCGGCCCTTCTCCCTACTTCATGCAATACCTCTTGTATATGTTGCCAGGCCGGATCGGATTCTTCTTCCAACCGCATGCAACACAACCATTGATAGACACAAGAAGAACAATAATTTGGTTATATGCAGTACACTAGGATTAGCACATGTAGATAGGCCAATTTAGAAATTTGAAGAGGAACAGAGGCAGGGAAGTATTTACATGAGATTCATCATGTGCATTGACACTTGCTCTTGAGGTTTACTAATGATATAAGTATGTATATAATGCATTAATGTTCTCTCTGGACTAAATTCATTTGTAAGTCAACATTTAACAAATACACTTAAAATTATTGTGCCAATTATTAAAGTTCCTTTATTATATCAATGATGACCTTGGCACTATCCTCCCAATTTCCCTCCACACATATCTGCAACAGACTTTTGAAAGTTGTGCTGATAGCAGAAGTTCTCCAGGCTTCTAGAGCGGCCCCCCTGCAAATATATAGAGTGCATCTCTAATACCACATCCACAAGCTGAACACAAATATTTAGCCTTATAATACCTTTGTTGATAAGGATTGTCCCTATTATTAGCCTTGATATCCCACACATGTGGATTCAAGTCCAAGTCTAGAAGATCTGGCATGTCATCCCAAGAATTAAATTTTTGAGAAATTCGACGTAGATGTCCATCTTCCTTTATTTGAACATCTAAGCCATCACGCTTTACCGTGGGGATTTTGGCCACGAAATCCTCATATTTCTACAGCAAGAATGATAATAACAACTGAACCAACTAGAGGATGGTGTTGCTAACTTGTTCCTTGGTACTGGTGGTGTCTGCAAGGGTGTCTGCTGCTTCTGCTTCATGTGTTCTTGTACCACCTACAGCATCAACAGCAATGCAGAACAATGAGTGGATTACTTGTGTGAATGTACCAATAGATACGTCTACTTATAATACAACTAAAAATAAGAAGCATGTGTATGCTCACAAATCTAAACTCGGATTGTTTAGCAACACTACTTGTAATCAAATCAGCTAAACAACACTAACCAACATTACTAAATAATGCACACCCATTAAATCTTCTACCTACAATAGCAACCTGGTTGATGTTTTTTAAAAGAGGTGTTCAGTTAGATGCATGGAAACATATAGCTTCCACATACCTACACCCATAATTATAGCCCAGCAATATACAGTAAAAGCTCTAATTATGTGCCATGAAAAAATAATTCTTATTCTGCTGTGACCCATAAATGGAAATTGTTCCATCATGAACGTGATCCAACAATACAAAATGAAGCTATTTAGAATAATATATTCTGTCACATCATATGATGTTAGGATAATTGAGATGAGCCTAAAGTACTACCTTGCAGTGTTTTTAAAAGTGATTCCTCCAGTATTGACCATCGACTTTGAAGCCAAGCCAGCTTCTAAAACCTAAGGTAGTGATATGAGGACCTGGAAGGCCACAGAAATTTGTTGCTGTTCCTTGCCTAATGGATGGTGAGCTTCAAGCTTTTCTATTCATGAAGCAAGCAGGAGTAACACATAATGGTACAGCACAGAATCTAGCTAGAGTTGAGGAAACTATACTTGTCATGAAGACTGTCATTTTACAAAGCCGTTATACTTATTTTACCGATTTGATCCATATACTCTGATAGACATGATAGCCTTTATTAAAGTAATGTGGATTACATAAGCATGATCAACTCTCTGTATAAAAATAGCTAAAGCTAAATATTCAAACTTGTCTTATTCAATGGCTAAAATTTTCATGGATATTCGACAATATTTTTGTCAGGCCCCTTATACCCTGGGCCACCTACTGCTAGTGTTAGAGACTCTAAGAATGGAATAGAGAACTTAGTGACTGATTGCTCAGTAGCACCACTTCCTAAAAAGCAAAATATCTCTCAATCTTCAGCTACTTCTAATAAAGTGCGCCGCTTTAAGTTTCGTCCACTTGTGAGTATCGGGATGTACAACATGAAATGGGAAGATTTGTTCCCCTGGCTTGAGTTCAGTGAAGACCACCTATGGTGCTTTCTGTAAAATATGCTGGAAACGGGGGAAACCTCAAAAGAACCGGAGGTGCATAGATAACGAAGCCTTTAAAAAAAAATGGAATAAGGGAATCGGGAAAAAATGCGAGCTCATTTCCATAGTGATGTTCATGTGCAGTCTTGTGTAGTAGAATCAGCAAGTTCCAGAGCAGAGGAGGAGGGAGCTGTAATTCAACAGCTGCAGAATAGGAGAGGAAGAAAAGCATGGCCACATATTGCTCATACTACCAACTTTGATGAATTGGTTGGTGAAGATCTGAGAAACCAGTCGAGAGTGCTGAAAAAATTCTACATGCATATAAAAAGATACTACTGTAAATAGAATTTATGTCAGCAATTGGCCAGTGGATCGAGGAACTCCTCTTGAGTGTATTGATGAGCAGAGTTCGACAGTTTAATGGCTGATGAGTGTACAGACACAATAGAAGAACTTCTATCATCTGTTGTTGGTCTGAAAAGGGAGTAACAATAGAGCACTTCATGAATATTACCATCACTTTAAAGAAGACTAACTTCCTGGAAAGAAAAGTGGAGTTCAGAGTAGCTACCAAGGAAATTTTCCCCTCATGCATTGTTTGTGCAATGCCAATGCCGTTGCCTCAACTTGCTTGTGTTCAAACTGCTAACTCTACTCTAGAATTAAGCATGTATTTGACATCACTATGGAAATTTTTCCACTGTTCCCCTAAAAGAAGTGAGTCACTAGAAGAGATTCAGCGACTACTCGATATGCCTGAGGTTAAAACCCTTCAGATACCCACTTAGTTGAGGAGTATTAGTTCAAATGCCACTATAACCTGGAACAAATCCGTATCAAGCTGTTTTTTTTTTACAGGTAGCTAAAAGTGTCCTTAAAAACATATCAAAAGTCCAGAAAAATCCAAGAAGAGTGTTTTTCGTAATTTCAATTTTTTGGAACACCTTTTTTCGATCAAACAGAAACATGATTTTGTGAATTATATTGGTTCAATTTTTTATTTTAATTTTTTTTAGCAGAAAAACATATTCAAAGACAATGTACTCCAAATTGTGTCTTTAGAACTGCACATAGTGTGTTGGTGAGGAGGGGAGGGGTTAGGGTGGAGTTAAAGGGTATTACATTATTATTCGTCTTGCTTCTCTTGTTGCTCAGTGTGCTGTTGAGCGATGTTAGTACAAGTCTGCCCGACGACACAGATGGTGCACGTGGGGCTGCATTTCATTCCTAACCTCCTGCAGCTACAGCTTTTCCCACATCCTGTTTTGCAGCCGCAGGATATCAACTTTAGCAGCTTATCTGGTGCTACAGCCTGCTCTGTCATATGTGGCTGCAGAATCCCATTCTCCTTCATCCAGCCCCATTCAGTTCCCTTCCCATACACTGTTGCATGGTGTGATATGTTCTATATGAGTGCTGCTTCGCTGCCAAGGATGTAGGGGGAAGAGACTCCATTTTGAAACAACTAGATAGCTTTGAGTTGCGGATAATCTTGAAGTAGCGAAGGAATCTTTCTCTGTTCAGAATAGATTCAGCGCAGTTGTCGTAAAGCCTCAGGAGAAAGCGTTCCCTAGCTTGTTCAATTTCTTTGTGATGCTTCCTTCACCTCAAGCTCTTGCAATTCTGTTTCTTGACCAAATTCCAAGCAGTTGTTTTGCCTCTGCTATAGGGTGCAGAAGTAGTGTCACATCCACTAAGAGCATGGATAACCACGAGGAATTCCCTCTGGGGAGCAGTCAGCTTCCCCTGCAACTCCTGAATGCTGTAGAGAACAACAGGATGAGTATCTACCTGCAAGTATACATCCCACACAGGCTGACACTTCTCCACCAGCATCACAAGTATGTCAGTATCGTTTCCTACCACTACCACATGCTGATTGTTCTCTGAAGCTGCTAGAACTGCTGTTGCTACAATGAGATGATCAGCATCTCCTTCAGCATGCTTTGCGGAAATTCCGTCATCATCAAAGTGTTCCTTTAACTGCTGAATTAACCTGGCTTTATTAAAGCTGTTTCCCAAAAATGACTCCTGCTTAGTTACAGCCATCATTTCCAAGTCAAAGGAAATTTTTCTTGACGCTGATTTAGCAACTCGAACCTGGCATGTAGAGCTTTTTGTGCAGGTGCTGCTCTCGTACCCATCAAACACCACAATTACATTTCTCCCAATGCTCCGAATCACATACTGCAGATAATCTACCGGTAGGTAGCACGAGAGGGCCTCTGAATTTTGTGTAAGAGATATCCACCACCAATAACATAGAGAGGCTCACCCTGCACGGCATCTCTGATTTAAACTCCCTCCTTTAGTATGGTCCCTAAGACACTTTTTGTGGCTGCCCGCATCACTCCTCTTTTAAATAGAGATGCAGGCTCAGGTCAGAGCTCAAACTTAAGCAATTCCTCCATTTCCTCACTGCTGTTTAGTACACAAGTTATCCTGTTGAAGAGGAGTTGGGGATTGATAATCCACCACCTCTCCCCTCAACTGAACTTTATTCTTAGCACTCTTGAAAATTGTCACTTTATTTTTTCTATGGAGACTCATTGTAAATTCTTTTCCCGAGATGGCATCAGCTGCTGCTTTCCCAATGCTAAAAGCTTCCTCACAGTTAACAGATGGATCAGGCACAACTCCATTTTCTAAGCAGACTAAGCCATTTATTGCAAAAAAGCTGTGAGCCGATAACCAATTGGAGAAACTAACCAGATATTCTGCATCTTGTGTCCTTCTAGATGGCCACATATCCTTGTGCTGGGTTGAGCTCACCCCCAGAGACCTTCTCCAGATAGTTGCATATTGGTATAAAGTGAGGCAGGGAGTTCACAAAGCGGGAGAGGCTACTGTCTGTTATGTGCCTTCCATGTATTAACCCCTCAGCTGATTTAAGGAGTCTTGTTCAATGGTCTGGTCACTGAAGTTCCCACTGAAGAATAGATCTTTTCTCCTTATGGTGAAATAACCCTTGGTGGTATACATCTCATACTCTTCCATGGGCATCTTCTCCTATAATTTTTCCATCTGTTGCACGAAAATCCTCACACTCTTAGCATATGCTAAATGCCCAGCAGCATGGAAGTAAGGTATCATCATCCTCAGGAAGAATAGGTGCTAAGCAAAATAACCTGCTCTTTCAGCAAAAATGAACATGCGCAATAGGCAGGTCTGGTACAAGTAGAATTTCCAGAGCTTGAGAGTTCTGCTGTCAGTGGTCTTAACTTCAATGAGATTGCTGAGCTTATCCACCATATTTCTCACATGTGCTGTATTGTGCACAGCCATCCCTAAAATTTAGTAATACATGTGTTATGATACATCCTAAGATGAACATTTACAGCAGCGAGACTTAAAACAATTCTCACCTTCAACATGTCCTTCCAATATGTCCTGCACTGTCTTCTTCATCTGCTCATCTATACCTATACCCTCTGCTTCAGAAACATGCTCCTTTGTTAGAGCAGCAGAGGTGAGGATGTGAGCTCTGAGTGCTCTAGCATAATCATGCCCAGTCAGCGTATGTACTACAGTGTTAGGAGAATACACAGTCTCCCACAGCTACTCCAACCCAGATCCAGCCATAATATTACCCATAGCACCCATGAATGACATGACTGTGTGAAAAAAAACCTAGCTTGGTGAAAAGAGAATTCAGCTCATCTGGCTTGGCTGCTAGGATCTCCGTTGCCTTCATGTATGGCGGCTGATAAAATGTGACAGGGCAGCACTTCAGATTATTATCCTTGCACTGCTGCTGTGTGAAGTGGAGTGCAGTTTAGAGAGTGCGTGGGATCTGTGGAATTCTCCTCAATAAAAGGCAATATAACAATATGGGACTGCTCATAGTTGCCTCAACAAACTGCACTCTGCCATGAAGCCATTGTAGAAGGGTTTTGGGGAGACCTCCCTGCTGAAGGTAACCCTCCAGAGACAGTCCAGTGTATTAGCCATACTAAGAGTAGAAGGGGAAGAGTTGGTTAACTGCAGAGGAGAAAACACCTGAAAGGAGAGGGCTGGTTTGGGTGGCTTCTTGTAATCCATAACATTGATGGATCCAAATCTTCCATGCTCTTCTAAGGATGGAATCTTTGTAGATCTTTTTATCACTTCCTCTTCAGGGCAACTCTTAGGTGTAACAACCTCTATACCACCGAGGGAGTGAAATGTTCCATGCCCAGTAGTAGTCCTTATGTTCTTGTCAGCATTATCCCAGGCAACTTGCGTGAAATTAAGTTGTAGAGGGGTCACCTGCATCTAAGAAGGCTGCATTTAGCTTTTGGATATCATTATACCATCTGCGAAAGTTTTTTTTTGTTGGTACTTGAGCCATTTTTTGGGACCATTTTTGGCCCATAGAGAAAACAATCAATGAAATAATTCTTGTAGGAGCTTAAAAGTGCTAAAGAAAGTACTTGGCAGGTGAAAATGGGGGTAGGGATAATAATCAAGTTTCTATCACTAATAGTTGTGTTTTGCCCTGGGGGTGTTCCCCCAAAAATCAAAATTGCGAAAAACACTATCCTTGGATTTTTCTGGACTTTTGATATGTTATAAAGGACACTTTTAGCTACTTGCACTCAAAAATCCAGCTTGATACAAATTTATTCCAGGTATTTCTCTAATGGCACCGGACTAACTAGTTAACACATGAACAGTGCGTAAAAGCAGTGCCACAGTGGTCGCCCTTAACAAAATATAATGCACATCACATGCACCAGAAGCTCTGGGGCCAGATAAAGCCCTCTCCAAGCATTTAACTGTGGCAGATGTTTTTGTGAGATTATGCTTTACCACAAGTAACTAAGTTGAGCAGAACCCTTCAAGGTCTGACTGCAATATCAAGCCTGGTTGAGTCTACACTACTAACACTGAATGTTGCTTCAAAGCAAACTAGGTCTTGCAGATATTGGATGAAGTTGAAGATCTAGAGGCAGCTACGGAAATGAAAGTTAAAATGGAAAATGTTATATGCTTCTGGGAAAAAGTAGCTAAACCATTTCATAATGACTTGACAAGCAACATCAAAAGCCATTTTTGCACTCAAGGTGTAGTATTATCCTTTAGCAGCTTTGATTTTAGGAAGCTTCACAAAATTTGATTGTCCGGATTGTGCACCACATGGAAAAGATAGGGTGGTTGGCCATTATGGAAAAGAAATGGTTCCTAAATCTATTGAAGGTGAAAAGTTTACAAAACATGCATTGGATACTGTGGCATAACTCATCACCAAGCAGCCCAAAGAAGACCTACAGAGACAGCTAATTTCTAATGAAATGCTAGTAACAATGTTTCCTATAGCCCCAGATGTGTCATTGATGTAGGAGGCATAAACACAACATTCTCCATCACATCATCGACCCTGGTGAACACTCCATACATATTATCTGCATGTGACAATTAACAACTCTAATATCATTAATCAGTGCTAATCACCAGTGGAGACCTAAAAATATGGGGCACTTTAACATCAAAGATTACACTAATATGCTAAAGAGAACACATACACATATACTACATCTAATATCTTACATCTGGAAAATGTAGCAGAATATTGGGTGGGGTGATATTAACTGGTTTGGAAATTATATTTAGTTGATTGTTATGTGTGATGAAAAGTGTGGTTATGTCTAGCAGCGGTGAGTCATCTTGAGGATTCATGTCTATGAGGAAGATTATAGCTACTCATAACCGAGGAAATATTTGGGGATGTTTAGAATCATATGCAAAGGCAGTGTTGTGAAGGAACAACACCATCAAACATGTAGCTACCTCAGAAGATATCCACTGCTTGTTCTTTGTCTGACAATGATGAAACCATTGTTGGACCTCTCTCTCTAGTTTGAACAGCATCAAATTATGCTTACAAAGCCTGCCATGGACCTCACATTCCTGTCTACCTTAAAATTAACCTCAAACTGCTCTTGCTCTCTGCTTCATCAGCCCAATCAAATCCTTCAACTTCATCTTTGACTCATCTGACCCAAACTTTTGATTCAGCTTCAGCTCATACTTATTCAGGTTCTCATCCTACCAACCCAATCTCTCAACATTCCTCAGCATATCTACTAGCAAAATGATCAACCTGCCTTCCTCCAATCCCTCTAGTCCCCATTCATAATAGTTTATTTTCCTCTCTCCTTTTCTCCAGCTTCCTTCCCCTATAGATAGCCAAACATTGCCACCTCAGCCATATTATTACTCATCCTAACGATACTTTAGCCTCTTGATTCTTACAAACTGCTTGTCCATCACATATTGGCTGCATGTTTTAGGCTTATCCTAGCCAGGAATTTGTAAAACCAACCTTCCTCTTTCAGCTTCTGTCAAATCATTCATTCACCTCATCCATTGACTAACCTAGCCACTCTTCTACTTTCTTTGTCATTTTCAACAACTATGAGTAATTTACTTCTCTTAGCTACTTCTCAATATTACTATCCAATTTGTTGACATCGATAATTTATAGATCAGTGTATAGTGTTAGGCCGGCAGCTAGGGATTTCAAATAGATTGTTTATTTCACCTATGGTTGCCACACAACGCCCTATTGTTCATTGCACCTTTGCTTGCCACACAATGCCCTGCATTCCTTTCTGGTTGGTGAGTGAAGAGAGCCCTCACAAGGGAGTTGGATGGAACAGTTGATATTGCCAAGGCGTAGCTATGCATATATGTATGCTTCTATCTATGTATGTATATACCTTACTTTCACTGTAAATAGGAACACCCGTCTTAAATAATGTGGGCTTATTAAATTGGGACTATTATAAGAAAACAACTTGGCTCAGGCTGCACCTGGCAAGTTAATTGTGCTTCTTATGCAGAAAACAGAACTATGCATATAAAGAAGCTAACATGGTTCAATACTCAATAGGTCTACTCTGGAAGCCACAGGTATGAATATGCTTTGTACAGAAATGTTTAAAGAAATAGCTATGTATGTACTTAGATTTTAGATAGTAGTAACATTTTCACAGGGAATCATTCCCCAAATAACAAGCATGTCAATGTGCACGATGTGCTGATGCAGCAGTATTTTGCCATGAATGCTCAGTTTAGCTTTATTATTTGGCAAATGATAATGCCTGCATCCTGCAGTGGCTGGCTCTATTAGCAGCTGCATTTTTCTTGGCGAGGACCAAAGAAGAAAGTCCACCAATGAAAAACTGCAATGCAAGCTGCTACAACACTCTCAAAAGCCCACAGATTTAGCGGATTGTTGTGCACATGTGCATACTAAAACCATAGTTACTTGCACAGCTGCAGATTCCAAATCTTTTTTAAGCAGAATAACTAGCTGTTTAATTTTCCGGAATGGAAAAAGAAGAAAAAAAAGAGAGAGAGAAAAGACAAAGCCTGCTTAGGAAACAGCGAACTGAGATTTGGAGGGAAAGAGTGAGTGTTAAAAATAAAATAGTAGGAGAAGCATACCAGCCCACGATGGAGACACTTCCTTAGGATCAATGAAGTTCATTCTGACTAGCCACTCTATTCATCAACATACCCTAGCTATGGACAAATTTACTAAAATGGAAATGATCGTCACGGCCGAGTACTAAAATTGAAATGATCGTTATCGTCAATATAGAGCTGAAACTCTTTGAAAACTGCGAGTAATAATTTTAAAAGCTCAGAGATTTACTGCACATTCCTGGGGAGAAGAGCTCAGGGGGAAATTATGGTCTGTGAACAGGACGCCAAAATGTTGGCAACCTTAAAATATTGCTTATGACAATGAGTCTTGCACTTAGAATGAAACAGGTTCATGCACAAGAACAAACAGATGTAACACAAGTAAGCATATGGTGCTAATTAATTTACTGTTTTTTACACTTACCACCAGATTGATCATCATCTGACCCACCAGGAGCTGCAGTAAATGATATAATTTTTAAATTGAATGGAATCTGACAGAACTGGATACCAGTAGCTCTAAGCTATAATAATGGCAAACTAAATGAAAAATGTAGTGACAGGATCATGTTCCTATGAAGTTTAAACAGGACTAATGATTACAGTACTCTAAATATACTGAGATGATGTGTGAAGCAATTGTGGCTTCCAAGATAATTTGAGTGTTAGTCTACATAAGTTAATGGTATAGAAATTATTATTATTTTGATAAGTTTTACTGACTCACCATTAGACTCCATAAAAGGAACTGCAAGAATAACAAAAACAACAATAATGAGTTACTCTATTACAACAATGGAGGAATGTAAGATGTGTGAATAAGAAGAGACCGAGGAAGGCTACAATACAAAATACTAATGGGGGAGCAGCTGGGAAGAATTGAAGGGAACAAAAAATCATCGAGTAAAAGAGGAAGATGTGGTTGAAGTAGAGAAGAGGAAGGAAATAAAAATAATAAGGTTTTAGCCAAGCATTTGGGAAGGATTAGGGAGAGTGTCCAGTCAGGGGAGTGTGTTCCAATAGAAAACCTAGCTAAAGAGGTGAACTGGAAGATGAGTGGGTTGGGTTCCAGGAGCTGTCCACTATTGAGAAAGAGTTGAAAAGGGGGAAGGATCCTGGTCATGATGGAGAGAGGCGTGGAAAAGTGATTGGTGCTGGCAGGTAGGCTTAGTAAGGGTACAGAGAATCATATATTAATAGAGGGTCAGGGTGGATTCAGGCCAGAGATAGGATGTGCTGACCAGTTCATAGTGTTGAGAGGAGTGTGTGTGCATGACATTATGACATCACAGGGACGGTAGTTATTTCTTGCAGGTCTAGATGCAAGCAAGGATACGCTACAATGTGGAGAGAAGGATTATGGATGAAGATGAAAAAGGTATGGTGTTCAAGAAATTGTCAATGTGTGCAAAGACTTGTATGACCAAGTTGCCTGATTGTCTTTTTGAGTGGATTCTAGGTGGTTTTAGGTGAGGCATGGCTGAAACAGGGTTGTTCTTTGTCACCAGGTCTGTATATGTGATGGGATTTTGAAGGATTTTGAGGAAAAAGGGTTGGACTTAAGTGCAAGGAACATGGTGTGGTTGGTTGCTATATACTTATGATAATTATATTATTAGCTAGAGATCAGGTGCAGTAACAAGTGATATTGGATGTAGTGGGGATGTATGCAATAAAGTAGAGATTAAATTTAATAGAGAGTAAAGTAAGGCAATGATGGCAGGTGGCAAGTGGAAGATTAATGAGGAGAGAATGGAGAATGTGGAAGCTATAGTTGTGATGAAATCCAACTGTTATATGTAGATTCTAAGGCCCAGAACAAGTTTCTAGCCTTTATTGCACTGTGTAAGTAAGTTCACCATACAAACAAGAGAGCTGTGCTCATGGACTCTTGGGAACATAATACAATTCCTATGGGGGCTTTGATACTAAAAGTATGCATGGCTAAATACACTCAGCAGACATTGTAAGTAGATGTGTTGCAGGTGTCAAACTCACACATAATCAACAATATATTACTTACCTGTCGGGACTGGCTGGTGTACTATCATGAAGTTCTTTGGACCTTCCACGCCCTTAAGATGGAATTTATAAGTCCAGTCTGATTGAGGATTGCTTGAGGTCAGCAATAGTTGGCGGAGAGGAGGACGACGACTTTCACATTTATAATGATCAATATCATATTTCCTGATGGAAGGATGTACCTGAGGTATTAAATGCCACCCAATGTGTTGATCGGCTTCATCCTCTGGAATATCCAACTCAATACTCTCCTCATTTTCCTTGAATCGAACAACCTCTTGTACAATGGGTTGAGCTTCTTTGCCAAGTTTCATTTGCTTTTCAAGGTACTCCTCTACCCCGGTTTGATAAAGTTCAAGGTCTTCTACAGCAGAAAAATACAGATTCTACCTGGCAGAACTGGAAGGAGGACTGCTGAACAGACTCCTACTATACATGGAGACCAAGTTTAACTTCTCAGGATGAGAAAAGAAAAACTTTGCACCATATTCGTAAAGTTTACATATGATTGTATAGAATGAAAACTTCTTAACGTGAAGTTCTCCCCAAGTGGAAGTGAAGTGACTGCCTTCAACGATATGGTATTGGAATGGAGGTTTGGTATCTGAGAAGCAGGCAAAGGACAGGCTATGTTTGTAATCTTTTGTCACGCAATGCTGGATCATGATGGTGACTGGAGTGTTAAGTTCTTGAGGACAGTCTATCTGGTATATTCCACTCACATGCTCATGATAGTAAGGAAACACAAATTTGCCAGATATAAATGCAGAGACATGGAGAGTACACTCCGTGACACCCGAAGGAAGACCACCATCCTCAAAGTGTAGTTTGATGCCGTAATTTTTCCAGTCAAGAGAAGTACTCTGTCCTGTGTATATAACTGAAGTTTCCCCCAGAGCATTGCCTGGATCACCTGCACAAATATGATATGTTCACTCGTAATTAATGTTCGTACGAATATAATCAGGGCCGGAAGACTTGTCATGTTTTAGTTTGATCACTATTGCGGACATAATAATATTATGTAACTCAAGTTCTAGGTTCTTGATGACAGTGTTTATCAGTGTTCTAGACATAAAGTTAATGATAAATGATAATCATAAGAGCTTGTTAAAAACAGTTGGTTGAACCAATATAGAGAGTGCGAGCACACTTACTGATGGAAGTGGAGGCACTCAGTAAACAGTGCAACCCCACCCCCCTTAGCAGACAATAATAATAGCGTTGTTGTTACTTACACATTGTGATACTTTGGGGGTTATAGTGATAATGACAAAAACAACAATGATCTAGCTTCCTACAACATTAGCTATAGAATTGTTTTCTTAATCCCCCCCACCCCCTCATCCTTTCCTCGGCTCTCAGTGCATATGGATCTTATTTCTTTTTACTTTTTGTTCAATCCCTTTGAACTATATGGTGGTCAATCACAGAGCTGATAAATGGTCTGGCCAATGCATAAGCAGTGGAACCCGTCTGGGTGACTGGACCAATTGGACCTGTTTCACCACCTTTGATGCAGAGTGTCTGCAACATTACCTTGCAGAATTAGATACTAGTGCTAAGATCTCTTAGCAGATAAATAGTTGCACATGGTAAATGGTGAGTAGCCTGTGAAAACAGAAATTGTGTGGTAACTTTGTAGGGGGTTGGAATGTAGCTGAATGTGCAAATTTTGAATTTTGCATGACCAGTTACCCGTGCCATGCACATGACCAGTTACCCATCCCATGCACATGACCAGTTACCCGTCCCATATACATGACCAGTTACCCGTCCCATGCACATGACCAGTTACCCATCCCACCCATCCCATGCACATGACCAGTACAATGTAATAAAGGCCACCTTGACTATAAGCATTTCTGTAAACCACCATAGATGCCAAGTGTGATCAAGAGTGCTGGAATACTCCAGTTGGGCTTGCTGTTAGAACTCATGTCAATTGACAATGTGCTCAGGTCAGTGCCATAGTGTAGCTTGTTTAGCCATTCTGAAAAGCTCTGACTGCAGTTCTAAGGCTAGAGAGAATTAATTGTTGTTCGTAGGACCAAGATAAAACAAAAAAGTGGCTTAATTGGCATTTGCGTGTAATAGGATTACAAAAAAATCTATAGCTGTAGACTTCAACTTCTTGCAGCTTCTCAAGTTATGACAAGATGATGACAAATGAATCGTGGATGGATAGACAGATACATGGCCCCTGACATGCAGGATGAAATGCTGAAGAGATGACTCTGGAGGTCTTTTGACAGGTGATTGCTTCAATATGATCAGCACAATTCTGTACAATTATGGTAGATGAAACTACGGATACCTCTAACAAGGTAAAAGTGTTTCTGATGGATGGATAGTGAACTAGAGTGATACATGATGTACTGCTTCGAATGAATCTTTCCATAACAAAACTCGGGGGACATTGTTACGATAGTGGTGCATCTATGTTGGGAGCACATGGTTGGCTAGCCAAACTGATCTTGATGAAAAACTGAGAGCACTATATACTCATTGCTATGGGCATGCTCTGATGCTTGAAGGGTTGCAAAGTGATGAGGGGAGTCACCAGTTCAATCTTTGTATTATAAAAGCATGCTCAATTTCCAATATCAGAAATACCAATGGTGTTATTTCAGAAATTGAGAAGTATTCCCACAAAGCGTCAGCATTTTTTGAGCATGTTATTGAATCAGTTTCACCTGCAGAGAAAAGAGTTAAACTCAAGGACTTGTCCCGAACATGCTGGGTTCAGAGGACAGATTCCTATTTGGTACTTTATGACTTGTATCTTGCCATTATCAAGACTGTGAAATCGATTAGCACCAGTAGTTCGGAGGTTGGCAATTGGTCTTGGGATTCAGAAAGCTCAAATATTTTCCTTCATCAACTTCCTCCTTTTGAATTTCTTGTTTCATTCAGCATTACAATGAGAATCTTTAGTAGTCTGTGATATCAACCTATCAAAGAGGACTCATGATGTTATGTCTGCATATGAACACATTCCAGATGTGCAACTTGAGTTGGAACTGTTTAAAACAATCTGTGAAGCAGAATTCCATGCTTGGTTTGAAGACTTTTGCTGATAGCATTAAACATACCTGTTAGCATTCCCAGGATTACATCAAGACTAGTACATAGAGCCAATGTTTCTGCAGACAGCCCTGACTATCACAGAAACATCATGATGACTTTCTGGAATCACATAACCACAGAAATGGAAACTAGATTTGGATCAATTTATCAGATAAAGATAAAACTGCTTGCTCTCATTCTGTGCACTGCTATGTCTTATGCCTCCTCCTCCATTAAAGATGTGGTGAACTGTACAAGTCTGACTTGCCTTCTCCTCCATTAAAGATGTGGTGAACTGTACAAGTCTGACTTGCCTTCTCCTCCATTAAAGATGTGGTGAACTGTACAAGTCTGATATGCCTTCTCCTCCATTAAAGATGGTGAACTCTACAAGTCTGACGTGCCTTCTCCTCCATTAAAGATGGTGAACTGTACAAGTCTGGTTTGCCTTCTCCTCTATTAAAGATGTAGGTGAACTGTACAAGTCTGACTTGCCTTCTCCATTAAAGATGTGGTGAACTGTACAAGTCAGACTTGCCTTCTCCTCAATGCTCTCTACAGAATTTAATAGATGGAAGATAAAATTTATTTCTATGTCACCAGATGACAGGCCTGATACTCTATGAGCAGCTTACTATGTTGTGATGACGATGCCTTTCCTAATATAAAAGTACTTCTAGTTATAGCATGTACACTACCAATTACTACCTGCGAGTCAGAGAGAGCCGCCAGCCAGCTGAAGTTGCTGAAGACATATCTTCGGTCTACAATGTTGGAAGAGCGATTTGGTGTTTTGGCAGTAATCAAAGTCCATCGTAGAATGGTCCCAGATCTTAATTCCAACCATCTGATTGCAGCCTTTGCAATCGAGCACCCTCGCTGGATGGCTCTACCCTGCCTACAAACACAAGCACCCTCACTGGATGACTCTACCCTGCCGACAAGCACCCGCGCTGGATGGCTCTACCCTGCCTACTAACACAAGCACCCTCGCTGGATGGCTCTACCCTGCCTACTAACACAAGCACCCTCGCTGGATGGCTCTACCCTGCCTACTAAAACAAGCACCCTCTCTGGATGGCTCTACCCTGCCTACTAACACAGTAAATGGTTTATGTAATTGTCTGCAAGCATGCTCATTATTTAAATGACTTTTAAAAACTGGATGTGGTTTAATAAAGTGAGTGTGGCAGTCATAAAGTTTATTGGAAGAACCCACCTCTTCAATTTTCTGGATCTACAATGTATTAGAATCCAAAAAGTGGAAAGCTATAACCCAAAAAGTGGATTTCGAACCATAAAAGTGAATAGTTACGGCCTTGATGGTTTATTGGCTTTCATGGTTAGTTATGATACCCTTTCTGACCCAGCTGAAAATACGATTACTCTGATCCTCACAAGCATGGTGGTGTGGGTAAAGATGACCTGCTATAACCTATTCTAGACAACTGCTTACTTATAAACTGCTTCTTCATCCACATTCTGAGAGCTGCTTCTCTGTCGATGCAAACATGCATAAAAAATAGTCAGAATACATTTGATAAATCCGAACAAATACATTTCTATTGCACTGAACTTTGGCACTGTTAGCTGCAGCTAGTCTGCTATACTGTATTTACCTCTGCAAAACAGGATCATCGGAACCTCGGTTTCATCTAACTCTAGTAGATCTGATTTCTTTTCCCATTCTGAAAGGAGGGTTGATACTTTAGCAATGTGTTCTTTCGAAATACCCTTATTCAGACCGCTTCTTTTTTCATCTGGGATCTGATCATCAGATCTTGAATTTTTTTCTTTACCGCCACCATAACGGGCGAACTCAATTTATTGGAGAGCGGGTCCTGTCATCCAAATCCAGTGTAGCGGAAGGGATCTCAAGTTTCTTGGGCCAGCCCTTTTAGATTCACCGTTGAAATTTAACCCATTCACTGGTGAGTACTGGAGAAAACGGCTGGATTGGCGGGTGAGAAAGCGGTGCCTTGGCTACCTGATTACAAAAGAATTTAGTCAAGCTTTGGTGTCAGCTGTGAATAACAAATTTCGAGTTCCAAAGATGAGCGTTCAGCTAAAGATAGGAGTTCTTCGACTCTGCAGAAACTTCGATAGCCGTGTCCTATTCACTTGCCTGACCCTTGGAAGTCCCTGGACAGAAGATGACGCCACACGCTAGCATTGGAGAAAGGCAAGCTATATTTTTTATTATTTGGAACGCGTTCAATGTGTATATAGCTGCTTAGGTATAATACGGAGTTTTGTACTTTCATCCATAGGTTTTTTTGTCTATCAAACCTCAATACAATGTCCTACTAACCTTCCATCATCCCCATAGGTGGGCATGAAAAGGAGAGAGCAGTGGAGCTGAAACAAGAAACCCTAAACCCTTGAACTATGAATAACTTTAATTTCCCACTTTCTCACAAGTACATTTTATATCAATAGAATGTAGTATATTGGTACATAGGAGAGAGAAGGTTATAGTCCTATAACATGACTATAATTTGTTTTTGTGCCACAGTAGGGAGCAGACAGTGCTCGCTATTCCACTCTGGCATAGCCATATGCCACATTACTGGCACCACCATTGGCTGTCAGATGCTTCTGTTTTTTTTTGCTTTTATAAATGGATGCAAATAAGGCAAATGCACAGGAATGGCTAATAGCAACCAAATGCTAGTATTAAAGCCAGCCTAGTTACTTGAGTAATGGGATGCACACATAAGAAAAGAATAAGTTGTGGGTAACAATAAGTGCAATGACCTCGACTGCGCTTCCTAGATGTTGCAGGGTTCTTTATTGGGAAGTGGGGAAAAGGAAGCTGCTTAATAATGGAGCCACTACACCCAGCTCTGCATCGGCTACAATAACTTCCGATGATCTCCTTGGCCAGCTGAATCCTGGAACTTCTTGATCGTAAATTCACTGCCTCTTCCTAACCATTCTTTGTGCAGAATGAAGGTGTTTGTGATAGCCACATCGATCAGAAAGTAATATAATTATGTATTTGTATATAGTACTTTCTGCTTTTCACGTGACACCTATAATATCTGATCTGATTACTTTTTCCACACCTCCCATGTATTTACTGTATAGCTAGGGGGCAGCTTATTTCTTCTCTGCTTCCATTGCTCGTATGCCGAAAAACTGAGGTGACACTCTTGGGGGCGCTGTTGGTGTACATAGGCATGATGATCTCTCAGTCCAGCCATGCGTTTGCACACACTTTTCCGGATTGTGTGGTTAGTGACTGGCTCCTAAAAATGTTTACAAGTTCATATAATGAGTATCCCATAATTATGGTAAATAACATGTATGAACTGATATACAACCCCAAAATGCTTGTGGCATTGGTATTGTACTAACTTGTGTTTATAGAATGCACATTTTACCTTTTCTTGAATTTGGCTTTCTTCAGCTCCTCAGGGAAACCACACCTGTCTTTCCTGGCAGTCCCACATCCATAGATCCCTCTCCTCTCCAAGTCAACCAACAGGCTATGGGAGTTAAAAAAAAAAAGTTGTTGAAATAGGCATGGTGCCACTAGCCCTGTAGGTCCTCAGTTAGGTCCTTCACCACTCATGTTCCCAAGTGCTGTTCGACTGCACCTTTCTTTTTTACCTCGAACTGCGAGAGAAAAAAGTGTTTCAGTTACCAGCCCGAACCCACACCTTGATACCTCTTTTGATGGGTTTCATGGGCATGTAATGTTTCAGTGATGAATGTCCCTGAAAGTTAATTATAGCCTCATCAATTGCTATCTCGCACTTCGGGCTGTACGTATAGAGATGAAAACTTGTGTGGGGCTGACAAGAGGTGGGATTTTCCCCAGCCTGTCATAATTTGCCCAGTCCCTTGTGGAAAGTGTAGAAAATGTACAAATCTTGTAATATCCCTGTACCTATCCCTAGATATTCTTTGGACTATTGGTTTGTAGTTGTGGATGGGATCCTCTTCCAGTAGTCTTCTGTTGGATGGCTGATGGTTAATTCCCATTAGAATGCTGAAGCTTTGAATGCTTGAATGTCATCCTCGGTAATTTCTTTCCAAGAAACATAGGCTTCAGCAGCCATGACTTCTTCAAGTATTTCAACATACTTGTTTGTCTGATCTACTGTCTCTTCCACTATGTTAAGTGTTAAAAAAAAGTTCAAATACCTCTAGTGGTGATTCCGGAATAGGAACTGTAGGTCCTGCAGAGTATGTGAATGGATAAATGGTAGGGGTCACTAGGTTTGTGGTCAAACTGGAGACAATGTCTGTGTGGAAGAGACAGTGGATGGCTGAGGGTAGCAATGAAAGAAGGTGATGGTTGGATTGTTGTTGAGTCTGTATAAGATTGAGTTGGGGCTGGGGTATGTAAGTGGGTGTGGTAGATACTGATGTTGGTTGAGGCATGGGTATGGTTGATTCTGATGTATGGGTATGGAAGTGGGTGTGGTCGATACTGATGTGGTTTGAGGCTGGGGTGTGGTCAATACTGATGTGGTTTGATGCTGGGGTGTGGTCTGTACTGATGTGGTTTAGGGTGGAGTGGGGTCGATACTGATGTAGGCTGGGATTTGGAAGTTTGTGTTGTCGATAGCGATGATGGTAAACGTGGCAGGTAGTAGTAGTGTTTGCTGAGTCTGATGTGGAAGCAACCATGGAGTCTTTTACCGAGATGGGTGGGGTAAAAGCGACATTCAAATGTATTTGGGTAGATGGTTGAGGAAAGGTGAGGTGTATAATGCAGCAGGTATCGCAGAAGAATGAGCATCTTCCTCTTCAAATATTGTATATATATTATTCAACATTTGTTCACTAAAATTTCTTTACCTTCCTGCAGGCCTTCAAATTCTTCATCACTTCCATCAGCAAATAGCTCATCAAAATCCCCATCTGCATCCAAAGCCATAACTCTTTGACGGGCACCGATGCATTCATGCATCTGCGCGGAACCCCCGTTATTGTGCGGCAACGCATTCATGCGATGCAGCAGCTTTTGTAAAAAGCAACGGCATTTTCAGTGGCCTAGCCTCACTTAAAACGGTAATATGGCAGAGAAATGAGTGGAATATATTTCCTCTGACCCATAGTTTCTGTTGGACTAGTTTGATGTGCACTTCAGAGCGATGACTCCGACAGTGAGTTCGACGGCTATGTTGACGAAGATGAAAGTCTTTTCCCGACGAAAACATTTTTATAGACGACCAGACGGAGCCTCAGTCTATAGACTCCAACTGCATACCTCGCAGTAGACCTGTGGTTGGACTGGACACTCCTGGGACCTAGTATCAAGCTACAGCAAACTCTGTTTCACCTTCGTTTTTAGCTACTCCCCCATCCACTCCTCCCACTCAGACTGCCTCAGCCACCCCCCCACCCTGCCCTACTCCAACACATTCCTCTGGTTCTGTTCAGGATTTCACAGGTTATTCAAATAATATAATTATATATTTTAGATTGTCCATTGTACAGCAACTCCAGGACTGAACTTAGACATGACTGGGAAACAGTCAGTAGATTTCTTTCACCTGTTCTTCACACCAGCTGTGTTGGTCATAATCTTTGAAAAATCTACAAGGTATACACCAAATGTTTCAATCACATGATATTTATAGACCATAATAAACAGGTATGCTCAACAACAACTCGGCACTCAGAGAGACTATCTGGAGGAGCATGTGTATGCAAGAGGAAATGATTGGCTACACAATCCCATGACAAGAGATGAGCTTGAGCCACTGCTCGCTGTAGTAATCGGAATGGGAATTGTTGGATTTCCTACAGTGAGGTAATGAATTACAATTTCCAGTAGTATTTTGTATTTATTTACACACAAATATTGTGCATGTACAGGTCTCACTGGAGTACAAAATGGCCGTTTTGTTCTGGAAACTTTAGTTCTACCATATCGGGGCGTAGGTTTGAGCTTCTCATGAAATATTTTCATTTGAATGACAACCAAAACCAGCCAGATCGGTCCAGCGATAACTATGACAAGCTTTACAAAATCCGGCCATTTCTTACCCTAGTCATAGAAGCATTTCAAAATGTTTACACAACCTCACAACAAATTTCCATCGACGAGACCATAATTGGATTCAAAGGGAGACTGTCCAGGATTCAATACATGCTGAAAAAGCCTACAAAATGGGGCATCAAGGCATGGGTCATGGCGGATTCAAGCAACGGATACGTATGCAACTTCCAGCTCTATACTGGTAAAGAAAAATTACATGTCAATTTCTTCAAGAGAGAAGATATGTACTTACCTATTTTTATGACATAGGCAAAGAACATCATGACCAACCTCAGAAAGGTTTGGCGTATAGAGTTGTGACATCACTAGTGAAAAATATTGGGGTACCATATTTACACGGATAATTTTTATTCGTCCATACCACTTTTTGCTCACCTAAAAAACCTTTTGAAGCTTGCGGGACATTGAGGGCTAATGCAAGGGGGCTATCTGCATCCTTCAAGTCCAAAAACCTAGACAAAGGTGACATTAAAACAATAATTTAGCATGTAATAATGATGACTCATTCATTTTTTTTTGAAGGCGAGGTGTACACCGAAAAGATCGATGATACCAACACTACATGCCTAAAGTGGAGGGACAAACGGGTAGTCCAGATGATTTCAACGTGTCATTCAGGTGAAATGGTTGAGAAGAGGAGGAGGACAAGAAGTGTTCCTGGGGGACTAGAATTGATATCCAAACCCCACATTGTAGAAGAATACAACCAACATATGGGTGGCGTTGACAGGTCTGACCAAATGGTCCTCTACTATGGGTACGCTCACAGATTTAAAAAATGGTGGAAGAGGGTTTTCTTCCACCTTCTCGACCTATCTCTAGTAAATGCACATATCTTGCACAACACTGCCACCAACAAGCCACTTACCCAGATGGAATTCAGAGTTGAAGTAGCCAAAGGACTACTAGAGGGGCATTGCCAGCCAATCTGGAAAGAAAAAGAACTACAGCAAAAGAACTACCACTCAGACTCACCGAAAGGCCATTTCCTGAGGAAATCCCCAAGGATACTCCATTTGGAGGTCGGCCAATCTGTGAGGTGTGCAGAGCAAGGAAAAACAGATCCCAAACTATGTACAGATGCAAAACATGCAAAACACCTTTGCACATGCTAAACTGCATGGAGGACTACCATACCAAACTGAACTATTCATAGCACTTATGATACTTTACTTGTCAAACTTTTGATGTGAATGACTGACAATTTAGTCAACCAGTCATTGCTTTACTTTGACCAACAAATAGAAGAAACAAGGCCGACAATTACTCTCTCACCTTCACCTGTAAACTGTTGATGTCATTGAGACCTAGTGATGTCATCCCTGAACTTGTCGCACAGAGAGAAGACAGTTGAAGGCCAAATATTTGCACCAACTGTAATCCTCTCTTCTACCCTCAAAACAACTAACAAACCTTCATAAGAGCCCTGACTTCCTTTTACAAAGAATAGCTGTAGGTCAAAATCAAAATTGCAAATAAAATTAGTTCATCATAATCGATGCTAACTGTTGATAAACTAACAGCAAGCATTCTATAGCTCTTGATTTGACACGAGAGAATGTAACTTGTCTAGTCAGGTTAGTCAGCTAAGATTGATCAGTTAGCATCAATACACAAAAATAATTGTTTGGCCACTAAAAATTAATCAGTTGGCTAACATCTTATTTAGTCAGCAAAGAATGATCAGTTAGTCAGTTAGGATATAGACACAAAACTATTTTGTCATCTAACCTGTGACAGCTCAGCTATGTAAAGGATGGGTCTATTGACAGCTTGTATTAGACACCGCTACCAAACGGGCAATAATTAGAAATTTAGCTGACAAAGAAAGGGTGTGACCCAAATTTGAATTATGATACAGGCAAGATAAGCTACAATTCACGCACAAACTGGAATTGGAGCTAGTAAAGCTTGGATGTGATGTTAGCTGATCATCTAATTCAAAAGCTTCTACCTCAGACGCTAAGGTAGCTGATTGACCCTACGCCTCGATCAACTCCATTTAGTACAGCTTTCCTTCCTTCCCACACCAGTGTGTTAGTAATCTAAGATTGATCAGGTAGCTATCTAGTCACATCAACTAACCTGGGACGGCTCAGTTTAGGGGTGTACACAGACTTTTGAAAAGGAGGGTTATGTATATAATTATGTCTGATGTGGATCATGTGGCCGAAAGCCATGGTGAGGATAGTGCCAGAGGGAAATATATATACCGCACAAACCGCAGAAACTCCCAAAATATATACAGAGATTATTTTTATTAAGCAACCTTCAAAAATAATATATACAGACAAAATTACTGAAATAATAAGCTAGCACATTGAATTCTGTGTGGATATTGTTCTATGTAAAGTTTGCAAACAGTATCGATATTAATATTCTTTCCATAATTAATGTGTATTAATGCTAAGGTACTGAGTCTTTCCTGTGTGGATCTCAAGTAGTTGTTTAAACGTCAAAGTGCGGAAACAGATCGTTCACAAGTACAGGAACTGAGTGGGAGTGTAGCAAAAAGCTTCAAAAGGGTATAAACATTTGGAAGGGTTTTGGGGCAGCAGAGTTTAAGCGATTCACTCAGAGTTTGATTGAGGACGCTCATCTGGTGAAATTTGTAGCCACCTTAACTTCCAGCGATGTAACTCTTCATCAAGTATACTCACATTTGGTAGATCTTCAGAATAGAAAGTAACAGCAGGTTCAATATTAACAATGGACGAAGTAGTGATATGGCTTGGCAAGAGGTATTGCAATGAAGCTACCTGGTTGGCATGTTTGGTAAATCTTGATGTAATATAATTAATAATGTTGTCAAGAAAAGGGATGACTATATACAGCCCATTTAAAGTAATCCTCAACTGAATTAGTTTGTGGATTCAGACAATGCTACTGTCGCTGAGTTGTGCGTGGCATCGAAATAGTTATATTGGACTGAACTGCCAAACTAGAACTGTGCCGAAAGATATGCTGTGAAAAATTATCAGCATCTGCTCTCTCTCTTTTCAATTCATTGCAACAGTCTTGTACTATTGTCATTCCAGAGATAAGGTCTTGGCACTTTCCTTGTAAATTAACAACAGCTTCTTTAATATAAAGAAGAGACCTAAAGAGAGTGACTAGGGAATACAAAAATGCAAAGGACTCCAATGTTTTCATGTATGCAAGAGCATTTTTCTTATCATCAGCAGTCCAACCATCATCAAAGTTCAGAAATTTACTATTTCCATAGAGAACTATCTCACAAATTTCAATTAGAAAAGGATGATATAGACAGAAACGCTCCCAGCCATTGATGTTCTCTACCCATCGAGTAATGCAAACGTTGATTATTGAAGACTGATTGCGCCAATCTGAGACCTCTTCTGAATGATTGCTAAGCCATAATGTGAAACCTTTTATCTGATCTACACAGTTCCTTATAGGCGGAACGGAACAGGAACTTAAGATAGTCAGATTAATGGAATGGCTTGCACATTGGGTGTACAATGCCTTGGGCCGAAGTAATGCCTGCACACCAGCTATATATCTCCCCACTCATCGTTGAGGCCCCATTATACCCTTGCCCTCGCTAATCACTCAGTGATAAGCCAAGCCCCTCCAAGGTCTGTACAATGGCATTTGCTATATCAACTGCTCGGACTCTCTCAAGTTTTACAAATGGAACAAACTCTTCTCGAATGTCACCATGGCCATCAACAAAATTCTACATTGTGACATGAAACCTCATCAGCTAGAATGGAAAAATATTTTGCTTCTTTTAATATTGTTTTGGCCAAAATCATATCATAGCCTGTAATATTAATAATTTCATTTTGAGTCCTTGGTGATAAGTGTGTTGCATTCTTTGCCTTGGTATACAATAAAGATGCTCATATAAAATACTGTCTGTCTCAGCAAAGTAGTGCTAAAAAGTTGCCACGATTCTTTGACGATGCAACATCCTCTAACTTTCCACGAAGTGTAATATATACCCTGTTGGCCTAAGAAAACAATTGCTCTTACAATTTGCCTCAGTATTGCCTGTATTCTTTTGAACAGCAGTGCTTGTCATTACATCTACTCGTGATGCTGGAGTTCAATTGTACATTTAAATACATCTGCTTGCTGCAAACAATCACGATGGTATTGAAGCTTTGCATGATTACTCAAAGTGCAACTCATCTTAATCCAGTTAGAAAAAGGCTTAATTACCAGATAACCTTTATCTTTACGTTGGCTAGATAGAAGAAACAGAGCACAAGGCGCACAAAAGACACCATCTACCTTAGAACTGTAGACTAGCCAAGGATATTTACTGAGCCACGATACGTTAAACTTTCGGTGATAGCCATGTGATAAGGTGCCAGGAAGGACACTAGGCAATGGTACATCATGGTGACATAAGCAAGAGTATCTAGCTCTACTAGAAAGCTCATTTATTAAACAAGCAGCATCATCAATAGACCTATTCTGAGATAATAAATGGTCCTTCGGTACTTCCACTTGAGCCTTGATTAAGTACAGGAACTTCATCTTCATGACAGCTTTCCAGAGTGTTACTGATTTCAGAATGATCCATATCAGACTGAGGTTCACTAGAATCTGGAGATTGGTTTATAATTATATATAAGTGTACAGGCTTCAAGCTTAATAGCTAGCAATAAGTTATCTTATCTTCATCTGTTATTTTGAAAAATGACCTGATGTCCATAGATTATCGTTGCCTCTTCATGGTGAGTTGTAGCTCACTAGTTTCACAACTACTATTAATGCTGCATCTTGTGTAACTGTGCAATGATTAGCTCATTTAAGTCATTGTAATTTTTGGTCCACATTATTTACAACTCTATCAATGTATCTAAAATTATATAAATGAAATGTGCCAGTGCCTGAAATGAAATCTGAGGAGGGAAAAACACACACACAAACACATTCCAACCCCCCCCCCCCCCCCCCTCCCCCCCCCCCCCCCCCCCGCGTACGCCCATGCAGTTTCGTAGAGGATCCATCTCTAACGATCTACCGCCTATTAGTCACCACTTCCTTCCGTTCAATAATTGCTGACAAAGAAAGGGTGTGACCCAAATTTGAATTATGATACAGCTAGTAAAGCTTGGATGTGATGTTAGCTGACCATCTAATTCAAAAGGCATCTAATTCAAAAGCTTCTACCTCAGACGCTAAGGTAGCTGATAGACCCTACGCCTCGATCAACTCAGTTTAGTACAGCTTTCCTTCCTTCCCACACCAGTGTGTTAGTAATCTAAGATTGATCAGGTAGCTAGCTAGTCACAAAACAGCTAACCTGGGACGGCTCAGTTTTGTAGAGGATCCATCTCGAACGATTTACCGCCTATTAGTCACCACTTCCTTCTGTTCAATAATACAAATTTTGCTGACAAGCGCGACCCCAAATTGATGGGTACGAAAATTGACACTACGTTTCCGAACGAGTTACAATTCACGCAGGAACTGGGAATTGGCACTAGTAAAGCTTAGATTTGCTGTTCGCTGATGATTGAATTCAATAGCAGCTAACTGGAGGCCAAGGTAAAAAGCTAGAGTTTAGGCGCTCTTTCATCTCTGTTTAGCGTTAGCTTTCACCCCTCCCCGTTATAGCTAACTGTTTCTATGGCAAAATTATAATAGTGCTGAAGGGTGTTACTTGTTTTGGTGCCTTAGAAACGCCTAGACTGTCAGATATCCTCCCGTACATGCTGCAGGGTCTTATTAAAAATTTGTTTATTTTTTGGCCGACCACGGTGACGCGTTAATTATTCGCGTGCCATCCGCCAAAGAGTTAAGACCTCCTCCAAAGAGTCTTTTTTACAATAAATAAATAATAATAATAATAATTTATATAATAAAGGCACTATCATGAACTTCAGTCAGTATCTTGGTATGATACCAAGAAGGTGGTATCTCGTCTTACCTTGGCCAGACCAGTGTTGACCCTGAAGCTCTGCTTGTTAATTTGGGTAGATTTTTTTCCCTGTGTCACAAAGAAGGATTGTTTTTTTCCGTTCCAAACATCACACCATGGTAGAATTATACCAGTAGTTTTCTTGTGGTATGGTTGCTAGGGAGTTTTACGAAGTATTGCTGAGATAGCATGGCATATCTTCACATAGGGTATGTTTATGAAAACAATCACCAGTGAAAGGGTTAAGGCAGGCGAAACCAACTCATTAATTATTCATGAGTCACTTTGAAATAATAATAACCATTATCCTCTTCAAATATTTTAATACCGAAAGAAAGCTTAGCTTACAATTTTATTATTTATGACCATTTTCATTTTATGACCATTTTCATCCAAATATACCGTGTTTACTAACCCTTAGGGGAAAAAATCCCCAACCTAGTGTGAACTATTTACCACCTCCGTATTACCACTAAGTTGTTGCCATCAGAGCAAAATGCCCAAACAAACTAAAGCAAATTTATAGAGCACCAGGCATCACATATCCATGTTTTACAAATGAACTGATGCTTCAAAATGAAATCTGATCTGATGATATAGCTAGCTATAATAAAGCAGATTTTGTGAATTTTTTTAAATTGAGATTTTATTTTGCAGTTCACTATATGCACACATTCTTGGGAAACCACTCCTGAAGTGATAGCATTGTTGTTGGGATGTAGGTACACCATTTTCCTTGGTATTTTGCACTCACTTGTACTCCACTGTGACTTGACTTACCTGTCCTCCATTCTTCTGCACTTACCTGTTTGTGAAGCGAAACCTTCTGCGAATTCAAATCTTTTAGAAAAGTGTGTCTAACAAAAAAGGCATGAGTATGAATGTGGCTTTACCACTTGTAATGCAAGGCCTGGTTGTACCAGGTGCATGTAAAGGACAGGGAATATTATAATGCTGTCCTTCCTCCTCCATAACTGTCTCTCACCTCTGCTCCTCATCTGTACTCACCCTGTTCAACCTCACCTGAAGACACTGCCAGCTCTCTCCAATTATATTCACCTCCCAGATGCGAATATCATCTTAGAAGATGTCCCAACCCACACCATACTTAAGTTACTGCTACAGCTCCTCCAGTGCTGCCTGGCCTGAGTTGAAAATCATACTTGCCAAATCAACAGTGATCTCCGCAACTGTAGGTGAAAACTCTGACTTGGGACATCTGTTCCAGATGAGGCTGTTGAATGACTCGTTCTGGTTAGCTTCAAGAACAAATTGCACCATCAAAGCATCCGAGAAGAGCTTCAGGAGTACTTCCTTGACATGTATGGGCTTGTATGAGGGGAGTCTCACACTTGGCCTGGGTGCACTAGAATTTGCTCCAGGACATCTCCCAAATAGGACACAAGTAGTGTTGAGGATGGCTATCAGTGGAGATGGAGTGAAAGGAAGTTGCCATCACTGCATCCTTCATCCCCACAGCATCACTCATAGCCTCTGGGATTGTTAACATGCATGAAGAAACCTGAAGGATGATTAGCTAGCATCGAATATTGAGCGAGTAGGTAAGTCTTTGGTTGAAGCACTTGTTGTATGGTCGACTTTTCCTCTTAGGATACTGAAGAAAATTACTGCAAGGTCATCAGTGCACACTGCACAGGATACAATAACAGCTTCTAGGCATTTGATATTTGGTCATATACAGCTAAACTTTTTTGTCTGCCCTTCCTTCTCAGGATAACCTCTTGACTTACTATAATTATTGCTCTGTTGACTATCGAGGTGGACCAAATCATTGCACGTTAACAAAATTCCACGTGGAAACAGACCATTGCAGATTTGTACACTGTGGCATGTGGACCACATACTAAATAAAAGTGTAATGTTAGAAGACACCATACACACCAACCGACCCACCCCACGCCCTCCTGAAAATTTTCCTCTGTTTACATCCCATACAACACTCAATTACATGAGAATGGTGCTTAGAGCAAGGTGATATCCATGCCATACTGGACATATTTGTTGACTTCTTCCTCTCTCTCACAGACACACATGCGCCTGAAGCAAGTCAAGATCAAGAACTGATCAAGAAACAAGTGATATCAGCCTGAACAGTGAAAGAGGAGGTCTTGTTGAAGAAAAATTAAACAATTTTTACATGAGGCTAACTTTTTAGTCAAAAGCAATGATAGCATTGCCTTTGTACAAATTTTTGTTTTGATCACAAACTCATTTTGGAGCTCTTTCTTTGCTCTTCAAAATGAGTTATGAAAATGTCTTTTTTGGAAGTTATTGATGATCAAAGGCCAGAGGTTGATGACACATGTGGCTCTCTATCCTGACCTCTCCCTCATGTACTTCTCTCTTCCCTGAGGGTTGTGGATGTGTCTTGAGAAAGGCTGCAAGATTCTCATCTTCTGCAGCAGCGTAACTTTCTTGGTGCAGAAGACTGGATTGGTCATCTCTTCCTTACCATTGGGGTCTTTCTTGAGTAACAACATAAAGGTGACCTGAAACTTCAAACCTTTCTAGCCTCAAGCTTTCTATGGATGGACTTCCTGTGGATCTATTGGGAGACCATGAGAAACCTGGGAATGAGAAACCTGGGAGAGTAGGTTCTTTTTAGGTGTCAGCCTGTGCCAGGCTCATAGTTGGACCTCATATTGCATGAGCAGTGGAGGTCTGTTGGGATGGGTTGGGGATCCTTCTTTAAAAAGCCAGCATGAGGGTTGGTCAGTGGGAAAGGCAGTCGACTTAGTGTGTGGGGGCATTGCTTTCTATCCCACATTATAGCGCCTAACCTTAACACACTTTGCTTGTACAAGGATAGCAAATCATGGTAAGCATCCATCATGTGTATATAGCTACAATATACTCTGTAAAACACTTATCAGTATGACCTACATGTAGGAATTCTCATCTCTAATTTGGGTGAAGGGTGTGTGGCTTCCTCCTGGTAGTGACCAGACAACTTTATATACCCTAGGAATTCTTATTCCTAATTGGAGTGAAAGCGACATGGCCTCCCACAGCAGTGAATATAGGATATACCAAAAACTTTCTATATATAACCACATTACTGGTTCTAGCCTAGTTCTATATAGCTGGTGGAGTTTTTACAGTAGTATAGGGTGTACTGTGTTTTGGCGCAGTATCCTAGCAAACAAATAGGACAAGGAGAGGGAGCAATATGTAATAGAACAAATGAACAAAATGAACACAATTCAGACAAAGTTCGAACTTACTAAAAGTCTATGAGGGACTGTGGTAAGATTCAGAACAGAATATAAGAGAATAGAATAAGTGTTGTGAAAACGGAAGTCAGCTGATGTCCGAGTGATGGTAAGCTGACATACAAAATAGACACAAAATTCAAATGACTGGGACGACACTATTTACTGTGATGACGCTAGGGTCAGTACACTCCCCACTTGGTCTCCTCTGACACCACATGGAATATTGATGTCCTGCAGAATGAGGAGGACTCGTGCTTGTCGTAGTTCATCTTCAGCTTAGAGAGCTCAACAGTAACCTTTGACATGACCATCTGATCTGGATTGTCCAAAAGATTTTACCAAGTGGCCAATGGTTTCTTGGTGGTTGTTTATCACTAAGTTGGACAATGTCATCAATGGCGATCGACCTCTTAGGTTGTAACCATTTGTATCTTAACTAGAGCTCTTTAATGTACTCCTTTTGTCAATGACAGCCAAGCAGATTCAACATCTTGGAGAGAAAAAATATTATCAAAATTGAAGTCTAGCAGGTAGTTGTTGATGCCGTCAAAATCAGCTTTAGAATAGTTGTACACTTGGATATTTCGAGTAGAGACAGTGTCTCGAGAACTAGACAAAAGAGAGTTGGAGACAAGATGATGATCTTGATTCAGCTTTAGAATAGTTGTACACTTGGATATTTCGAGTAAAGACAGTGTCTCGAGAACTAGACCAAAGAGAGTTGGAGACAAGATGATGATCTTGATTCATGTACAATCCCAGATGAATGGAAGATTCACAAAATTATCCCTATCCCTAAAAGTGGTAATCACTCAATAGTGCAAAACTACCAACCTATTTCTTTGCTATGTCCCGTATCAAAACTCTTGGAGTCTGTTATTTACTCTAAACTTATTGATATTATTTGGCACCACTTTTCAACATGACTTTTTGAAGAACCATTCATGTCTATCTCAGTTACTGTCCTCCTGTCCTGTGACCATGAAAGTAATTGAGAACAGGGCAGCTTGTGATGTTTATCAGGACTTCAAATAAGGTTTTGATATCATTCCTCTTCCTGAACTTCTTTATAAGCTTTGGTTAGTCTTTATGACTGGACCCTGTGGAACTGGTTCAGGGGTTACCTCATGGATCATACACACCTTGTGTCGGTTGACAGAGCTTCATCTGATCTACTTCCAGTAAGATCAGGTGTTCCACAGAAAAATGTTCTTGGGCCTTTGTTGCTCTTCATATATATAAATGATACCCCAAGTGGTTCCATGTCATTTTGCTCGATTTATTTATTCGCTGGTGAAAAAAAATCCTAAAAGAGATTAAAAAAATATGGACAGTCAGATTCATTTGCAGCGATACCTGGACGCCTTGTCTTTGTGGTGCTCAACATGGAGGTTATCAATCAACTCAACCAAATGTACTGCAATGCGATACACTTTATCCACTCGAACTCCAACTACCTACTTCATCAACGGACAACCTTTCATATGTGCAGAGGAGCATGGAGACCTGGGGATCACTGTTACCAGCAATCTTACCTGGTCAATCAACAGAATATGTGCACCTGCCTGTAGGTCACTCCATTTAATCAAAATAATGATCTCCTCAAAAAGTAATATCCTGAAACCACGACATTACTTTTCTCTAGTTCATAACAGATGATGTTTTTGTTCACAATTGTGGAGACTGCATCTGATGAAGGACATCTTGGGCCTTGAAAAAGTTCAGAGACGAGCTATATACAAAGTTTATACTTGATGACATCACATCAGATTATAAATGCAGAGACGAGCTTATACTTGATGACTTCACTTCAGATTATAAATGCAGAGTTGATCTACAAAGTTTACACTTGATGACTTCACTTCAGATTATAAATGCAGAGATGAGCTACAGTTTATATATGATGACTTCACTTCAGAATATAAATGCAGAGACAGAGCTACAGTTTATACTTGATGACTTCACTTCAATTATAAATGCAGAGATGAGCTACAAAGTTTATACTGGATGACTTCACTTCAGATTATAAATGCAGAGATGAGCTACAGTTTATACTTGATGACTTCACTTCAGATTATAAATGCTAATGATCAACTACAAAATACCAAAATAATAACTAATTGACAATATAATTACTACTACTATATTACTACTATTATTACTACTATTATTACTACTATTCTTACTACTATTATTACTACTATTATTACTACTATTATTACTACTATTATTACACTACTATATTTACTACTGTATTTACTACTACAGTGGAACCTCTGAATAACGGACGCATTGGGACGAGGACTTTTGTCCATTATTCGGAGGTGTCCCTTATTCAGAGGTTTTTCCCCATTAATCTCATTTTAGCATTATAATAGGTGGAGAATGTAGATTGTTTGTTCATTCATCAATTGTAGATATCACATGCATATTATATTTATATTATATATGTGTACATAATAACTAATATTAGTATATGAACATTGTTAATTGTAGACATAAATTGATGCAGTTATTCAGTGTGAAGGGCAGGGAAGTATGAATGTAGAGTACTTTGTCTGGCATTAACTGAATGAAGACAAGCTACTTTATCAATTAGAGAGCTGGTACTCAAGGCTTCGGTAAAACATGCACGGCTTTCCAAAAAGTTTTTTACCTCCTCTAATGATTGTATAGCTTCTCCATAGTTTTTCAATTTGTGGGGAGGTGGTAGTAGGTCTAGGTCTTCTCCATCTGTAAGTGTTCCTCACATTCAACAATGATGACTGTTCAGAAAGGCTTGGTAAGAAGCTTTCTTCCCAGGTATCATCATCAAACTCAGTACATACAGGAAGATTGCTGTCTCCGTTGACATACTCATCAGGTGAACAACTACCCTTGGAGCCCATTGTCTTTGAAATGAGTGCACCTAGTGCAAATTCAGCATCGATGTCTTGAAAAGGATCTTCTTTACTTAAGCTGGTCACATCCAACTCACTATTAAGAACACCACCACTTCTGAAGCACTTAGATATCATTTCTGGTTTTACTTCACTCCATGCCTGAGATATCCACCCGATTGCAGTTAGTACATTAATAGACTTCGTTATCTCAGAAGCACAACTGCAATCATCAATCTTAGCTAACACATAGCGAAGGAGAAGCCGATGATAATGGACCTTGAAGTTCTGGATGATCCTCAAGTCTAGTGGCTGTAATTTAGATATTGTATTTGGTGGAAGAAAAACTATTTTTATATTACTATATTTTTCTTTTAGGTGGCAACCAGCATTATCCATAAAAAGCAAAATTGATCTTTTTTAATGCTCATTTTACGGTTAAAAGAGGTCAATACTGCTTACAAGATTTCTCCTGTCATCCAGGCTTTTTTCTGGTGATAATACTTGACAGGTAGACTATTTTTATCCATACCTCGAAAATATCTGGGGTTTTCTGATTGCCAGATTACAATAGAAGTCTCCTTATCACCAGCTCCATTCACTATGAAAGTCACTGTGACCCTCTGCTTACACTTCTTCCCACCCTTGCACTACTTTCCCTTCTGAGCAAATCCTTGCTCTGGAAGAGCCCTCCAAAAACATCCTGTTTCATCTAGGTTATAGATATCTTCCTTTGCATATCCCCTCAAAATCTCAGGCAATCTCTCCTTCCATGACTCAACAGTATCCCCTTGTACATCACCTGATTCTCCACTCACAGTCACTCTTCTAATGTTATATTGCTTCTTACACTTTTCCAACCATCCATTGCTTCCCTTAAACTCCTTGTCCAGGATTACAGCAATTTGCTTGGCTTTTTCAGTAAGCTGGGGCCCACAGGGGTAAATGTTCTTTGAGCATGCCAGGAGGTACAATTGATATAAAGTGTCGTTAATCTCCGAGTATTCGGACACACAAGATCTCTTGTTTGTGACACTGGAATCCGGGATGGATTGTTTCACAGAATGGGAGCCATCTAACATTGCAACTTGTACTTTAGTGGTATCTATAGTGTACAGAAAACAGTGGCTTAATTATTGTATCAGTAATCCTGATTATTCTGTGATTAGAAATGAGGAGAGGAAATATATGGAACAGGATTTGTGTCATGAGTTGTGTATATGATTCAGTAACAATTCTTGGCTCGATTACAAACAGTGACCAGTTGTATATGGTGAGAAAGTTGTATCCATCCTCTCTGTTCAGTGATGATGCATTCTGATTAAATCCAGAATGTCTTAACTGTCGTTGTCTATCTTGTTAGTTTAAAACTTTCACTCCACCATTAAACAGAGAAAATGGATAAAATCTCCTTGCCATAAATAAGCGAGCAATTCTGCTTTAAAGTAAAGGTTCAAATATTCATAAATTACAAAAGGGCTTGCTACCAGCGGGAATCGACACCGAAACATTTGATGAGCAACATGCTGTTCTGACTGCACAGTTTAATCCAGACTCATCCATCACTATTCAATGCTTCCAGTTCAATTGTCGAATTTGGTATCAAGGAGTGAACTTTACCCAGTATGTAGCAGCACTGTATCATTTAACAGGAATGTTGTGCACATACGGAACATAATTTCCAGACAATCTACTGTGAAATTGTTGGTGTGAATTGACCCACAATTAAACTTTTCTAGTTGATACTATCACGTATGACACTTCTTTGGAACTAGTCAAGACCAATGAAGTTGCTGAGATAGACATCGAGATTCCCACAAACCAGGCTGTCCCACAAACCTAAGAACCAATGCTAGAGGGAGTGCACTATTAGGATGGAAGGAATACTCATCAAGCTACAGATGTGGCTGAGATCATAAAGTAACTATTTGCAATTTGAAGTAAGAAGAAAGGCTATATTGCACAAGTCCACTGAAACAGACAAAGAGGAACCAAATCTGAAATAACTCCAAAGAAAAAGTTCAGACTGACTATGTTGAACAAGATGTGGAAGAAGAAGTTACTTAAAAATAAACTCTATAACATGCAGAGCAAATCTCGCTCACCAATTCGAGTGCATGTCTCGATCAATAATGTTGTAATTGACATAGAATATGAATGGGATCTGCATTATTGCAACTCAATGATCCAACCCATGTATCCAAGAAGATGCTCCAGCTTTCTGAGTCATACTGACCATATACACTAGAGAAAATATAAGCATTCCAGGATCCATTCAAGAACAGCGTGGTGTTTGTTAATGCATGTAGTAAGACTTGCATGGGCCAAACTTATGGGTCGAGAGTGTTTGATAAAGTTAAAAGTTACCTTTGATGACCATTACATTTTTCTGGGTAGTGAGGCTGACAGTGAGCTGTAGAAAGTTCTGGAAAAGTTTGCACCACTATTCACCTAAGTACTTGAGAAAATCATAGGTGAAACTACATGTTGACTCATAGGTCACACCAAAATTCTACAATTTGCCAGCAGTTTCTTATTCTCGTAACGTTCCATTGGAATAAAAGTTCAAGAAGATATTATAGTGACATAATAGCAGATGTTAAGTTGAGAAAATTTGATATTAAAATTATGAGATAGTGCTAGTCATCAATCCAAATTGAATGGTTGAGAATTTGTGGAGAATTCAACGACATTATCAACCAAGCATTTTGCCATCCCATGCCATGGGTAGATGATTTGTTTTCAGTTGAGAAGTACTTGTCGGAAATGGATATGTCACAAGCATATCTCCAGCCGAGATTAGAAGAAGGCTCGAAATGTACGTTACAATAAATACCCACAAAGGGCTTTTTCAGTTCGACACATTTCCTTTTGCGGTATTTTCTTCTCATACCAGGGATAATGCAACAATGCATAGAAACATTTGTGAAACATTAATTAAAAGGAGTTTCTATCTATTTGTATGATATTTTGTTCACAGTCTTCACACATGATAAACTCCTCGAGAAACTTGAACAAATCCTAGAAAATCTTCGACGAGCTAATTTGAAGTGTATATATTCCTCTTAGTATAGAATACTGAAGGCAGGTTATTGAAAAGTATGGATTGCAGCTTGCTGAGGAGAATGTCAAGGTAGTACCATGGCCTAAATGTAACAGAGCAATTGCAAAGTATATATTAATTTTGAGTAAAATTGGTACTGAAGCTTCCTTCAAAATTAGAGCCCATGTACTCTTTATTGATGAACCATATCAAGTGAACCTTGGTTGAATACAAAATTCAAACCTTCCAAGCTACAAATAAATGCTACAGGCCAACATGTTGTGACAGTCTATGGCAGGACAAAAGAGCTGGTGCTTGTTTGCAAATATCATAATTACTTGAATGTTTTCATCATCGAATAACCATTTTTCAGCAGATTTATTTGACCACATAGAAGAAGCAGCCATCACATCAAGTCATGGACAACCCAAGATACAACACTCTCAAGAGTGAGGAATTACTTCATGAAAGATTGGCCATTATAAGTATAGAAGAAGGAGATCAAAGTGTGTCAATGCATTAATAGGGAAACTTCTCTTTTGGGTGGTTGTGTACTCTGATGTACATGTATGATGATTGTCCAAGGAGTTCCATGTTGGATGAGCTTTATATGACTTATACGGGTATAAACAAGATAAAATTCTTAACAAGGAAGTACACATGGTGGCTAGGAAGGCGGCAAGTCTTAAGCCAATCATCTAAAATGTGACCCAGTTTTCCAAGAAGCCATTGTCTCTCTGTACACTGATTACTGCAGGAAATCTTGATGCAGCATCTGGAGGCAAGCTTCTATTGAGCTTTGCATGGCTTCTTTTCTTTTTCTGTATTCCTGGAACTGTAATAGGCAAACTTTGGTCAGGGAAAAACTTATTTAAAATACTTTAAAAGCTTCCTTGTCACCACCGTGGTTTTATTGAATCTTGAAAGATGTCTCTCACTGATACTGCACCATCAAGCTTGCCTGTAGCAACCATTTCAGGGAACAAGTTTTGGATTGATAATGCAGTACATATATGATGCAGTCATCATGGGTATATCATGATGGAGAGAATATCGGCCATTTTATTCAGAAATTTATAAGATGATGATCTCCCACATAATTCACAATCAGTGATCAACTTGGAAATAAGTGTGCTGCAGTTCTCACAGTGAACCCTTAAACTCTTCTGACCTCATCAGCAACTTTCAGATGATTGATGGTCTTGTACACCCTAGAATGCATACAAAACCAATTGGTATAAAAATAGGTATTCTATATGTTCCAGACAAATTGTCATAATTATGATGTGCTTATTCTGGGGTTGTCCATTTGTTAAAGGCCGTGGCCTAATCTTACTAATCAGGAAAGAATGGTAGATTGAACCAGAGACATATAATTAGTCAGGCGATGGAAGTCCCAAACTATCAAAATATTCCATGGTGGGACAACTTGAACATGCCAATTTCATCCTGGAAGTGCTGAAGTTTGATGGTGATAGACATAACTGAATTGACCTTATGCAAATTCAGTATATCCTTTGAGAATATGCTACAGAATTTCTCCAGTCAGCCATCCAGTTCCTTGATGTCCTTCTCTGACAGTGCAGCATCCTGCTCAGGATATCAGTGTCTTCCTGGCTTTGGGGATGTAGAAGAGTCCCCTGATCTGCACTTTACATCTGCACCCCTGTTATTTGAACTGCATTTGTGACTACTACCATGACGAAATAATTATGCCTTACTTCCCTGGCTGCCTTGATTTTGGCCCAAACTACTGATTGAGAGCCTTTTCTGGCTTCCAAACAGCTCCTTAGGCCTTTCCAGTAAAGTTGAACAATTTACTGAGGAATTTGCCTCCTATAAACTTCCTGTGTAAATAAATCACTCTGGTCATCCAAACAGTGAATGTACAACAAGAATGTTACTCACTCAGTGTGGATTATGACAGCATTGTTTCTCTGGTTGGTAATAGTCACACATATCATGCATGTTACTGCTTCTAGGAAATTTATGGAACATCGGTGTTGGACAAACATATAGCTGACCTCACTGGACGGTCTATTATAACTGCTTTCTGAGGTGAGATAGGTGATGTATAATTATGGTGTTGTGATGTTGTGAATCTTATTTTTGGATATTCAGACTGTTTTTTAAAATTAATCACACTATAGAACATGTTATTGTTTTCACCGAGCATAAAGATATCAATTACTACATTTTTATCCTTTAACCCAAATTAAAATCACCTTCTCAATAATCAACTTCACTCTAGCCCTAGCCCTAATTCGAATTATAATCTTGTGATGTATTGACTTCGAACAGTGCTAAGTTGTTTATCTGTGATTGTCAAATGTGTAGTTTGTGGTTAGTAAAGTTCTAATTTGTGGTCAGGCTTATTAGCAGCCTGCAGGATATTGCACAAAACTTGCACAAAACTGCTGGTGGATGTATTAAATTCTATGCTATATTTTGTTTTGTCCTCTCAGCAATCTTGAGGGTGGTGGCCACATAGTATTTAACTATTCTTGCCAGCCAGTTCTTAAATGTGAACTGGCGAGCATGTTAGCAGAGAATCTGGTTGAGAGCCATAGATCATTTTGTTCGTCTTTGCCATGATTTTGAAGGCAGCACATTGCTGCATATATAAATAATGCTCACATGACCTGGTCATTATGAGTTGGATTAGAGTTTTATGGACAGTTTTTCTGATGGAGTTAGATTCTGCTATTACTGAAAATACGAGCATCCTCAGTTAAAACATAAGAACCATCTACTTTGTTTTAAGGAATTGATACCTTCATCTCTCTCTGCCAACTGGGTACAGGAAAGTCCATCCATCATCTATACTATACTGCTCTTCCTCATGTTTTTGATATGATGCAAGGTTTTTAATATTAAAACTTGGAATTAGCCTTACATTATTTCATACAGTTCTTCTGGTGATCTTGTTTTCTTGTATGCACTTTTGTGTAGCACATATAATAGGAACTTCAGCAAGCATAGTTGTATGCATTATTTCCATTACCTTGCTCATGTTAGACTAATGTACAAAGTTCTCATAGAGAGGGTTGCAGGTGGTATTTGTTTGCTTGGTAAAACAGACAATAGCTAATTGCTTAAAGGAAAGATTCAGCACAACTTCGCTTTTCTGAAAGTATGAGATATATTTCTCCATACAAATATATGTTACTTTCATCTCATTGTCAAGATAAAATGGTGGCATTAGTTGTAGATGAAGTAAACTATGTGAAAACACGGGGTGAATAGTTTTAGAGAGATTTGTATTACCTTAGCCTGATTCCCACATGCATCAAAGTCATAACTCTAACAGCCACCTAAACTGTTGAAACTTTGTATGTTGTAACAAATTTTTAGCTCCAACTAAAAAGATGGAAGTATTGATTATGGACAAGGCTATCACAATAATTATTAATAATTTCAGTTGGTCGATATGTTTACCAGAGTGTTGACATCAGATAAAAAAGAACAGGTTTTACTATGTTTTAATGAAGTTTGATGGAAAATTCATTGACTCAGTCACATTTGGAATGGGCCTTGATTTCCCAGATATCAAGTGGGTCTCACACTGGAGAGTACCAAGAGCCTTGGAGAAGTATATACAGGAGAGTGATTGAGCAGTATGGTATGAACAACCCTCTGTGGCAGTATTCTATGATGGCAAAGGAGGAAGACATTTAAATTGTAATGTAAAGAACTATTTAAAAGTACTACAACATGAGCATGTACATTTCTTTTTAAATGCTTTTTGATGTATTCTGAAACTAACATTGCTGTCTGTGTTTGTTCATGTTGTGATGCATGTGAAGCTTCTTGTTGCTATGCTATAATCTTCTTCTAATTAATGTTATATATTCTTGGAGATAATTAAAGTTAGATGGTGTGGAAAATTTATTTCATCACCAGTGGAACATTTGCTGTGCTGATGCTGTGAAAAAAGGTTAAGTTAAAAAAAATAGTGACCATACAATTATACAAGCTGATTTTAAATCTAAAATGTTTCTATTCTTGGTAGTAGAGAGAGTTTGTTCAAGACCACATCTGAACTTAAAAAGATTGGTGATGCAAGTCAAGTAGACCTGTGAAGACAAGTTCTGCGTTGAGTAGAATGGGAATAGTTTCAAAGCCTTGGCCCAAACTAGGGGGAGGATGAGTATCAGAATAAATTTGAAAGATAGTGAAGTTTTAAAAACACAGATAAACATAGATAAACATGATATATGGCCCCTATAGATTTTCCATCTTTCTGGATCATGCTTAGGCTGACATTGGCCAACATGTGCCTAATAACCACTTTTATTGTACTTCTAAATGATCCATAAAAACCACACAGGATGTTTGCCCATGGAAAAATCCTTAGTGTGGGACGAGGCTTCTTGCATTCAAAAAGAGATTATGTGAAAAGCAAGTTTATTGCCTCTACTTGTTTTTCCAGCATAATTTCTAATACTCAAAAACACTTATTTTTCCCAAAATTATGCTAGCATACCCCTAGGCTTAATTGCATTAACCACAGGCTTATATAATTGTGGTTAGTCAAATGTCTACGTGAGATAAAAAAAATTACCTGCCAATTAAACTACTTCAATATGTCACAAGGGACCTTGCATGATACCATGATACATAAATGATTGACACCGAACGTGTACAATTATTGTGGTGTTATATTTTCAACATCTACAGTATGTTTTATTATAGCCAGAGAGACAGTCTTGTTGTTAAGAGCTACTGTTTACTCATTGAATGTGATAGCTATTATATATCCTATGTAATTCCCACTCATCCATAAGTGTTTTCAAAAATAATCAAAAGCATGTAAAAAATATATTCACTTGCCTAAAAGCCAACTCTGTGGTGATATGCAATAGCCATCTATCCAAGATAGAGGAGTTTGAAAATCTGAGAAGGTCTCCTAAACAAGTATATATGCTAATCAATAAATGAAGCTAGCTACTATATCTAAAGCCTTATTGAATTGGTTATCTAGGCATGTTGTTATCTAGTATAAATACTGCATGTATTTAGTAATGCAAAAACTAGCTAGCAACTCTTGAGAAGCTCTTTGAAATATTATCTAGATATTTTGAGCTCTGTTGTTGGATGCCTACAGAAATAAATGTAAGAGTATTAGTGTTAGCCATGCTACCTACCGATATATTAACACAAACAAAGCTTAAAGTATAACTGAATTGTGTAAGCAATGCTATTTACCGATATAGTGCTTTTTCAATGTAGCACTCGAGTTCCTTGCCTACGTTAAGAAGTTTGGTCAACCATGATTATTCCCAGAAACAATACTGTATCAATGAGCATGCTAAAAGATGATATAACCCACATTGTGTGAGGGTGGCTCACCTGATATCTGATTGCCTGTAATTCGTTAGGATAGGCTGCCAAGATAAAGAACTGGTGTTGACCGCAGCTGTTTGGTTCATGTATGCTCAATATCCATGAACAACTCGAACGTAGGTGAAGTCAGTATGGCTTCAATAACTTTCCATAGCTTTGCACATGCAAGATGCATGGTAATAATTACAGTGTGCTTCTCTGTATCTTTTCATAGCTTATATACTACAAAAACAAATTATTATCCAAAGCTACTGGCAAGATTATTATATTTTTTACAGATGTGATGGCAGGAACATGTATGACCAATGGTAGCTTCTGAACAAGGGTTGGAAGTGCTGTCTGGGGTTAAGGGAGAGGAGGGGGTGAATTATTGAAAAATGGGAGTAGTAACAGTCCTGCACTACTGGTATTGCAAGTAGTTGTTGTCTAAAAATAGTTCAGATGTGGCTGTGTAGGCATATATGGAGAGTGATGACACTGAATGGTGCATAAATTACTATAGTGTTATGTTTTAATATTATAGCATGAGAGATAGATTTGTTATGCTTAAGTTTTTGCAGTAGCTAACTAATTAAATATGGTACGGTCATCTAGATAATGCCACCAGGACACACAGAAGCGGTTTCAAAAGTAATAAAAACCAAAATAAAGTTGAAAAAATAGCAAAAAAGTAGGCCACCATGTGGTAACATTCCATCCAAGATCTACAAATATGATGAATAATGTCTGAGAAGATCTCCAAGTAAGAATGCTAATGAATATAGTGAGATGTAGCTAGGTTATCTAGGCATATTGTTATCTACATGCATTTAGTAAAACAAAAGCTAGATCTCTACTTTTGAGAGTTCCCTTTGGTTACATATATTTAGCTCTGATGCTAGTAGACTGTTTAGTAAATTAAAAGGTGGATATCTACTCTTGAGAGCTCCTTCGGTATCTCTGATATATATACATATCTAGTTCTAATGCTTGAAGCCTGTACAGTAGTTTCGCTTTGGGGAGAAACCTCACATGGAAGACCACCTCATTTGAGAGACAACATTTTGCTTGCACCAAAGCATTTGCAATGCAAACTCACCTCTAGTAAAAGACCACATATTTTTGAGGAGCAGGGATAACCAATATTATACAATTATAAGCCCCTTAAAGTGTAAACCTCAAATATTTCTGCTGTAAATTGCACAGTTTGTCAACACAAATACACACTTTTTAATTAAAGCATGATTTCAGCTGGAAATTCTAAGTATTGTGTGTTTATATATATACATTGCATGGAGTGAGGTGCAGCACATAATTAATTGTAAAACTCAGAAGTATGTCTAGAAAGAGAAAAATAGAACAAGAATAGCTGTTTTAACAAAAGTTGATAGTGGCTGATACTGTCATAGTGTAGCAGAAGAGCTTGGTATGAAGAAAGACTCAAATCCAGAACCTAGTTGACGAAATTAAGAAAAGATGGGAAGCTGGCAAACACAAGAAGAAATGACAACCCAACTGTGATGAGTGATTGGAGTGCAAAATTGAATACACGAGAAAAATATGCCCCCAATGATATTTAATGCCGCAAATGCTGGCCTCTTTATGTCTCCTGCCTACAAGTTAGTTTTCAAAGGGGAGGATACTGAGGGGGAAAGAACGAAAGAAACCTTAACATAGAAATACTTTTATTGCTTGTTCTGACTTTGGAGAAAGTTTTGCCCCCCAAATTCATGAATTCTCAGTTGACAGAACAACTTTCTCAATCAACTGAGATATCCTTTTGAAGCAAAATTAAGTTGTTGTTGAGAACATCGGTGTAGTATTGTATGTACTTTCAGAAATGATTAGATTATTTAAGGTTGCATTAGTTACTATTCATTTCCTGTACAGGCAAATGTTATCCATTCATAGTTTATGATATCTGACAGAACTTAAAGCTAATTCTTGTAAGCTTTATTTGTAGCCAATTTTTTTTGGCGACCAAGCAAAGACCACTAGCATTTGGCTGCTATGGTATTACATACTTTCATTCTTGTAGTTAGACCATTTTATTGATTCAATGTTTGAAAGTATCTTGCAAGCAGACAAAAAGTATTTTGATCTAATCTCCATTGGAAAGGTAATCCTGGAGGAAGTTAAATTTTGAATGGAGTGGAATATAGGATAATTATTGTTATTCTTAGATATTTTTATATAATTTGTACACTTCATAAAAAAAGTTCTTGTCATCTTTTTTAATATTTTTACAGAAATAAAGGTTGATTGAGGTGTTGCCCTTTGATCCATTATTTATATAGCAGCCTTCATTTTGGACTGCTTTAGTCATAGAGCAAGTTCTTTGAAAGGCATCTGGGGTCCGTTTAGCATTTGTAGGAACAAGATGTTTCAACACCAGCAAGGATAGAATTACCTTATACTAGTTCCTGAGGGGATCCAACAGCTAGCAGGTGCACATAATCACTTTCAATGGCAGCCATGTGAGCACTCAGTTCTCTGCTGCTACTAGTGTAGCAATCATTTTATAATTAGTTCTGGGCTCAAGTGGGTCCATTGTAAAATAATTGCTAGCTACAGAGAAATGAAAACTCATTTGGCTGGCATTGAGTTTGAGCATTCTGAACCCATCATCATAATTATCTGATAGCAGAATCCTTGAAATACTGGAGTAATGCTTTCCTTGCTAGCATGAAAACAACTTGCCCCTATAAATATAACTATCTCAGAACTATTACAAATAACTTTCGCTGCTATATAGCCAATAATAATGCTGCAATAATGACACATCAGAAACTGTATCTGATCAACAACTATTGTTCTGGATGCTGAGAAACAGCGTGTGAATTGTAGTGAACCATAAAATAGTTGATGGAAAAAAAGCATTAAAAATGGGGGAAATGCTTACCATGAACTGTACAGCTTATCACTTTTTTCTAAATATGTTTATGTGCCCCTCCATTTTAGCCAGGCAGTTGATGCAACCCAAGGCAGTCGATGCAACCTAGGTATACCCAGGCAGTTGATGCAACCTAGGTATAACCAGGCAGCTGATGCAAGCTCGGTATACCAAGGCAGTTGATGCAACCTAGGTATACCCAGGCAGTTGATGCAACCTAGGTATACCAAGGCAGCTGATGCAACCTAGGTATACCCAGGCAGTAGATGCAACTAGGTATACCCAGGAAGCTGATGCAACCTAGGTATACACAGGTAGTTGATCCATCCTAGATATACCCAGGCAATTGATGCAACCCAGGCAGTTGATGAAACCTCGGTATACCCAGGCAGTTGGTGCAACCTAGGTATACCCAGGCAGTTGATGCAACCTATGTATAACCAGGCAGCTGATGCAAACTAGGTATAGCCAGGCAGCTGATGCAACCTAGGTATACACAGGCAGTTGATCCAACATAGGTATACCCAGGCAGTTGATGCAACCTCGGTGTACTCAGGCAGTTGATGCAACCCAGGCATTTATGCAACCTAGGTATACCCAGGCAGTTGATGCAACCCAGGTATACTCAGGCAGTTGATGCAACCTAGGTATACTCAGGCAGTTGATGCAACCTAGGTATACCCAGGCAGTTGATGCAACCTAGATATACCCAGGCAGTTGATGCAACCTAGGTATACCCAGGCAGTTGATGCAACCTATGTATAGCCAGGCAGTTGATGCACCCTAGGTATAGCCAGGCAGCTGATGCAACCCAGGCTTTTGATGCAACCTAGGTATACCCAGGTAGTTGATGCAACCTAGGTATACCCAGGAAGTTCATGCAACCTAGTTATACCCAGGCAGTTGATGCAACCTATGTATAGCCAGGCAGTTGATGCAACCTAGGTATAGCCAGGCAGCTGATTCAACCCAGGCTGTTGATGCAACCTAGGCATAACCAGGCCGCTGATGCAACCTAGGTAAACCCAGGCAGTTGATGCAACCTATGCATAGCCAGGCAGTTGATGCAACCTAGGTATAGCTGGGCAGCTGATGCAACCTAGGTATAGCCAGGCAGCTGATGCAACCAAGGTATACCCAGGCAGCTGATGTAACCTAGATATAGCCAGGCAGCTGATGCAACCTAGGTATACCCAGGCAGTTGATGCAACCTAGGTATACCCAGGCAGCTGATGCAACCTAGGTATAAACAGGCAGTTGATCCAACCTAGATATACCCAGGCAGTTGATGCAACCTAGGTGTACTCAAGCAGTTGATGCAACCTAAGGCAGTTTATGCAACCTAGGTATACCAGGTAATTGTTGCTCCCCAGGAACCACACAATTCCATTCCACAGTCTCGATTGAACCGCTCATACTTGTTGTTAGTCTGGTGTATAGTGCATCCTTCATTGCACATCATATCTTTATTATATACATTTATATAATATACTTATTTATTATATTTTTATTAAAAAAAATACTATTCATTTGTTTTTGAATTTATTTATTTTTTATATTTTTGTTGTTGTTGTTGTTGCCGTTATTTTTAAATCAAGTTCACATGGTAGATGCATTTGCTGGTTGGCATGTTGAACGTGTGTTGGACATGTGTGCCAGCTCACATGCTGGAGGTGTGTGCTGGCAGCATGTATTGGATAGTTGCTACTGGTATATAGCTGGCTCACACAAGTCTTAGTGTCACATTAATCCTGATGAAGGCTAGAGCATCTAGCCAAAATGTCGAGAGAATAAAATTTCAAGTTGATTATTGAGAACGTGTTATTATGTCAATTGAGAGTTAATTGAGAGATTAATAAAGATGAACTTCACGGATTCATGACGGGCTTCTTCTTTATGACTGTCCCTTTACAATACAATATAACTATTGCCTGCTCTCCCTCTTTTTTGGAGCCATGTCCCCTAAAGGCTTCACCTAACAGCTCATGCAAGTAGACTTCTCTAAACTATTACATTCAAGCATACAGATATTGTGGACAATGTCTTGGATAGACACTTGTGTGGAAATTGAGAGAGTGAGTACAATTTTGAGTAATAGGTTAATTTCTTCTGCACATGACAGCATACACTAGAAGTAGAGTTCATGTGGTTGCAGAGGATTTGAAGTTATTGGAAGATGGAGTGACTGGGAGAGAGAGGACTGTGCAGAGAATGGATCTTCCCTAGCTACATGTGACCTCTTGTATGTCTAGTATGAAACACAAAGAGAAGTAAATTGATATTATAGATATTATCTTTACAGTGCGTGATTTGGGTCCAACTTACCTACAGGACAAGCTTATTACTAAGCAAAAGTGTAAGGTGAAAACGACTCATGGCTTTTAACTCTGTCATATAGGAATAATTTAACATCTAAAACTTTCTTACTTGATCGGAACTGTCCATCTTTCTACTGCCAAGGAAGTTTAGGATCCTAATTGTAGTTCCTATGATGGACAGGCACATCTTAGACTAGAAGAAAGTGAGAAAATCTTTTGTAGAGTTATTTACCATAGAATTATGGTCACTTAGGTGACAAACAACATATATTTACCTCTAATGAACCCTCACTTGACATAATAACATTACAATAAATTTCTCAATAATCTTGAAATTGTATTCACTCGACATTTAGAAAAGATGCTCTAGCCTCCATAATTATTTCTGATGAGGGCTAGAGCATGTTACAGTGCTGGCATGCTGGATAAGCTTGTTACCCACTATGGTTCTCATGATGCAGTGCATCCAGTATCAACAAGAGATAAGCTTAAATTATTCAATTGTCTAGTCACAGTTGAGATGTCACCTGTTTTTGGGTTAATGCAAAGCTCATGATGCCCACGCGATACCTGCCTCATTCAACCAGAAAGAGTGATGGAAGCAGCTCAGAGAGAAACTGAGCACAAACTAGCAATGCAATTTACATAACAACTGGTGGAAAAGTAAGTCACAGGAAATACAAAGTGTGGCTGATGAAAATGATGTGCATAACTTTTATGATGCTGTGAACAATGCTCAAGGACCAACCAGAAAGAATCTAACCCCAGTCAGGAGAACTGATGGTGCACCCCTTCAAAAGGACAGCCAGGCTATACTGAATAGATGGGAACAACACTTCAGTACCTTTCTTTAACAAGCAGAACCAAGTAGATATATCTGCTATTGAACATCTCCCAAGTCTATATACCTACATCCCACAAACCCACAACCCACCAACACTCCAGGAAACATAGCAAACAATCAATAGATAGAAGAGACAATGTCTTGACAAAATTACTGCATAAGTACTGAGAGTTTATGCCCTTATTCTCAAAGTAGATTTCGTTAGCACACAGCACAACGATTCTGCTTATGGGATTCCCTAAGTAGATTTCGTAAGGATCACAGCACTACTCACATGATGTCATGTTGGGTGAAATGCTGTGTAGAGATGGTGATGCTGCTCATTGTATTTTCCTTGTAGTTATTGCAGCATGTATATCCGTTCAGTCATGCTGTGGTCCTAACAAAATCTACTTTCACTATCCCATGAGCATTATCACGATCTCTATGTAGCATTTGTTGCAATACGAAGAGAAGATCATGTCAGTCTTGAGGTGTTCCCAACAAAATCTACTTTGAGAATCCCATGAGAACCATCGCAATCTCTATTTAGCATTTTTCGCAACATGAAGCGAAGATCATGTCAGTCATACAGTAGTCCAAGCCAAATTTACTTTGAGAATCCCATGGACAGCATCATCGCAATGTCTATGTAGCATTTGTCAACCTGACCAAATCCTTTGTCACTCTGAACTTTGTCACTCTGATCTGGGAGATAGAGTGGCTGGTCCTTCACAAATTTGACCATACACCAAAGTACCTCGATGTTCTCTGACAGTCGCATATGGAAATTTGTACATGAGCTTTCTCAGGTAGCCATGGATCAGACCAATTTCAAGTCACCATTGATGTTATAACAGTGGTATATGCTTGTTGCACAACACATTCCTTGTCACCATCTATATTCTAAACCAGAATGCAACTAAGATCGAGGATGGCATTGGTATGCACTACAGGTTAGATGGCAGCATCTTCAACCTGTGCCATCTGAAGGAAGTGACCAAAGTATCATAGGAAACCTTAACAGCAATATGCTGATGACAATGCCTAATGGCTACTGTTGTCCAAAACATCGCAACTGACTCAACCAATGCATACCACTGCATTAGCCTGCAATTTAACCCTATTAAAGTTTGGACAATCACTGTGAACCCCAATTGATAGGAAACCTTCTTTGAACAACAATATGCTGACAATGCCACACGGCTGCTGTTCTCCAAAACATCGCTACTGCCCAAGCAATGCATTGGACTGCAATTTAACCCTGTTAAAGTTTGGACAATCACAATGAATCCCAATGATCATGCGTTCAGTATGGGAGAGGATGAACTGAAATCCACCAAATGCTTCCCATTCCAGATCCTATTCTCACATCATCCGGTGCCATAGATGATGAACTACACAACTGGATAAGCTGCACATCTGCTGCCTTTGGACATCTGTGAGAGTGTGCCTCTTCTTAAAGAGAAACCTCAAAGTTGACACGAAGATGGAAGTCTATAACAAAGACTGTCTATTGTATGGATGTGAGACATGGACCCATTACAGAGACTTATTGAGTTAACAATGGCACACCACATCAGAGGATACTGTGCCTTACATGGGAGGACAAGGTCCCACACATTGAAATTTTGGCCATGACAGGGTGAATCAATATCAAAAATGCTAAAAATACAGCTTTGCTAGTTGGTCTACATGTCTCTCACCTGAATGTTCTGCAAAGTTCTGTATGGACAACTGAATCAAGGCAGCTGCTTGTTAGGAGGCCAAAGAAGAAAAAGATAACATGCATGCTCTACTGATAAAGTGTAATATTCCTGAATCCAATGTGGCATTGGAAAGAGAACACTGTGGAGAAGCAAGTATCGGCAAGCAGTAGACTTCTTTGAAGCTAAAAAAACAATGCTTCACTAAGAACACAAAGAGCATTGACATCTGAGGGTAGCCAATTCTCTACCCACAGCAGCCATCTACATCCTCCCAATCTTTCAGTGGCGGTATCAGTTCCTCATTGGGATGCATTTGCACCAGTGCTCACACTGGCCACCATGAAGGAGAGATCATTGTCATTCTTCAAAGGACCACGTGAGCAGAAAACATAAATTATACACCATATAAATGTTTACAAACAAATTGCACTAGATATGTTGGAGGTTAGAGCTTGCAAAATGCAATCAGTTTGCTAGCAATACAGATCCTCAGGACACAATGACAACCTCAGATTTGTTTTCACATCCATTACTACTACTATTGTTCTCTCAACTCACCAGCAGACTAGACACTTCCCTTCTCTTCTTCATAATGCAGAAGGTATCATCTACATATCTGTTCCAAAACCTTGGCTTCAGTGTTCAATTGTGAGTGCCAATTCCTACCACTGCAGATACTCGAGAGCCCATTACTGTACTCTTTTGTGGCTTGAGGTATTTTTCTAGATACCTGAAGTAGGTGGATTTTAGGCACAACTCTAACAGTTCACAAATCATGTCAGCACCTAGTGTAGTCCTCCTCATGCAAGCTCTCATCTATCGTTAACATTCCAAAAATTACTTCCAAGGTCTCATCAATGGGAACATTTGGTAGAGAGGAAACATCAAAACTGACCATCCCATGAAATTTTTTCATTTGAATAAACTTGATAAATGTTGACAAAAGATGAGAGCTTGCAATAGAGGACTACACTTGGTGCTGACAGGATTTCTGAACTGTGGCAGTTGTGCCCAAAATCAATCTATTTCAGGTTAAAAAAAATACTATGAGAAGAAAGTGTCTGCAGCAATGGGCTCTCCAGTATCTGCAGTGGTAGCCAACCTTTAGAGTAATTGGCACTCACAACTACCCCACTGTTGCCAATGTTTTGGAAGAGGAAGTGAACAGGAGTTGTTGGGCCATCTGATCAACATCACGCAATCCATAAAGTTTACCATGGAGCTCGAAGTTGATGGATGATTGCCCTTTCTGGATTGCCACCTACATAGGAAGGAAGAAGGAAGGCTAACTCCAACTGTTTACAGAAAATCCATGCACACCAAGTGTTACCTTGATTATAGATCACATCATATTATCCATGTCAGAAGAGGGTTGGTGAAGAACTTGTATGATAGAGCCAGGAGAGTAGTGACTGAGAAGGAGGACCTTTGGAAGGAAGAAAATCATTTGAATAGGGTCTTTATAATAATATAGAGAATGTTAATCCACAAGCCTTCCATCAACATTTCATCTGTATTCATCTAAATGCAGAAAGGAAGATAAATGGACTGATACAGGCAAACAGGGATCTAAAAAAAGGAGGATCCTATGTTATTGATTCCTTATGTAGCACAGGGATGAGTGAAGACATCAGAAGGGTCTCAGAAAATTCATCATCAAAGTTCTCAATGAAATTGCAGTTGACATAACATTATAATCACCTTATGAATATTCCACTTCAAATTCTATTCTCTCGAGCATCTAGTCGAAATGTCGAGTGAATACAATATGAAGTTGATTATTGAGAATATCAAAGTTGTTTTCACTTCTGGAAGATCTGAGGACACAATGGAGCAAAGTGAAGGATTACAATAACCCAAGGCCAGAGCATCTAGTCAAAACGTCGAGAGAATACAATTTCAAGTTGATTATTGAGAAGGTTTCTGAATTAGGTGGCATCAATGCAAAGATTTTTTAATTTTTTTTTTTTAAATACGAGCAATGCAAGATTGTCACTACTCCTATTTTTCAACCCTTCCCCCCCCCCTTTAACTACCACCAAACACCACCAACATCTCCAGACAATACCTCTAATCCTTTCTTCAGGAGCTGGTCGTAAAGGTTTTTGACCATGCCTAAGCCACTCTACTATGAGAACCTTTGCACTATCCTCATTAATAGCAAATATTAACGATATTCTATCGCTAAACACATAATAGAGCCAAAATCTCTACATTGTTTAATACCCTCTCTTGTACTACTACCTACAACTCCAAGTGATATTAGCAGGTCAGGAAACTGATCAAACCAAAGCTATAACTACTTTGCTATGTAGCACTATGATACAATAAAGATTTCAGGTATAAATCCATTCAGGAGCAACCTGTTTTTCATAAATGGAGTGTTTCTCTCATAAAATATATATTCCTATGTGTGCAGTCTTCCTTAGCAGAGGAGCTTTCAGAAAAATTATTTATAATGTGTTCATTCAGTTATATTTAGTTATACTTAAAAGTCACTTTACAGCATCAATGAAGTTGGTTATTTACTGTGTAACACACTCACATATGTTAGTCGTGTATTATAAGTGGCATGGTATTGTATTCACGGCAAGTTCTCTGATTTAAACCGTTAAAGGGTCGTCGACTCTTTGTATTACAGATGATTGTTTCTGGTCTTCTAATTTTTTTTTAACAATTAAATAAAATTAAGCTAAGTCAAGTTCCATCCTACAAGAAGGTTTTCAATAGCCAATCAATCGCTGATGTTATTCTTTACCATGTTTATTACGTACATGCCTGTGCATTCTTGATTAATTATGCTAAAAGCCTGTGACGTCATTTATTGTTACAGGAATAAGCTTCTCATTATGATCACTTCCTTGCAATGAAACTGTATGGTAGTTCTTGAATGAGTTCCGCTGTGCTCAAAACTGCATACACAGAGCATAGTTAATGTATTGTAACCCCTTTACCAACTTTAGAGTGTCTTATTTATACGTTAGTTGCTGCAATCAATTGGGTCTTCTGGTAGTACAATTATATCCAATGGAGAAGTGGACCCATTGTTTGCAAATTGTGTCTGAGAAGAAAGCTCTTGGAAATATAGATACAAGATCCTTCAAGACCAATTTCACATAATTATTTTAACAGTTTTTATTGGGCTGCTGGGAAGTTGTGTAGCTAATTCTATTTTATATTGAGGGAGATAAGAGCAGAGTAGTTAGCAGGTTACAGTTACTAATTAGGTAGCTCTATGTAAGAATTGGATTGTTGATTTAACATCTGCCAGAGCCTGATCTTTAGCTATTGCTGTTTTTTGTTAACTTCCAGGTGATCGACTGCCTACTCATCGAAGTTTTACAAAGGGGATATTAATCACTATGCTTCCACTCATCTCTGCTCAGCTTCGCACAAAATTATGACCAAATGGCTGGTTCCTGCATGTACCCAGCTAAACCTACATAGATCATAGTGGGTGAATTGCAGGGAAGTTTATTAGCAGAAGAGTTAAAAAAAGTGCAAGACTGGAGAAAGAAGTTGAAGGTCATCAACCAGATCACATCAAAGAGGCAGCATTCAATCCTGCTCCTGATATAGTGATAGATCAGAGCTTTATTCAGTGTGTGACTTGTACAACACTAAATATTGAACTGTGGTAAAGTTGAGTTAGGGAGCAGCTGCAGCAGCATGTTATTACTCAGGTGTGGACTTTATTCCATTATTTCTCTATAATATTTAGTTGTTCATAATCAATTATGTCAATATGGATGTCAGGCATGCAGCTGTGGCACAAAATTCTGCCCATGATCAGAAGTCTGTGGCTTGCTTTTCTACATTCATATGTATGTTGGTCTTTCTCTGGTCTTATACTCTATACCATGTGTTAATATTCATCATGCATATGTTGAAGTCCTTTAGCTTGCAATGATGCAATGCACAGTCTCATTTTGTGGTAAAATGCAGAGGCTTTAAACCTCCAGAAAATCCTAAGATCCGAATTTTGGTCATTAGTGAAGAAACTTCAAGATCTCCAGAATGCTGGAGATCTCCAGAATTCAGGCTTTGATTGGACAACTCATTGTAATTATAGCTGATTCTTTATACTTGGTGGGATGCTCTGAGTCGTGATGCATCACACCTAGGCCTTGACCAATTATTATAATAATGTTTTACCTATTATATTCTCATTATTATTCCTTTTTCACTATTTTTCTTTCACCTATTATTCATTTTCTTTCACCTATTATTCTTATTATGCTTGAAGAATATAAAACCATTTCCAGACCCTTTACCTAATCGCAATGCAGTGTGGAGCAAACTCAAGAAAACAAGAGGAAAAAAACAAGAGGAACAGCCAAAAATATATATAGCTATATACATATTATTCTTTTTTTGGTCTGAATGTTAGCCTATTATTCTAGTATAATTCTCAGTTCTTTTGGCTACCTATTATTCTGAAAATTATGCTAGCATAATTGGTCAAGGCCTAATCACACCCTCATCGTCCCAAGAAAACAAACGAATGAGGTAGACTCAACATTCATGTGTACATCCAATAGGTTGATAATGACTTCATTGGAGGGCAGTGATCTTGTGTGCATGAGAGAATCATCTTGAGAAGAAACCAGTGGAGTATCAACATCAAAAGGGAAAAAAACTCTGTTGGCTCTGTAATATTACCTATATTCACCATCCTGTATCCGTGCTCTGTTCTAATGAGTCTCGTTTTTTAAGCGAACAATTTCCTCTATGTCAGTGTGCATACAAACAACTATCCCCATCACGTAACTGGCCTCATGTGTACATGCAGTACTGTGCGTGATATTTAATAAAAGCATAGCAGGTATCAGGAAATCATAGGACCCAATTCATATACCACATGGGGGTTCGAGTCTCTGAAAATGTTTGTGACTTTATTATGGAAGTCATTGTAAAAAAATATAACACAATTACACTATACTAATAGCAACATTGCCGTTGCTTGTTAGAACAGGTTGTGCATACTTAACTGCAACTATCATTACAACTTTATTCTCTATCACATTGTGCTTTGCTGGCATTACATCATTACCACCTGCTTAATTGACATTTGTTTAGTTCTAAGCTACACGTCAGCACTTGCTTAACTTGGAGTTGTCCTCATCTTGTTGCTGGCTTATCTTGGATTTGTCCCCATCTTCTGGTTCAATGTTCTTGGAGTTGTGCTCATCTTGTTGCTGACTTGTATTGGATTTGTCCTCAACTTCTGGTTGAATGTGCTTGGGGTTGTGCTCATTTTGTTGCTTCCTTGGCTTGGAGATGTTGTCATATTGTTTCTGCCCTGGATTGGAGTTGACCTCCTTAGTTTGCTGCTGATTCTCTGGTCTCATCAAGTATGCATTCTGCAGGTCCTTGTGTAGCTGGTGTCCAGCCTGCAGAGGTGCCCCCAGAATCCTAGCCTTCTCTCCATACATATTTACTTCTGCATTGCTCCAGTGCAGCAGAACGAAGTCCGGCTTCTGTAAAGATACTGTCACATCAAAGATGGATGGGCGCAGGTCAGCTTTGTAATGCCTGAATGATCAAAGTAAGGTTATTGTTGGGTGGATGTATCGTTGGGTACAAAATAATAATTCATAACGTTTAAAAAAAGTCATACCAACATTGTATCATGACATCATAAACAGCTTTGGGGCAGCCTGGAGGTGGTGACAGTCTAAACCCAATGGCCACCTGCTTCATGGCCTGTGCATTATGACAATAACATAAAAATAATAACAATAATAGTAGTACATAGTATTAGTATTAGTATTAGTAATAGCAGTAATAGTAGTGGAACAACAACAACAACAACAATAACAGTGATGATGATGATAATAATAATAATAATAATAATAATAATAATAATAGTAGTAGTAGTAGTAGTAGTAGTAATAATAATAATAATAACAACACCAACATCAATTAGTTAAGTTATGTTTTCTCTGTTTATAGCATATATTTTTACATAAATATTTTACAGTACTGACTTCAGCATTACTTTTATGATGGAGTGGACATTGATTTATTAATACCCACACTATGGAGGTTATGTTTTCACCCCTCTTTGTTTGTCTATCTGTCAGTCAGTCTATGTCTGTTAGCAGAATTGCACAAAAACTTTAAAGATGATTCTTCATGAAATTTTATGGACGTTTAGGCATGTGTCAGGAAAAATACAATTTGTTTTGGTGATGATACACATTGCTAGAAGACACCCTCAACTAAAACAGCATGTCACTTGGCATCGTAAGCAATTTTTGCATGCATGTTTGCTACCCAAGTTCTAGCATTCTTCACTAGAGTAAGATAAATCATATTTTGGTTTGGAAAATGATAGCTCAGAAATTATGCAAAAAAAAGCTGACAAGAAGACACTAGCTAGGTTAGAGCTCTCATAATGTAAACATTTTGCCAGTGAAGCTGACCCTCCCAAGCTATTTTTCTCGATGACAAGTTAATCCAATAATTGATAGTATAAGATTTTTTTTTAGGTTTGCAGTCTCTGATTGCTCTTGATATCATTATTACCTATATTATTACATGAATAATGACACACCAGGCCTATTCCCCCTAGTTTCTGCACTGGCTACTCACTTCTCTCATATTTAGCTTATGCTTGCAGTATAAATCTAAGAATAGCTATGATTATACGACAGTGGAAATATTATATAACATGTTATGTCATCATTGGCCCTCTAGCATGAGCCTCGGTAGCAAACTACTTGCATCATGAGAATTCTAACAGAGCTCATGTGACTCTTAGCCACATTGTGAAATTTGTGAGCTATTGCAAAAAAGTATGTACGTGCATATCTGGCTGATAATACCAAGTGCTGTGCCATTCCTGTGTGTGATGTTTTCCTTTAACAACATTTAAATAACTTTTGAGACCAAATCTGTGGCTTTATTTGAGGGTAGGGTGTGTGTTGGGGGGGGGGGGGGGGGGGGGGATCAAACAAGTCACTTTTCGTTTATTATTTAATAGTTGATTATTATTGTTGTTGTTGTCATCATCATCATTGTTATTGTTGTTGTTATTACTATTAATGTTAAAAATATTACTATTATTATTATTCATATACACTTCCAGCACTATTATGCAAAGATCAAGAGCAGGAGCATATAAATTTGGGCGGTGAGAATGTTATTATAAGTGTAACATGAATGTGTAACACATGCTAACCTCTGCATTGGTGTCATCATGGAAAGGCTTGAATCCAAGCGACCAAATCTCATAGAGAACACATCCATAACTCCATATATCACTAGCTGTTGAGTACTTGTGATAATGGAGGGCCTCTGGGGCTGTCCACTTGACTGGGATCTTCCCTCCACGGGATCTGTAGTAATTACTGTTCTGCAGTTGTCTGGACATTCCAAAGTCTGCAATCTATTTTTATATAATAATAATAATAATAATAATAATAATAATTAATAATAATAATAATAATAATAATAATAATAATAATAATAATAATAATAATAATAATAATAATAATAATAATAATAATAATAATAATAATTAATAATAATAGTAATAATAATAATAATAATAATAATAATAATAATAATAATAATAATAATAATAATAATAATAATAATAATAATAATAATAATAATATATAATAATAATAATAATAATAATAATAATAATAATAATAATAATAATAATAATAATAATAATAATAATAATAATAATAATAATAATAATAATAATAATAATAATAATAATAATAATAATAATAATAATAATAATAATAATAATAATAATAATAATAATAATAATAATAATAATAATAATAATAATAATAATAATAATAATAATAGTAATAATAATAATGATATTTATTATGTTGTTGTCATAATTATTGTCATTACCCCCACCAAGTGATTAACCCAGTATTTTGATTGATGGTCTGTACTTTAGCAGTATGTATTACACTTGAATGAATTTTCGTGAAATTTTATGGCGTGGGTTAAGTATTCATCTACTAAGTTTTGGTTTGATCAATAATATTACATATTATACAGAGTTAATATGAACAGAAATATGCCATTGCTTATTGTCAGCCATTTTGTTTGGGGATATACCTGTGCATGTGTGTTTACGTTTGGCAAAGACTGATCACAAATTGTGCCACATAGCCAACAAATTTTAATTTTCTTAGTTAGAGCTCACAAATACAAGCAGTTTTTACAGATGCTGACACTGACCGTAAGAGGCACTTTCATAGTTGTCAAGTCAATTGAATGAAGTATTGTTGGGAGTGGTGGATGTTTGCAGGCCTTGACTGCTGTTATTATTATTATATATTATTTCTAATAGGTATGAAACTATCCTACAAAAATAACTGATGCATTCCAAGTTCTCCCTCTACATAATTAATAACTTATAGTATATTAGTGGAGACATCCACGCTCTGTTGCACTACAATTTTTAAGCTTGTATGATACACACATATACACACACACAGAGATATATAGACATAGCTATCTATCTTGGTTGCTCATTAAATTTTTTATTGAACACTTTAAGGACAATTGTTGTCCTCTGTAAATTTCTCCGTTGCAACATATATGCTATTTTCTAATATTATAGCTGAAACCAGCGTTAATAGAAAATTCCTTGGTTATGTGAGCTCTACCATATTAGCATAGTTTGATCATAATGGTACCATCTTGTTAACCTTTGAAATGTGAAAAAGTATGGGGAAGTAAATACATCAACAGAATGGCCAATGATCACAATTACAGTTCTGTTATTTACAATGGAGGCTCTCAGTTGGCTTGGAGTACAACATCACCTAACTCAATACAGCCCATATCTGTCCCAGTATAAAAGTACACCTTGTGCAAATGTTGAGCATCCTAGATTCAAAGTTTTGGCAATGCATCAAGGGCAAACACATACAAACAACAAAACAACAGCAACACACACACACAACAGCAAGGAGTTTATTTTCTTTATTCATAACAAGGATCTGTATTATTATCTCCTAGAATGTGATAGCTGTATCCTAGGTAATTTCTTCTCGTATGTAGCTATTAAAAAATCATAATTACTACAAAAGTAGCCAATTTGATGGTAATATGCATCAGTTACCCATTCAAGATCTACAAGTGGGTCAAAGAGGAATGTCTGAGAAGCTCTACTAGTAAGTATGCCAGTTACAACTTTCAATGTTCCTTGTAATAGCGAGCTACTAAATATTAAACTAAGGCAAATTTTTCTACTGTAAACTATTTCATGAAACAAAAGCTAGATTTTTATTTTGGAGTATCCTCTTCCTATATGATGGATGCATGTACTTGAAGAAGAACAAAGAAAGGTTTAAATGCACCTGAACTTAGGTTAGCCCACCCTCTGCCAGTATATTTGTGAACATGGCACTTAAGTTCTGTGTGAAGGCTATAGCTATGAGAGTAGCTAAAGCTCTAGCATATATAACTGGTCATATATTACAACCTCCCACAGAGCAAGATCACAGATGATGACAATTTACCAATAACCATACAAATTAGTACAGAGCATCCGTAAATATATATAATTATATAGGACATTATCTGTAATCAACTTAATTTTGCTCCTTGACCATCATCATGATGAAGGCTAGAGCATCTAACCAAAATGACGAGGTGCAAATCTAAGTTGAATATTGAGAAAGTTGTTATATTCTAATAATGGTATGTCAGATGTGACTTCGTTGAGAGTTTATGGAATTATGAATCCGTTATTGCAAGAGTAAATTTAAATTACCAAATTTATATTGGGGAGTGCAGTGGCCACCCATGTATTGCTTTGACAAAAATTGCAAAAACAACAAAGGCCTAAAAATACTTCAAACGTGCTAGAAAACTGGTACCACTTCAAAAAGTTAAAAAGCACGAAATTATTCTTCATAGCTCTCTATGTTACTAACTAAATACATATCTACCTACTTTTCCACACACATAACCGGTGTCCTCCCCATGAAGTGATATGGTCATGACATCAGTAGAGTAGCAGACTAATAAAAGATGACGGTCTGTTGTTTTTATCTTGTATACATTAGAGTGTTTACATGTTGCAGGCAGTACACGGGGCTAGGCATCATGTAAATGAGCTAATAATTACTACAGTATCGTATAACAAGCAGTACATTATAGAATTGACATACATATTTTACAAATTATGCTGAAGCCTGAATGCTCATAATAATAGCGAATACAGTTTTCAGAAATATTTCATGGGTGAAGTAAATGTTGTTTTACTCTGTACAATGATGATTTGTGGAAGAAATGGCTTCATAAATACCTGCAGAGAAAAAAAGGTGACTCTTTAGGTGATAAGTGGGGTAAGCTTCAATCTCTACTAGGTATCCACCAACTCCCCTAGCCCAAGTCAGCCTACTGTGATATAGCATTAATACTTCGCATGTTTCACTAAGCTCTGCCTTCCTAGTCATAGGAGGCAGGGCAATCTATGTCGCAAAGATGATGGCAGCTTTATAGATCTGTGATCGTGTTTTCGGCAGTGTGAACAAGCCACACCTTCTCAATGCTCCAACTTGAACATCAAGGGAAAGTTCAACTTCCATTTTTGATCATCCCAGCCTTTCTATGTTCTAACAAACTCGTCCAGACTTGAATGCTTTGGCAAGTCTCACTCGCAAAATGGGAGCTACAATTGTAAAAGTGTTATAACCCACACCAATAGTTGAAATTCTATTGAAACATCTATTTCACAAAAATTTAGAACAAAATGCTCCAGCATTAAATAATTGGTATCATTTGGTCTGTTGTGAATGGACCTATTGTTTACAAGTTATGTGAGGGAGACAACACAGATAGATATTAGATATATGAATCTCAAAGTTTAAAATTTTTTTAAAACTTTATTAGGTCAGCAGGGTTATTACATTTCAAGGCATGTGGAATATCCTTTTTGCGCTAATATATGTTAAAATCACTATTTAGACCACTAAGAAGCTGCTATTATGAGTTTTAGCTAAGATAAATATGAGCTTTGTTTTTTAAAGTTTCTTTTCTGCTTTAAAAAACACACGTGTAACTTAAATGAAGAGACCTGGTGTATTTGCTGTGATGATATTACATTTTTATGATGATTTGTATCTTGACAATATCACTTTCAATAACAATGTAGAGAATAGAGAGGTAGGAATACATGATAGGTGGTTTGGATTTCGACTATGACTGGAAATTATATACAGCTATATTGTCCTAGTGGACTCAACATTATAAGATGGACTGAATCTGTAGACTTTGCTGGCAGTAAATGTAAATGTAAGTCTACAGCTTAAAAGCTTAGGTAAATGCCATTTATTTAATATGTCCATAAACATGTCAACTATACTGCAGGTGCTTCACCTTACATGTCCCACTGCCAGAGACTAGGACATTCCTGGCTGCAAGGTCACGGTGAACAAATTCCTTGAGAGTCAAGTACACCATCCCACTAGCTATTTGGCGTGAGTAGCTCAGCAATGTTGGAGGTAGTTCTGGACCAATGGAACTGAAGAAAGAGCAGTACTGTGATCAGATTTGTACAAAGTGCAGTATATAATATAAAGAGCCCTTAAAATAATAAGGATAAACAAATCTTGAACTAAGTCTACAATCCACATATGTTACCAGGCTTTATTGAAACTTAACGGAGAGAAATTTGATAGTTGTCTACTCCCATAAACCTTCAACCTTATTAAAGTATGCAGGCTGGTGAATTTAATTAGGCTTGTCAGTTGAAAATGTTGGAGAAATAGTTATGGAAACCCAAAAAAGTAACAAATATATATATATATGTGTGTACATATACAACCTTTTTGTCTTTATGTCTAGAATGTGGTTTCTGAGGTCCCCATTCTTCATGATTTCAATCACAATCATCATCTGTGAAAACAAAGTTTTTCAATACACCTTACAGTCCTTGCATAATTTCCATTACAAAATATTACACATGGCTTGACCTCACACTGACACATGTGAGTAGCAGCTAACTAAGATCAGTATTAATTTATAGGTTGACGGACAAATAACCCCCCCCAAAATTTCCTGCTGGACAACAACATAAAAAAACCCACCTTACAATGAATTGGCACTAATTTACTTCTGGTGGAATCTTCAAGAAGATATTTAGCTGTACTTGAAACTCTCACTCTAGGACTGGATTTATGTTCTAAACCATCATTTATACTATTGAAATAAAACCCGACTTCTCTGAATGTTTCACAATCTTCTGGCTGTAATAATTCTTGTTGTATTAGCTCAGTGATTTACCCTGATAATTTAATCATATCAGCCCTATATTCCCCAAAAATTGCACCCCATTGTATTTAATGGCTGTGTTGATCATTTCCAGTTAATAAACCTTTTGTTATGACGTTCCATCTTGCAAACATATCTATACCTTTTAACCAGTCTCTTCCTTAGCCCCACACCTAACTATGACCTTTGATGATATGAAACATCCTGGGGAGAACACTGAATTCACTGCACCATACCTCCAAGCGCAAGTCAACAAGGCACTCACACTTTCAGTTTGCATGCTTCACTAATCTCTGCGATGTTTGAGTCATGCCAAATAAGTCCATGTTGCTTGGCCAATGGCGACCTTCTTAGGCATATGATTAAGTTTTCAACAAACATGCCATACTCTTCCTATCCTCTACCTCTAACATCCAGGGAAAGTTTAACTTCCATTTTCGGTCAAAGCCAGCCTTTCTGTGTTTGTTTGAGCTCCACTGGGAACACTATCAATTTGACTTGCACGTTTTGGCAAGTCTCACTTATGAGAGAGGAGCTACTGTGGAGCTGGAACTAGCAAATTATTCACCAACTAAAACTACAAATGAAAGTTTATTGCAACACCAATATGACAAAAATGAACTTTGAACTGTAATTGGTGAGTGATTTGAGGCGCATCACCAGGGAGTTGGACGGAAAACTTGATATTGCCGTGCATGAATTATGTACGTTTCTAGCAAAATAGTCTATCTAGTTACATATTAAAATTATTTCGGCTGAAAATCAATCATAACATTAGTTGATTATTTTTACCGTATTGTAATAGGCATGATCTAAAAGAAAGAAATTATCACATTAACTACTAACTTTCTAAGCACGCACACCTTAGGTTAGCTTGAGCTATGCAACTAACTTTGTTGTAGTTTTCAATACAGCTCTAGAGTGCTGTGAGAAACAATAGCTACAAACCACAGCTCTATTAACAGCTGCACTCTCTTGGCTAGGACCAAAGAAGGAAATCCACTGATAAAACCCTACCAATCTAGCTGCTACATAACTCTCCGATGTCCACAGATTTAGCATTATAATGCTTTGGAGGTGTGATTAATGTGGAAATAGGTACTCCCGTGTATATGAGTGGATTGTTACCCTTGTGCATACTAAAAC